>VWZZ01003355.1:0-113907 GCA_013399095.1 Psophia crepitans | reverse complement strand
CCTGTCCCTGTCCCTGTGAGGGGCTCCGGGGGGTGCCGCGGTGCCGGCTGCCTGTGACCGGGGGGGGGGCTGCCGGCCCACAGAGCCCGGAGCCGTGGAAGAGCTTTAAGCGAAGGTCTCTGTGGCTCGCTGCGGGCTTTGGAAGGCGTCGTCGCTGCTGGGCTGCAGTGGCTGTACTGAGCGAAGCCTGAGCGGGAGTGCCACTGCTTTGTGAGTGATTTTGTGTTAGTAGAGAGCAGCAGCTGAGGCTAGGATAAATAGAGAGCTGTAACGGAAGGACTGCTTGGTGTTTTCTGAGGGCAGGAGGAGAGGGAAACGCCCTCCTCAGGATATCGCCGGAGTGAACGCGGCAGGGCCGGTGTACCAAGATGGCCGCTGAGGTGGCGTGAGGAGAGCGGCTAGGGCTGGTACCGGTTAGTTTGTGTTTAAAAGCAAATAGAACATAGGCTTAGAATTTTAGTGCCTTCTCTTACCTTTGTTTTGCTGGGAACTACAGCTCTTTTCCACGGGATGGGTGTTAGGTTGAGTTTAAAGCTGAATTTTTATGATTCTTTGGAAGGCTAACTTCCAGCATTTTCTCTTGGAAAGCATAGGCCCTTTTGTTTAGGTGAAGGACAGCCTTTGTGTGCTGCGGCTTTATTCCTTGGAAGCAAGGGTGGGAAAACTGCACGATAAGATGAGGAAAACTTGAAGCTAATAGGGGCTGAAGCAGTGTAAAATGGTTTTGCAGTTGTGGTCTGCGTGGGTGGTGGTTTAATGTGGCAGGCAGCCACAACAACCACGCGGCTGCTCGCTCACTCCCCCCTCCCAGTGGCATGGGGGAGAGAATGGAAAATGGAAAAAAAATACTCGTGGGGTGAGATAAAGACAATTTAATAGGGCAGAATAAGGGAAGATAATAATATATATAAAATAAGTGATGAACAGCACTTTTTCTCAGCACCTAAAGTCAATGCTCTGCAAGACCCCAACCTGACCCACCTCCCAGCCCACCCCACAGTTATATACAGAAGATGACATCATATGGTGTGGAATATTCTATTGCCAGTTGGGATCAGCCATCCTGGCTGTGTCCCCTCCCAGCTTCTTGTGTGCCCCCCACCTTCTCATTAGCAGGCCAGGATGAGAAGCTGAAAAGTCCTTGACTGCTTGGCAACAACTGAAAACATCAGTGTGTTGTCAACATTATTCTCATCCTAACTGCAGAACACAGCACTATACCAACTGCTCGGAAGAAAATTAACTGTATCCCTGCCGAAACCAGGACAGTGGGGGTGGACACGCTTCATTTGGGAGTGTGACTGCAACAGTCAAAAAGCTTTTATGCACGGTTAAACTTCCAGATTTCATGGCATGGATAAAGTATAAGCTGCTAAGTTGTTCATAACAACATGATTGGAAATAAGGCTCCAGTGTTGAGGACGGATCTAACTCTTGTAGTTAAATGGTGTAGCGATATAGTTGGAGGAAAAAATGCTGTGTTAAGCTAGCTCCTTGATGGGATAAGAATCATATCCGGGATAAAGGATTAACTTAACTAACACTCAAATTTAGAATTATGTTACTGAATAGACAGTCATTGTGCTAGATCATTGCCACCTGTATTAAAAGTCATGAAAGTAAAGGAATTGATTTCTTGCAGTTATCTCCACATTTCCCCCCCACCTTGGGTTGTGAGGGAAGATGATGAGAAAAGCTGGTATATAGGCCCTTGCTCCCTGGCTGCTGAAAGCACCTTCCTGCAGGCAGTCTGCTTCCCTGCTCCTGAGACAGCTGAGGACTCTGCAAGCTGAAATTGCTGTCTTTTAAGTAGTAAACTAAATGGATCAGGTGCAATTACTGTTTCCATCTGGCTTTTCATCCTCTGTCTCACTGATGTGTAAATGTCAAAGATGACGGCTGGCAATCATCAGGAAGTAGATAGTAAGGTGTGTCTAGGGCAGGTACAGGGACTAATTCTGTGCGTAACAGTGCTAGGTGCTTGGTTTAATGATGGACAGAATGCGAAACTCTAACAGGAGAAGAAAAGCATGAAAAACGTCTCTGGTACGTTGACTTGTATGTTAATCAGAACTCATACTGGCTTCGTATGGGTAAAGTGCCACTAGAGAGGCTATGGAGTGAAGAGCATTGCTGTTGGTCAGAACTCAATTGGATTTTTTAACTCTTGCCCACACACTGCCCTGCATTTGGGAGAGAGGGGTGACATCCAGTGTACTCGCCCTGCCAAGCCTTCAGTGTACACAACAGAGGGGAGGAAAAGGTTTTATCAGGGATCATGAGCATAGTATGAGTGCTCTCAATGGTCTTCTGAAAAAGCCTGTTTCTCCCCATTGATGAGGGATGCAGTTTTCTTCACATCAGCTACCTTTATGTGCTGAAGTTAATTTCTACTGTAGTGACAAAAAGGCTAATGCAATCCATGTATAAATGCTATAAAATGCTAAGCAGGCATGAAAAGGCTGAGCAGCCTCTGCATTTGGCACTGATACAATTGCTATTGGAGTATCAGCTAGTGTTTACAGTTCTAGGAGACCAAAAGCTGCAGGGTTTAGGGGAGCTTCTTTTTCTGACATAAAAAAACCATAGAAAATGTATAGATGTATAGAAAACATCTCCCAAGGTCAAGAAGCCCGCTCTATTAGTGTCTTAAAGCAAAGGCTAAAGAACAATATGATTGGTCTATAAATACATGCAACTAATTCAGTAATTTGATAGAGAGCTAATCAGTCAATTCAGCAGACAAAATAAAACAGAAAATCTTATATTGGAAGAGGAATCAACTTGCACAATGTTAGGAATACATACTTAATAATTTGTGTAAATCAGTTGCTCTTGGAAGAAGTTAACTTGGGTGATAATTATGTTATTGAATAATCCATATGAGATGCTTTTCAGGAGTATATGCTGTAGTTCAAGTAGAAATATTTTATGTGAAGCAGTAATTTAAGGCAGTCTCATGGTCTCTGATACGTGGGCTATTGGGCTGAAAGATTATAGAGGTTCCTCTGGCCTGGGAAAAAAAGGAATCATTGTAACAAATTTCCCTTAATTGAGCTACAAATGTGACTGCATATTACATGAAGTAGGATAAAACTGCCTTGTGCAAGGTGAGGCAAATATAGGTGGTTCAATGTTCTGCTTAATTGATTAGCCAGCACCAAAGCCCTGCCTGAATGAGGAAGGAGAGGAAGTATATTTTTGAACTGGCAGATCCCTACTTTTGAATCCCTTAGTTTAAAAATTTTATCTATAATTAGCAAAAAGACATCCATATGGTGACTTTTCTAGTCCCAGATGGGTAGCTGTCATTTTGCACATGATCTTTGCTTCTCTTTTGAAGTAGAAATGAGTAATCTTAGAAATATTAATCTGACTTCAACTATATTTATCCTTCTATCAACAGTGATGACACACTTTGATTTCTTTCTTGGCGTACACAGTATGTGCTGCGGTGCAGAGGATTCCAGTTGCCATAATTTTAAGTGGAAAGAATAATTACCACAGGGAACTGTAAGTAAGTTATTATGGAATATTTGTATATTTAATTAGCAACACCAAAATTTTCAAAAGTAGTGACATAAAAATATGTGAAACTTGAAACTCTGCTAAGGGGGTGGTAGAAGGTGTTCTGCAGGTACTTAAAATTGGCTCCCCTTTTCAGTGATGTGTTACCTGGCACATGGCAGCTGTACACCTGCTCCTGCCTGGCAGCCTACTGCTGGAAATAGTTATGTCACAGCAAACAGAAACTGCAAATGATTTACCATGCCAAAAAAGATGTTTTGGTATCTGATTTATCTTTTTCTCTTAACTAATGGAGTACTAATCTTTCTGCCCTTGTCAATATAGTTTATTTGGTGACATAACTACAGGTACCTTGTGTTTAGACTTCCATTTTTCTCTTTTTTTGGGGGGTGGAGGTGGAAGGGGAAAGTAATTGTGTGCGTAAGGGGAGGGTGTTTTGTAGCAAGTGTTATGTCTGTGCATGACTCTCCCCCTCTCGTTTTACAAAAAGTAATTTTGTTTGCTTGTCCTTAAATATCCATATAGAGAGGCTAGCAATCTCTGTAAGTGGTGTAAAAGCTTGGCATTCCTCTTAGTAAGCATTCTCCTTAAAATGAAATCTTATTTTGGAGAGGAAAAAATGTTACAGTACACTTTTTTTACCAGAGGCAGTGTCAGAGGCAAGAGGCCAGATCCAATCAAATGAAGTAAATGGGATTACTCTGAATTTACTCCTGTATAAGTGAGAGCTTGTTTCAAGCCCCAAGCTACACAAAAATGATTGCTGTTCTCTTTGCTAGCATTGCCCATATGAAAGATGACATAAATACGACCTAGAGTGAACTTATTTACCGAGTGTTAGCGTACATTTTTTCACCATGATTGAAAGGCCTTAAGAATGCAAGTCTCAGATGCATGATGAAATAGAGGTGCCTGAGTTCCATTAAGATCAATAGGAATTAAATGCTTAAGTGACTCGGGCCTATGCCTCTGAAAACATTCAAGCGTTTTTTAGCAAATCACTGATCATAGTTCTTTTGAGCACATTTAACAATAACATTTAATTCGGGTGGTGGTTTCTTTTGTTTTGTTTTTTTTTACAAACACCTATGAAGCACAGGTGATGAGAATGAATGTCAGAAGTTTGTTTTTTAGGTTAATGTTTTTTATAAGCAATTAACAGTGTTGCTGGCCTAATACTAAGGGAAATTTTAGTGTAGTTGTAAACTTGTAAACTTTGCCAGTAACTGAAGGGGTAAAAGATCTGAAAAATTATATTTGTCATTATAAGGGTAGGGGAGACCTGTGCTCTACAGTGAGGGGAAACTCCACACAGACACTCATGTGAAATCGGAGAAAAATACATTCTTGTATGTGGCTGTGTTATGACTTCAAAAGGACTTTAGTACTTCGTATCTTGTTTTTGGATTTTTCCCCCCATCTATAGCAGATGGCAGAAGAAAGAGATTCTGTCCCTCTATCAACCTTATTCTTAAAACTTTCTCTAGGATTTCAACCCATTACTTCAAGTCCCTTTACTGTTTTGCTTTAGATACTCTCTTAACATTGCTGTACAAAAGGATGCGAACTCAATTAAGGGACCATCTTTAGAAATAAGCCCACATGGATTAGATCAGTAGGAAAAGAGCATTGCTGTGGTCTGCCTGTGTGTTCTAAACCAGCATGAAAACATGTATGCATCCAATGATGAAGTAGCTTGCTAATCAAACAAGTGATATGTGGCTTGTTTTTCTGTCTCTTTAAAGCCATGAAGATGAGATATCAAAAAGAAACTGTGTGTTTAACAGATACAAGATTAAATAATAATCTAGAATTTAATAGTTGGTAATTTTAACAGATTCACAGAATCTGTTTTTAAGCTTCAGTTGTGCCTCTAAATACTTGACTAAGTACGTAAATTTAATAAAACTTGTATATCTGCTTGAAATATGTGCCAAAGACTTAAATATTGTGGCAGAACCTGGCTCAATGGCTGGAGAAGTATTTGTTGTATACCTTTCATCCTAATAAATCCTTCACAAATAAAGCAAGCCACAACTGAACTGGAACTAAGCTCAAGTGACTTCTGGCAACAGCAATATTCAAGTCTATACTTCTCAAGAGCCTGTGGAAAACGTAAATTCAACTGAACCAGTTAATTGTGGTTAATTAGAGGGAGGGAAGAAATATTACTCAGATTGAATGGTGGGTACGCAATGAAAATATTTGAATTGGACAGTTTCCAGAAAGGTGTGGAAGTGGAGCAGGCTTCTGCCCCTGCACAGGGGAGCACTTGTAGCTTAAAACATGCGGAGTGAAGCTTAGCAGGTTAAGACTTGATACCTGCCAAATTTTCAGCTGTGGATTTGGAATTTAAGAGGCGTTGTGGGCTCTCTCAACTGACTTTTCTTCAATCAGAGCCTAACAAGTACCAGTGGGGAAAAACTTCCTAGGTTACACCTCTTTTTCCATTTGTAGTTTCTGCAGGAGACTTGCTACCACACTAAACTGGCAGGAATCTTGCAGAAAAATACACAAGGTAACAAAGAACACTTAATCACACAAAACACACTCGGAATCAGTATTTTCTTATTAGTTGAACAACAGTAGACACCATGTCCAAATATTTCTATCAGTCAAAAAGTTTCAAGACAAATTCTGCTGCTTTGTTTCAGGACTTCTAATAAGTGATTGATGCTTAATAATGCTTAAAACTTGCAAACACACCCCCATGGGTTGTTGGGTTTTTCCCCCAGTTTCAGTAGGTACAGTCAAGAACCAAAATTCATATGGAATGACAGGTTAATGAGTCCCTAAAATGTACTTACTGTCACTTAATTGTGTTTTGCTTGACTTCTTTTGGAATTAATTACAGCTGGGGAAGCAAAATGCTGAATTCATAATGGTGAGAATGATTGTCAATTTATAAAGAGTTCTGGGGTGACCAAAATATTACATAGCTCTAGCTGGTAAAACTTAAATCTTCTGCCATCTTCAATGTTTGATGCGCTTTTGTCAGATGTACACAAAAAATGTTAGTCATATAAACCTTAAAAAATGCAAACAAAAAACCACCACCCCCCGAACAGGTCACTGGAAACAATTAGGAATCCCTTTTATGAAAGGTAAAGTTTGTGCATAAAGAACTTGTAAGGTTGTGAGGGAGTGATGCTCTATTCAGGTCCTTTTTTTATTAGTCCAGTAAAGAGTTATAACAGTTTGCAGTGTAATCACCAAAGTAAAGGGAATAGTCCTATCAACATGTGTGCAGATATGGCACCCTCCAGAGAGGTTTAGAAATCTGATTTGTGTTCCATTCTTGGTCTGATCTTCTTCATTTAATTGCATGCAGTTTGTCAGGATGTGGGGCAATTTTAGAGCTGAATGCTCAGAGAGGAAACTTGTATTTTGTGTTATTGTTAGTGGGGATATGCAGGGATATTTTTATGTGGAGCGAAAACTAGCATGCCTTCTCAGAGCTATGAATTCTGATTCTTTCCTGATGCTAGCTTTAATCTGTTGTATACAGTATGTAGATGACAAAAACCTTTAGCAAGTGTAAAGGCTTTACTTCTAATACAGATATATAGAACAGAGGGATGAGTCTGTGCAAAGAGTCATTTAGAATGTAACAGCAGGGAGCTGTGGGAAGCATCGCCCTGTGTTATTGCACATGCTGCTTCCTCACAAGGCTTCAGGCAAATCAGAAACTATGTGATTGAGAATACCTTCACAGAAATCTGAGAGGAAAGGTACAATTAATGTCATTTAGTAACAAATTAATTATACAAAGACTGATGTTCAATTAATTTATTGTGTCTAATTTGTTTCCAACGCATTTGTCATCTATCTGCATTCTGAGACTCCATTGTTGTTGAATTTATTATTGGCCCAAGGTCCATGCACATATTTTTCTATACTTCAGGATCACTTAAACACAATGAAGAGATATGCTCAGAGACAGTTTTTAATGGTATTGAAGTGACATTTCAGTCTGGGCTGTGGCCGTACTCTTATTAGCTGGTCTATGAGCCCTTTAGGTGGGTTCTGAGGGGCTTATTTGGGAAAATGTATGGCTGGGAGCTCAGTTATATGTAAAACCTGTTTGAGACTTGTCTGCTTTTTAGGGAGGAAGCAAGTTAAGATGCTCAAATACCTTCTGGCAATCCTCTGCTGGAGTTTGTGTGCACCCATAGATGGCTGTGGGAGACTTCTATAAAGCCTGTACATCCTTTTTGTAACCTATATCTGATTGTTCTTTTGTTATGTTGCATCCTCACTTTCCGTGTAGATGAGGTGGAATGATCAGAAATGACCAGTGCAGAGTCAAACAGTAGAAGTAATGTTGCTTCTGGACACCAAAAGGAGTCTAATAACGAGGGTGTCCCGCTCCACAGGCGTCTCTCCATATGGGAGTTGTTTATCCAAACTGTGTTGTAATTCCATTCCCAATGTCCATTTCTCAATTACTTGGAAATGGTTTGCTTTCCTAAGGGATGCATCTTATTTCAGTGCTTCAAAATTACGCATGAAATTTACTGCTCTATCAAAACAATGATTATTTGCTCCTCACAAAAAAGAAAGGAGTTCTGGGACTGTAGGTGATTAGAATGTTGCAAGGCTGCTTTATCAGCCATGTTATAGCCTGAGTTATTGCCTTCAGCTGTTCTTTGTCTGGTGTTTACAAATACTTGTTTGCCTCAGAGTTCTCTGCTGCTTTTTTATCTTGTTTTTATCACTATGTCACTAAAAGCTGGTTCTGTCTGTCTCCTCTAGTTACCCATTTTCTGCCTCTGTTGACTGGCTAGTTGTGACATTATTATTTCTGTGTTATTGGAAAGCAACTTTTTATTCTTTTTCAGCTCTCTGCTTCTGAAAGCTGTGATTGCAAAATCACACCAAGCTATTCTATTGAGTTTTTATCTATCTCCCTCTGCTACTATTTGCATTTTACTGAAAGTAATTTCTGAAATTTTCTCCTTTTTTTTTTTGTAAACATAATTCGCTTCCGTGTATAGGAAACTCTTCTTCTTTCTTGCTTTTTATTGAAGTTCTTTTTTTTTTTTTTTTTTTTCTTCTTCTTCTCCCTTGAGACAAAATTGTAAACAGGACTGTTTTGGAAGGTATTCTTCTGTGCCTTTGGATTTAGAAACAAAGGAGACTAACATCTGTTATCAAATCATGTTTTATTGAAGATTTGAAACAGTTGTTAAACTGCTAGAAAGCCTTTGAAATCAGTAAATATCTACGTAGTCTACATTAATTGAAAATATTACCTAGCTATTTTTTCCAAAACATTAAAAGCCGTGTGCCAGATTTAATCAGTGACTTATACTGACAGGAGTTTCTGAATGTCTTTCTGCTCAGTTAATTAGTTCATTCTCTAATAGGAATTATTTGGAAGGTACCTCTTGGGCATAGTGTGATGGAATAGTGTTGAAAGGTGCAGGAGCATTCCGTGATCTGATCATATCTAGATGTTAATCTGACACTGATTGTCCATATGTTCCTTATGTTCCTTTTCATGAAAACCCCAAAGATACTCTGTCATCCAAATTACATTTCCCAATCTTGATTAATCTGTAAGTCTTTGATTCACTGTTCCCTCTATCTGTTGGTAACTTAGGTCTCTTGTGTCAGCTTTTTTCCTTTGAAGGAATGTACACTTTTAGCATGGCATCATTCTGCATTTAGAAGGCAGAAGGGTAGTTTTTGCTTTTTGATTTCATTTGATATGACATATTTTGAATATCCTCCAGGATACTTTTCTTTTGGTTTTGTAAAGTACATTGTCAGAATGTAACATGAATTCAGTACCTTAAATAAGAAAATGTTCCGTTTATTTACTTTTGGTATCGCTAGGACTTTGTACTTCCTATGACTGGCAGGTTTTTACAAAAAAGAAGCCCATAGGAGGCAGTGGCATTGGGAGCAAGGCAGAAAAACGCAAAGTGATTTCCCAGGTAGAAGAGTTTTAATTTTGCTTGAACAGAGAGATGAGACTCAGGGAGTAATTTTTTTGTTGTTATTATTATTATTTAATATATTTTTTGAAGCATGTAACTAGAAGAATCTGCTTGTTTAACTTGCTATTTTGCAATGGCTTTTGTTGTTGCTTAAATTTGAAAACAGCTTGTGAATTTTAATGCAGTCTGTTTTTGTATACCCATCCAAAGACACCTTGCGATGATTCAGCTGTTAGTATCTTTAAGTTGGAGACAGCAGGTTTGGTGCATTGAGTATTGAATATCTCAATGCAGAAAAAGGCTAAAGTTCATATTAAAAAAGCAGTCATCTTTCAGTTAGGTGGTTGGAGTTGGTGTCCACTGAAAGCTGGAGCAAAATCTGTCCTCATGGGTTAGGAGGCTGGATTTAGGTATTTCTTTAAAATGTGTAATTGCACTCAAACATGGTAAATTTCTTACCACATGCTTGACCCTTCTTAAATCATTCTGTGTTTATGAGCGTGGCATGCTTGTATGGCAAAAGTGTGACCATGTAAACTATCCTTAACTGAGTTCAGGTAAGATATGCGGTGTTGTATGTGTTTAACATGTTAAATTTAACAACTCATACTGTGAACTTCAGTGTGGTTACAAACTGTCTGTCAAGAAGTGCTGAACTGTGACACTATAAAAATCTATGGCTTATATCCTAGTAGTACTGAATTACATTTTAATGAAGTTACAGGTACTGGAGGCCTCTTTCTGATAGGTACTGATCCCAAATTACCTTTACCCATAACTGTTGCCACCTGCTGATAAGTATTTATTTGCCTCTTATTCCAGAAGTTCACAGTATGTTGAGGTGCAGTCCTTCACATAGTTAAGTGCTTGAGCTCCCTTAGGAATGGAACTTGCAATAAAAATGTAAAACATGTCTAGAAATGATGTTGAAAAATATATTGGAAAGAATTCATCTGTAGTTAACGCTTGGTAGTGCTGTAGCCTGGTTTAAGCTCTTCAACAGGAATAACTACATACCAATGGGAGGGAAGGGGGAAATCACCCTCTTGCACGTTTTGGCTGTCATGCTGCTTCCCTAACATGTACAGATACTTTATTGTCATAGATGCCATCAGAAAGACTTTTTACCTATCAGTTAATGCCTTTGAGAGCGAAGCAGGTGAGATCACTGGTGACTGGGAAATTTTAGCATAGAGTAAAATAAACTTAAAATTGAAGCTCCAGATTCCTTCCTTGACAGTGCTACATATGGCAGCATTCACACTTTGCTTAAATATTAGAGAGAAAAAAAGGCGGGGATAGGAAGCAATCTGAAATAGAGTGGACCCTATTTTAATCTGAGATTGTCCTGAGAAGAGATTGTGTAGGTGTTGTAGGGGAGCATTTGGAAACAGGCACCCTTTTCCAACATGTTTTCAGTGAGAATTTGATCCTTTGCTGTCCCATTATGTCTTTGGACACTTTCATTTTTTTATTCTATATTGTATCACTCAATTTATTACAGAGGGTGGTATTTTCAGATTTCCTGAATAGCTCTTGATATCCAGTGTTGTTGGTCAACCCTAGAGCTGTTATTCTGCTGTTACCCTTAATAACTGCGTATCTGCTTTTCTCAGTAGCCTCCTGGTCTTTGGATAAACTGGAGGCTCCCAGATCTTGGTCAGCTCTTCTCGCTCTCTACCTCTGCCTGCCCTTATGCTAGTCTCAAGCTTCCCTCCCTGAAAATGAGGTAGCTTGAAGAGGAGAAACAATTTTCCTCTTCTCACTGAACGGTTCCACCTGATCCAGTCATGGTCTTAAAGAACATGACATTGTAACGTAGAACAACTGTTATTTACTGTACAGGTGCTGCATTGCTTACTGGTGTTACGATCTACAGTCTGCGTATTCCCAAGTGTCTGTAGTATTTTATAGATGTAATCTGGTGTGTGTGCCAACACTTCCCATGTTTTTGCTTGTGTGTTTGACATGTCTACTTTTAAACTCAGAATTTTGAAGCTCAGTTTTCCTGGCTTTGCTATGAAGTCAGGTAATGGTAATGTTTTATGACAGAAAACATACGACAGGAATCCTCTGTGAGGTACTATCTTGCATGTGCCCTCCATGCAGATGTAAATCCCAAGCATTGTAGACCATGCTGTGAAAAAAATGCAGCTTTTTAGAAGTGTTCCCTCATTTGGCACAGAGAAAGGTAATATCTAGTCAAATGAAAAGGAAATAACGTTTGATTCAGTTGGCACATTTCAAAGCTTTTAAAAGAATTGGCTGTGGTAATTTGCTATGTCTATTCAGCCACACTTTCAGAAATTTTGACTTCTGTTTCTTAACCAAAAATCATTTAGGAACATAGCTGTGGAGCTAAAAGGGTGCGGTTTTTGTCACCTTCAAGCCCTGTTTTCAAGAAGAGACATTTAACATATTTCTTGAGCAAAGCTTTTGGTTTCAGTGATTTGGTGTCCTAAATGAAGTTAGAAATATTTCAGCCGGTATTTTTTTTTTAAGATATTCTAAGCAACTGTGATTACTTTATAGTTCCTAACATATGTTAGGGGCCAATGTGCTTAAAATGGAAGGGGGGGGTTAAATTTCGTTTTCTTTTCCTTATAGGAGTTACTGGAGATGAATTTTTATGAGTATATTTATCTCCCTTAATCATACTGACTAGGCATAGCTGCAATTTTAAATAAATGGTTGAGTATTGCAGGAACCTCTTCCAGGAAATACATGAAAAGCAAGAAACTATCTTAAGATTATATGTGTGTGTGTTCTTTACAGCTTCACTTGAATTCTACTTCTTGTCATTTCAAGTCTAAACAATGGCAGTAGCAGTATAGGTCTTGATTGTAAATGTACTTTGTATATGTAGGATTTTCCTTTATCACTTTATCGGAAGTATTTGTTCTGAAATTCTTTGAAGTGGCTTAGAAAACATGACTGAACATAGCTACATAAGTGTCCATAGTGTGCTTGTTTATAACAGCTGAGGTGACTATGTGGGACCAAGAATATTGCTGTGTTCAATTCCCCTTGTTCACAGGCAGCGATGCTTCATTTGTGGACTTCCTAAGCAGCTTAATGTTTGTCACTACAGAAATTTACATAAACTGTAAAAAACCCTAATAAATCACTCTGCTGAGTTCAGATATCTGGAGATACAGTTCAGGGCTGCCTAGAACACATCACTCTGACTCCCTGTCTTACTAGTGGGGCAGAAGAAATTCCTGCAGAGGTGGGCTTAATTTAGCAGATGCTAGGGCATCAATATTTTCACAGCAAAGCAAGAGAATTTCCAGTCTATCAGTCTTGATTCTTTTTGTCACAGAGCACATGGGAAGGATGCAGTTCTCCAATGAACAGATTTCAAAACAATTTCGATTCTGTCCCTCCAGAGTGTCTGCAGACTCTTTTAGACTAGTGACATCTACAGCTTTATAAACTTGAAATATTCACACCGTTAAGATTAGATTAAATGTCTGTTAATCTGTGCAAAAACTTTTTTGATATGACCTCATAGTCTGACAGCTGATAACATTCTGAATGCTTCACACCCTTGGCACCTAAGCTTAAGTACGGTAGCTCTGCAGGTCAGATGTCTGATCTTAAACCCTGGTATGTAAACCAAAAGGCCAGTGTCTCATAGATGAGTACGTGGCAGTCCTGTTTCATCTCTTACTAGTATAAAAATCTACCTGAAGAGCTGGTCTTTACATTTCTGTCCTTGACAGTCACTTTGGTGCAATATACAGCGCTACAGTTAGAAAGTACACGTGCAGTCTTGCTTGTACTTTATCTCTTCAGCATGATTGTCAGATGGTGCATGACAACTGACAAACCAGTTTAAGGTAACATCTGTGAGTCAGTGAGTCTAAATAATTATGCCCAGCCTCTAGCACGTGTCTGTATGCTTTGAGATAAACACTTTTCAAATGGCATCTCAGAACATCAGTAGGAAAAAAAAAAGACAAGCTATGCTTTTTGTTATTTCTGTTGCCTTCGTCTTCCACTTACCTTCAGTAGTTTTTGATATTTACTAGTGGTGTCTGGGGAGACTCTCTCAAAGCTTTATTTTTGTAACATTTTCTTGCACCTCTTCCAAAATTAACTGTTGGGAAATAACCATGGTGACACAGCTAAAGGTAAGTCTGCTGCACAGTTGGGCCATGTGATTGGTGTGGAATCTGAACAGATTCCCTCCTGTGTTGGTGTGCTGTCACTTGGTCTGTTCTCACCTGTGTTTCCGCAGATAAACTGCAACATTCTCTGTGCCAAATGTCCAAGGATTATATTCCTCCTCAGGAAACCATGGGGGAATGTACTTTCTAAATACAGAAGGACATTTAACAACTTCTGCATTCAAATTACAGCAAGCACTAGAAGAATAAATTCATGGATTTTATGTAACCTGAGCAAAAACACTTGTAGGGACACTGGTGAAGCCTACAGTATAGACATAGCCATAGTGCAGCAGTTCTTTATAGAATACTCTGCAATAATTTGGATTTAAAGAAGATGTAAGAGAAGTCTGTAGACTAGTTCTTTGCTTCTAATTCTGGAAAAATCTCCTAGCTAGAATTCTTTATTGTTTCTCTCTTTTTTTCTTTTTTTTATCTCGTCCTATTTTTCTTGCTATGCCTTTCTTGCTGCATCTTTCCCTTGAACCTTCTCTTCCTGTATGTTACATTCAAGCTGAGAGATGCTCCACATGCTTCAAATGGCCTCTCCTTTGCAGTTTTGCACCCTAACCCCACCCCAGCAAAAGATTTGCCTGTTCATCGTGCACAGGGGGAGCATGGCATACTGATACGTCATGAATCAATGTCAATATGTCCAAGGTACCCCTTGAGCCAGAGCCATTTATGTTACTTTCTTCACTTGGGGCAGCACTATTTCTCACAGTCAGTAAATCTCAGCCTTCTGAGTGCTAGAATCTAATTACCCTGTTTTATTCAACCAGCTGCTACAAAGAGTTGAAAAGTAGAAGTCCCTTTGGTGCCCATTATGAGTAGGTTTTGCTGTGTTTGTTTTGCAGAAGCATTCACGTTCCACATAAATAACGAAGAAGCTCAAACATGTAAACTTGCTGTTACACATTGAAAAATAACATGAAGTTTCATATAAACTATGACACAGTCATATGAATAAGCCAGCTCTTGTTTTACTCAGACTGAAAGAATGACTGTTGATAGGCTTTGGCTTGAAACCCTCCGAATAACAGCCCTGAACAGTTAAGAAGTACCCTCTTAGACCTCGTGTAGGTTCTTTGGTCAGTGGCAAGTTTTGTGTGCCTCACTCTCTCCTCCCCACTTGAGCTCTATGTTGATGTGTGAATTGCTGTTGTCCTTATTACTATGGTTGTGTGAATTCATCGAGCACTGTGATTATTTAATGGGAGGCTATAGGTTGGTCACACATGACATGGTTATATGTTTGGGTTACGAAGAAAATAAATCAGTGGGCTTTTTACATTGATGCTTAAAGCAGTTTGTTCCACTGTTTTAAGTACCCTGGTGTAGGAAAATACTAAGATGTCTGGGAAAAAACCCCTCCTAAGTCTATCTGGTCAGCGCCTTATGATGATATTACACAACTTTAGAAGGAAATCTGTTCACTGTGCATCAGCAGCCATGTTTAGATAGAACTGCCAGGTATAAAAATAATTTTGAATGTCAGGAATGTGTATATTCTGTTTGCATTCTTATCTTTTTTATTTTGACAAAAATGAACCAAACAAAAAAGCAACTGCTGGTTACTGGCATAGCTCTGTCTACTGAGTGGTGAAATTTAGTTTTCTCCTAGCTGCTAGAAGAACTGCTTAAAAAATGTTTTGCACAGTCCCAGGTGGGAAATGAGGAATCAGAAAGTGGATGGAAATCAGTTCTTTTACACAGCTGTGCTTACTCAGAGCTTTAGATATACAGGACTCTGTGAATTTCATTTATATCTATTCGCTCTACGTAAGGTGATCTGAAACTACTGCACTGTGGTTGGAAATCTACCTTTGTGGACTGTGAATCAGAATTCCTAGTGCCAGTTTTTTTCCCAAAATTAAATGTATCTATAATAAATTCCCAAGTTGTCTTGGGAATAAAAATGTCGACTGTTGGCATTTCTCATTAACAAGGCATGTAATTTCTTAAAATTTAATATGTACCGTGTCTCTACCAAGTAGTCTCTTACAGCTGTCATACTGTTCACTTGACACCTCATAAATAATAATTTTCACATGAAGACTTCTGTATTGAAGACACTTTAGATTATCCGAATTAATTAATACATAAGAATTTTATGCATTGCAGAGAAATGGGTGAAATTAATACTGAGTACTGAAAATCATCAGCAGGAACTATGTAGCTTTGGATGTAACTCTTAATGTTGTTGGTGGTGTTATGCAATAACCTCTCTTCTATTAATATTTTGTGTAATTGGGTCGGCAAAGAAAAACTGTCGTGCATTATAGGAAGTCTCTACATGAAAGCAATTCACTAATTCCTTTTAGGGTAGAGAGGAAGAAGTAGTCCTCAGTAGTAATGGGGTGACTTTCCAGGGAGTTTGTACGTGCATCAAAGTTTAACCAACAAACCAACCTGAACTTGTGCAAAACATTTGACTCATGACATCCTTGTCTAACTTGGAGAGACCTGGATTTGATGGGTGGACCCCACAGTGAATAGGGAATTGATTGGACAGTCACATTCAAAGAATTACAGTCAACGGCATGATGTCTGAGTGGAGACCAAGTGACGAGTGCTGTTCCTCGGGGTTCGGCACTGTTTAACATCTTTGTTGGTGATGTGGACAGTGGGATCGAGGGCACCCTCAGCAAGTTTGCCGACGACACCAAGCTGTGTGGTGGGTCAACATGCTGGAAGGAAGGGATGGCATCCAGAGGGACCTGGGCAGGCTGGAGAGGTGGGACCATGAGAACCTCATGAAGTTCAACAAGGCCAAGTGCAAGGCCCTGCACGAGAGTCAGGGCAATCCCAAGCACAACTACAGGCTGGGTGGAGAACGAATGGAGAGCAGCCCTGAGAAGAAGGACTTCGTGGTGTCTGTGGATGAAAAGCTCAATGTAAGCTGGCGGTGTGCGCTGGCAGCCCAGAAACCCACCCATGTCCTGGGCTGCATCCCCAGCAGCGTGACCAACAGGGCGAGGGAGGGAATTCTGCTCCACTCTGGTGAGACCCCACTCTGCAGTGCTGCATCCAGCTCGGGGGTCCCCAGGACAGGAAGGACATGGAGCTGCTGGAGCGAGTCCAGAGGAGGTCATGGAGATAATGCAAGGGCTGGAGCCCCTCTGCTCTGGAGACAGGCTGAGGGAGTTGGGGTGGTTAAGCCTGGAGCAGAGAAGGCTGCAGGGAGCCCTTGGAGCCCCTCCCAGTGCCTGCAGGGGCTGCAGGAAAGCTGGAGAGGGGCTGGTTGCAGGGCAGGGGGGGCCAGGCCAAGGGGAAGGGCCTGAAGCTGCAGGAGGGGAGCTGGAGCTGAGCTGGGAGGCAGCAATCCTTCCCTGGGAGGGTGCTGAGGCCCTGGCACAGGGTGCCCCGAGAAGCTGTGGCTGCCCCTGGATCCCTGGCAGTGTCCAAGGCCAGGTTGGATGGGGCTTTGGGCACCCTGGGCTGGTGCGGGGTGGAACTGGATGGGCTTTGAGGTCCTTTCCAACCCAAACCATTCTAGGATTCTATGAAAAATAACTTCCAAAAAAAGCACACAACGGGTGAACTCAAATTTCCTGTTTCCAAGAGATGATACTGCATGTTATTTTGCCAGAAGTTGTATGCTATGAAGTTTCAGTCCATTTATGAAGTTGAGAAGATAAATTCATATGGGGCCAGATGAACCTGAAGCAATTGCAAGAAAAATCAAAACCCCAAAAACCAACCAAGCAAAAACCCTAAGCCACTTGTCTTCCGTTTTAAAAATGTTTTATCTCAGTTCTGCAAATAGGGCTCTGCTATGAGGAGGGCTTCTGGCTAATCACTGTTGTTATTGGCCTTTGAAGAAGACAAGAGTTTTGGGATCTGAACAAAAATTAGACCTGTTCAGATGACCCAAGTTTGCCCGCTCGTTAGAGGAAAATATTGTCCTTCTGGAGGCAGGGGAGTGCTGGCCAAGAGTGTTCTCTGACAGGCAAATGTTGGTTTAGTAAGTGGGATGTTCTCAGTGATAAACAAGGTGTGAAGGGGCCCAGTGTTGTCTGAGGCTTTACACAGGATGTGGGGTGAAAACAGAGATTCACCCAGCCCTTTTAATCTCCTTTGCTTTGCCATCTTTTATCTCCACCACCTCCCATCTTTATCTTACAAAGAAAGAAGCAAAACGGCTTAAAACCTTTGTTCTTTATTTCTGAGAGGTATTGGAGCACAGTGAACTATCCTAGGTACGCAACCTGATAACAATCTGTCATCAGGGAAGATATTACTCTAATTTTTTTGGTAGTTATTTGGAGTGTGGAATACACCTTGGAGGCCTTGATGAGATAGAACAGCAGTGTTTGTCAGCACAACAAATGCACAGTCCCCACTTCAGACAGATTTACTGCCTCAGAGGCAACAGAAGTCACCTCTTCCTTGGGATGGGAAGGGGTGCAAATGAAGAGGGGAACTGATTGTGCAGAGAAGTATGGGGAAAGGGAGGTTACGCCTGCAGTCCTGCAGTGCCTGAGTGTGTGACTATTTAAGTACAGTCTCTCCAAATCCATCTCCTACGAAGGTTCTCACACACTTAGAAACCTCTGGCTGTGCTTCCTGCTAGTCCCCACACAGAGTATCAGGACAATCTGAGCTGGGATTTGCCATCTGTTTGTTATTCAATAAGGCATGATGCATTCCCCAAAGTAGGGATGCAACTGCACTTTCCTGTAATTTTTCAATTGATTTCATAGAGGCCTGACCTCCTGCATAACGATTTTGATGTGGGGTTTTTGGGGGTGGGGGAAACGGTGGGGCAGTGGTGTTTGATGTAGTTGTGGGTGGTATGATCAGGGTTTTTGCCCTTGGGTCTTGCTGCTACTTTTTCTGTCTTTTCAGGTGATTGATCTTAACCAGTCTCTAATTCCAGTGTCAGGGACATTCTGAGTTTCCTTAGGGATGTTTCACTTGCTCAGACTCTGGGCTGTGAGCTGAGGTAAGAAGATGTAGTATCAAATTTATTGATACTAAGATACTAATATATTGATTTGATACTGAAGAATAGTATCAAATTTATTGCACTTTTTCTTCTGTAGCTACCTCCTTCATGCACATGCTTATCTAGTTCTGTTCCAGATAGGGTTTGTTTTGTTTTAAGTTGGGTTTAGCCATCAGTAACCTTTGTTTGTCCCAGGAAATTGGCTGCTAGCTTAAGGCTGCCTATTGCAGTGCACACAGGAGCTAATTTTGTGCAATTTTTTTCTTATTCTCAGGACCCAAGCTTGACGTACCAGGCATTCTTCTGTTTACTTGGCATATGTGATGTGGGTACATTTTTATTGCCCACATTCCACCTCTTCATTAGTCTCATTCTCTGTTTTCATCCAATTTAAAATGTCAGGATCTGCCACTTCTCTGCCAATTTCATGATGGCATACACTGGCAAACACCCTGAATTGTGCTATAGTCATTTCTGCAGGTGGAGAGGGCAGTGTCTCTTGATGTTTCTTTTGAAGAATTTCAGCTTTGGTGTTTGGACACTCTATATTGAAGCTGCTTTTTCTAGATGTCTTAATCTCTGAATCTGATTATTTGGGTTGGAAACAGAAACCTGTGACTGAAAGGGAGCCATTTTTATAGTTAAGTTCACTCAGTAACATGTTGTTTCGTTATATTATATTTCATATTATATGCAATTGTTTTGTCTGATCTTATTTCCTGGCCAAGTAAAAAGTAAATGGGTTTGGTTTGAGGTGTGGCCTTGAGTGACAAAACAAACTATGGTTGGCATGTTTTTATGAACTTTCCCAAAACTTCTAGTGACTTGCAATGCTCAGGAAAAGAAATCAGTGTATCTAAATGAGAAACTTTCTCAGCATGGCATGTAATATTTGCCATTTCTACTTTCCAACAAGTAGTCTTTATTTTTTATGTACCATGATTGGAAAGTATTTTTATTTCATTGGTTATAAACGCTTTCAACCTTAATATTGAATAGCGGGAGACAAACTGTCAGACCTTTCTTTGGACTGTCTCTTGTGTAGCCATACACAACAGCACAAAGGATTGTACCTTCCTAGTATTTGGCAGCCCCTTTATACTGCAGTGAAATTATTCTGGATGTGTAATAGTGGTAATTGAAGCATATTGCAGCCACACAGGAAACCTCACACTTGTGGAATGCAGCATTTCTCCTGTCAAAAACCCATTGCCCTTGAGGGGTTACAATACAAGGAGGGCAGCAAAATCTTCTGTTATATGCTGAACCTTGATGTTAATGAATTGCATGCTCTTAGAAAATAAGAGGATGTTTGAGTCTGCAGTTAGCCAGCTCTCAGCCAAAATAAAATTTTATCCTGATCTCCTGTGGCAGGCTTTGCAGCAGAGATCAGCTGTGGAACCTTGCTATCAACACTGCATGCTGAGATCCTTCTTTCATGCAAATTATGACTTTTTCTGGAAGCAAGTGATAAGCTGTTTCAAATGGTATGGTAACCTATCAAATAAAAAGCTTCCATATTCGCATGAAGGAGTGGCTTCTTTTGTATGCCTCATAGTGACCTTGATTTCCATGTGGTTAAATTTGATCTTTTAATGATTTCATTGTGATAGGTGACAGAGAAATGAGGGACAAGCAGGAGAAACTGGCACATCATTGCTTGCGAATGAGCTCATTTGAAAAATACATAAAATAGATTTCAAAATTCAACTGAACTGAGTTTCTCTTAAAATTAAATTATGTTGTGTTCTCCTTGCTATTATTTTATCATAAAGATGACTGGATTTCTGAGCAGGAAACAGGTCATCAAATGCAACTTGGCTGAGGTATATAACAAAAATAATTGGAGAAAACTTGAGCCACCTAATGTTTCCTATGCTGCTTAATTCACATGAAGTATTATGGGAGCACTATTAGTGACTTTAGATGGATAATAAATAAATGTTCAGTTAGTATGGTAATGTTTATTGTAAAATATTTTTGACGCTTCCACTGTTGGAATGCAGAAATCTCGAAGATTATCTCAGGAGATAGGGAGAGTAAACCACTAATTCAACTTAGTGGTCCCAACTCCAATAGCCCCTACTTGAGTAGATGTAGAATTATTTCAATAGCTACAAGTATTATTCATTGTAACTAAGTTACTTCTCTGTAAATAACTTGAGGATCTGATCCATATATGACAAAAAGGCGGTATGAAGGGGACTTGTCGAGGGGAGATAATAATAATAGAAGAACATTAACCACTGATTCTTGTAAAAATGTCAGAGCGATGATCTATTAAGTGCATAGGATTTTGATTATTGCGCCCTGTCTTACACAGTGCAAGCTGTTTTAATCTGACCCAATTTGTTTACAATAGTATTAATGTCATTGACTTATTTTGCTGTAAAACAAATGACAGTTAAGATTAGGCTCATGTTTTCTAACTCAGGAAGACTTACTTAGTGCCATGTGAGATTATTGTTCCCCGGTAACTTAAGGTCTGATTTCACTAAGAGATTCTTTTGAGAAGAACGACTGTAAACATTACAGCTATTTTCACAAGGAAAAGAAGGTGCCACACAGGAAGCTGGAAATCATGACTTTAGATTCGCCAGCAGCAAGGGAATCCACTACTTGAAATTGCTCCCTACTAAGACCATAAATCAGGCTATTACCTGAAAAAGCTCTGCTGGCACAGAGTGGTGTTTTTTCTCTGTTAGATGTCACTGCTTTACAGCAAATCTGTTTTGTACACTCTTCATCTTAATCAGGAGAAAGTTAGGCAAAAGTAGGAATAAAAGAGAGTAAAAGGCTCTGGAAAACCTTGCTTAGTTAAAATCACTTGTATCCAAACTTCTTTCAATGTTTCTGAGACAAGTACTTTGTAAAGGACTGGTATTGACAGAGATATCAAAACATCAAATTTTTTATTGTCCATTTTTGCAGAGGTATATTTTCCCATAAAATAAAAGACTTAATGAAAAGGGAAACACATTAACTGAAAGATGTGAGCTTTGGACATACATGTGCAATGCCTGCAAAAGTAAAGGAGAAAATGAAACACTCTTCCCCCAAAAAACCCCACAAAACAACAACAACAAGAACAAATACCAACCCAAAAAAAAAAAAGAAAGATGCAGTGGACCTTCTTCAAGAAATGTGTCTGTATCTAAACTCAGACTAGCCAAGCTTATTGGTTTTGCATTGCATTCTGAGTGCAGCACTTGCGTATGTGTCTTCACTTATTTGCTGAGGACTAAATCCCCTTACTTAAGGGTCTTGATTAAAAATTCTTTTTCCATGAACTGCAAGTAGGGTGGCAAACTTAATAACTACTTTTTCATACAAGCTACAAATAAAGAAATAAAGATGCAGCATTGTGGTAAATTTGATATGGAAAATAGTAAGGATTTTTTATTGTGGTGGTATTTTATGCATACTGTTTCACCCTTTGATGTTAAGCATGCACAAGGAGAAACTTAATATAATAATAGCTTTTCCTTTTCCTTCCATTTGTAAACATTTTTATTTGTGGACTCTATATCTGACAGTTCTAACTGTGACAAGTCACAAGGCTTCCTTTGCATAGTCAAACAAACAAGCCTCCTGCATCACTAGACCA
Organism: Psophia crepitans; assembly: GCA_013399095.1. Taxonomy (NCBI): domain Eukaryota; kingdom Metazoa; phylum Chordata; class Aves; order Gruiformes; family Psophiidae; genus Psophia; species Psophia crepitans. The sequence continues at coordinate 91,704 of VWZZ01003355.1, read as the reverse complement.
TCCCCTGTATCACAGTTGAATGTGGCAGAATCAGTTGGGGGAAAAAGACATGTACAGTTACAGGTAGAGATTCAGTGGTGGCATTTTACCTGATGTTTTGAACTAGCATGAATAGAATGATCATGATCTCAGAGCAGTTCCTCTTTGAGAGGTGTCACTTCTGATTTATAATTACATACTGCCATCATTTATGGCTATTTGTAGAATTGCAGGGCAGCATAGGTTGCAAAGGGCCTCTGGAGGTCATTTCAACTCCCTGTATAAGCAGGACTGCTCAGATTCAGCCTGTAAACAACTTACATGCCTCTGCGTAGCAAGGGCAGAGTTTGAGTAACAGCCTTGGTATTTATGTAAGCCTAAATGAAACACTCGGTCTTGATGGAAGCTTGAAACTTCTGGTAAAGTACTTTTGCTCTACTTGTCTAAAAATGTGTGGGATAAACTTCAGGCATTCATTTTTTATATATTGCTAGAGTTGTCTTTGCCTCCAAGTTTTGCATGAAATACATCTTTTCAGCTTGGATGCAGAGACAACTCTAGCAATATATGAAACACATGAATGCCTGAAGTTTATCCCATGTGGGCCAGAAGTATCAGCCGTTTGAGTTACTGCGTAATCTCACTGCTGTGAACTGGATTTCAGATATGAAAACACAATGGGACAGACTATGGAATCCTCCTGTTTATTAGAATATATTGTGAGATGATACTGAAGAGGTTCCTGTGAATGTAGATAAGCTCCTGTACCTATTCCAAAAGAAATCAAAGCTTAGCTGTTTTATTCCCCATCTGTATTTGAGCCAGCTCTTTTAGCTCTAGTCAGGAACCCTTAATCTGGCAAGCATGATGTCTTTTATATATTTTGTTCTCAGTGAGAAGCCGTGAGCTGAAATCAAATACAACTTCAATGAAATTTGCATGTACTTCAGCAGTTCAAAGAAAAATGGGCTCTAACAGACCTTTGAAGCATCTTTGGCAGTTACATGTTATAATGTGGTGTCTACTTTATATGTAAAATGGTCCCCAACTGTGTGGATTTGGAAGCACCAAAAAATTGTAATGCTAATAGCAACCACAGGTGATTTTGTTCAGACACTTTGAGATGTTTCAAGAGCATCATAATCTGGATTTTTCTGGCACTGCTCACGTGCACTAAAAATGGCTTAAATGGTTAGCACAGCAGCTTGTGGTGTGGTTGTGGCTAAACAGATGAGCCCAATAGGATAGCATTTACTGTGTCTCAAATTTATCGCATAGGTGTCTTGTGTGAAATGAGGAAGCAGTCATTTGGTTATGATCAAATCCCACATCTGAGAAAGCTCTTTTTAAAACAGTAAAAACAAGGGAAGTTTTACAATGTAANGGGGGGCGGGTTGGGCAGGGGATAAGATAAAACGTAACAAAAATCAGTCCATACAGAGAAGGCAGTGCAATGAATGGTCAGCCTAGCTTTTCTGGCTGTGTATTGTGCAACTGCCAAATCTGAGGTGGTGTCATATGTTGCACTTGGCAGCAGCTTTGCTTTGGAAAGTTATTTTCGGTTTGGATCATTTCAAAACTGTGTCTGCGACAAACTGCAGTGTGGGGAACAAGTACAGCTGACTTAGGCAAAGGTGTCAGAGGGACCTGCCCTTTCCTTGCAGTGGTTTTGCCACTAAGGAGAATATAATATGTAAGCACATCCCGCAAGAATGTCTATGTGGGGACTGAATTATTTTTAGCAGCTTAAGCAATAGTAACTCTATATATAGGCAACCTTAGCCACAATTAAATTGATCTTGATTTGGTTTGTTCTAAATTACAGTGAAGGTGAATTAAGACACATGAAATGAGCTATTCAAATTCTGAGTTAAACCATCTGCATAGTTTTATGCAATTTAGTCCATGTCCTTCAAATTCACAGCCTTAGTTGAAGTACTTAGCTTGTCTAAGATCCTTAAGGGCTGTGATGGCATTTTGAGTCTAAAAACTCTTGTGGGGTGCAATATTTGGGGAGTACAAAGGCAATATCTTTCTAAAATCCTATCAGCTAAATTTAAGTAGTTCATACATTATATTTACAGACAAATGTCAGATTGAACAAAGCATGAATGTGCTTTGAGCTGGGAGAAGGCATTCTCATACACCTAGAGAAAATGACTGGTAGAAGTTGACTTGTTCATGCCGAGTGCAAAGCTTGCTAATGAACTTTATCATAGTTCAGAGGGTGAATGGAATTCTGTTACAAGGCTGAATATTTTTGGCAATGTTTCAAGGCAAAGCTAAGAGATCAAGATAATGAAGTACAAAAAATAAAAATGTTTTGATTCCTTCATTGGAATTGACCTGAATTTACATTTCAGTTTTAGATTTAAAATAAAGATTTGTGAATTAATTATATCCTCAAGAAAGGCAGAGAACTCTCTGTTTTCAGAGGTATGAGGATTAATATCATAAAACATTAATTTTTTTAAGTTTATACTATAATATAGATTTCTCTTTGATATCAGACAGATTTTCTGATTTTATAGAGTGTAGTAAATTTTAAATTGCTTCTAATAATGTCTGCCTGGCCCTTGCCTCCTTCCCTTACCTATTTTATGTTGTAATCGGAGACTAATTGCCTCTGCATTATCATCACAGTGGTAGTTCGTTTTCTTTCTGTCTGTCTGTCTTTCTGTCTTCTCCCCCTGAATGTATTCTAGCATTTGTAGGGCATTCACTTAACAAGTTGAAGGGAAAAAATGGAATTAGTCCTATGATGCAAGACAGGGAGTCTTTCGGATTTGTCCATGTGCTAAACTGATTTCTCTGCTCATGTTTGTCTTGCTTGAGGGAACTTTGCTAAGGTCTCACCAATGTCACTACAATGTCTGCCTTTATTAGAAAACACCAAGAGAAGATGATTTAATTGAGGAACATGATAAATTACTGTAAAAACAACTTGAACACTTTGATGTGTGATTTTAAGGGTCTCAAAACCAAGTTATTACTTGGTCAACTATGACATCTTGTTCCATGCTGGCGCATTGGAGCTAGGGCACTTGTGGGTATTAATGGTTACTACTGAAATCATCTGCAGTATACTGAATTCTCACTCAGAATGAACTATAAATTGGAAATACGTGGTTTTGAGCATCAGTCCGTGCTTACAAGCTGTTCTCAAACTATGACTTGGGTTCAATCATATGTCTGAACAGGAAACCAGAAATACCTTGCTTGTTTGCCAGCCATTTGTGATTCTTTAGAAAGAAGGAAAAGAAAAAAGTCTCGCTTTCTTTTTCCCACAAGTGGGAATGTCCTTTTGAGAACCTATTTTCCAAAAGTCTTCATCTAAATTGAGAGGTTATCCAAGCTGTAGGCATCACATGGAAGCCTTTTATAGGTTCCTACACCTGTAGAAAGGTTATATTTCTATTTTACAGGTGTATATACTAGAGTTCAGTAGATACAGTCATCATAAGACTAAGAACAGAACAGAGAATTCTTCAATGGTAGTGTGTGTTTTCTTAGAAGGAATTACTTTGTGAATTAAACAGCAAAACCACTATGTTCTGTGTCATCTCTTCCTCTTGTTGGCTTTTTTCACTCTTCTCATATTGGAAGTAAAGTCAAAACTGTCTTGAGAGCTCCATGTTGTAGCTCATCTAAACATCATTGCACAGCCATAATGGGGCCCAAACTCTGCAGCTGCATGTCTGTTTATAAAAGCCACTAGATCTCATGTGAGGACATCTCTTATCGTAACATATTACCTGCTACCTGTTCAGACAGTTTTTTGCTTATGATTTCCTTACCTTAGCAAACCCTTTATAGTGGAGGTGTTAAGCAACTGTTTTATGTAGCTATTCCAGCTACAGCAGTAAGTGGAAGGAAACAAAGGAGAAATTAAAATAGAAGGAAGATAGGAGGGTTTTTTTTTTCTGGACAATAAAAATAATAGAAAAGAATGATTCATTCCTCACTTTTTTACACAGTTCTGGTTCCCACTAGTTCAGTTAAGATTGCCCACTGTGTATGTTACCTCACAGTAATGACATTCATATGCTGGCTATGGTATTCCTACCAGCGATGTTTTCTTTTGACATATGCAGTGTTCACAAATACTGACTAAGCTGTCCCAAGCACATGACAGTTGTGGTTTAGGGAAATAAACACCAAACTCAGAGGAGGAGGTTGCAGTAATGGTTCATATACACCAGACAAATCTCCCTCTAACCTTGCAGTGGGTGATTTAGAGGTAAGAGTTACATTTCGGTCCTTTCCTTGATACTTCCATTAAGTATTCTCCTTCCCTACTACTGAGTATTTTTTGTCTATATAAGCACGTTTGCTTTTTAATGCATCATATATATATATGTATATATATAGTTAGCTTGAACAATCTGAAAACACTGTAAAATGTTTATGACTTTTTGATCGTTATAGCAAAATACTTCAACTTGCTGATCAGTTTTCTCTTGGGAACTATTTTCTTCCTAGAGTAATGAAGCCCAGGACTTGTCTCATTCAATTCTCCTTGTGTTGCTCTGACAACGGAGAGAAAAGCAAGCTGTCACTAGGTGATAGACTTCTGCCAGACTTGGCTGCCAGTTGAGTCTGCGATGTGTTTCTATGCATATTTTTTTCCTGTGCTTTTACCTAACATTTTGTAAGTGTTGTGTTGATGGAGTAAACTTTAGTGTCTGTGTTGAAGCTGTAGTTATAATGTCAGATTATATCTGTGATGTTTGAGGCAGTACCTATTAAAAAAATGCATTCCTCACTACAGTCCCATCTGTACTGGATCATTTGCAAGTATCCTGAGAGCCATTCTTCAAGGATCATTCATTCCAGTATCAACCTGACTGACCTCCATCCCTCCATCCCCTCCAGATTTTATGAAATAATTCACTAGAGAGGAACTTGGACACTCACCACAGACATTTGGTATTGTTTTATCCTTTCAAGTGATCAGTGAAGGGAGTCTAAAAATTATTTTAACACAGCAGCCCTGACACAAGACAGCAAATTTCTGTTCCTGCCATACAGCAATCAAAATGTATCTTTTGCTAACCAGCTGCAGATCACCCAGGCCTATTGGATATTGACCATGACATTCACCTAAAACATGGGCTAGGCTTATCATTCTGAGATCTTTAAGTGGAAATGCATGGGAGTATTGAGGAAGGCATCCTCATTAAGTATTCAGTACCTATGAAATCATACCCTGATTATCAGAGCATTTTCCTGAATCAGAGCTTAGACTGAAGGTTTTTGTAAGAATTGTGAGAGTTTCTGCTGACATCTATAGTTAGATAATTGTTTTGAAGCCACTGTCTATCCCTCCTACAATTTTCCCATTGATACATGCTGCTTTTCAGGTTTGGGGGGAGAATTAGTGGGTAATTTCTAAATCTTTAACTATAAGAATGCTGTTTTTTGTCTCATGTTTATTGTATGCAATTATCTTTTAATTCATTCTGGTCTAGTGCTTTCAAAATACAATTTATAGTTGATCCACAGCAGCAAAATTTCATTTTAATTTTTAAATATCTCATTTTAAACAATTTCATTTAAACTTTTGAGTAACTTGCTGATAGCTTTCCTCAATGTTAATAATGCAGTGTTTGCATGTAGGATGCATGGGACACATTTTGTGTTTATCATTTAAAATGAGTTAGTGAACCAAGTTCCATCTGTATGTGATCTGTAGTGTTGAAAAACATTTTAGAAATTAATTTCCATTTTTTGTGCAGAAGTAGAGGGAAAGTGACAGCTGGACAACCATTCCACCTGCATCTCAGAAGACTGATCAAATTACTCTGTATACTTGGGAAATTTATCATCATCCCCTTCTCTCTGCGCTGATTTTAGAAGGTAGTGATCATAGTGCCAAGCAGTTCTGATTAACTTCAGCAACACACATGAGCGGTTTGGAGTGTCTCTGCCTTTGGCAGCACAGAAATGACGGAGGTGACTATAGTTTTAGTTATGTTGCTTTCTCGTTCCCCTCAGGCTGGATTATTTTAATATGAAAAGCATAAATCCAATGCTATTTGTATTTAAATTTGGTTTTCATCCAAGGAAATGACTGTCTACAACACGTTATGTTGTAACAAACTTTCTGGACTAGTTCATTTGGGTACAATTTTATGTGAAATTGCTATCGACAGCATAAAAAAATTCCTGGAGATACGTGATAAAATATTACAATCACAGCTTTTCTCTTACAGTCAGCACATTATTTGGTGGTTTGGTTTTTTTTTTTGTTAATTCTTGCTGTCTGCATTTTCTTTAGATGTTGGGAGATTAGAAGAATGGTGATATTTGCAGAACTTTTTGGACTTCTAAAGAGATCTGGACATTAATAACTAAGACTGTGTGAATTATGTGTAGATTATACAAGCCTACACAGAATAAATTAGTGGGAGCTTTACTGTCTGTATCAGTGGAACCAGCACTTCATATGTGACAGATAAGAGACAGACATTTTACCTAGAAAAATTTATCTTGTCTACTTACCATAAATTGAATTAGTATGAAGGGAAGAGGGGGATAGCTAGGTTTGAAGAATATATGAAAGCATTCAGGAATCATACACTGTTTGTCTAATAAAAATGTATTTAAAATCAAAGAATTTAAAGTCAGTGATGGTTCCTGAGGATTCTGTGAGAAGTTTCTGTGAGCACAAACAGAAAACAGCAGAAGTGACCAGATTTACCAAGTCCAGGTATTCAAAATGAAAGATTTGTCCATATCTCATAATATTCAGAAACAGCAAATGATGAAAAGCCCTTAAAATAGGAATGTACTTGTACATAAGATTATAAACAACTCATGGGATTCTTCATGTCAATGTAGCAGGACAGGTGGGAGGAACATAGTGTTCTGTTGATCAATACTTTCTGGTGTCACAACAGAACTTGAAAAATTACAACTATTTAGTTAAACATTCATCAGGAAAGCATAGTTTCAGATTAAAGTAGTTTCCATACCTGAAGGTGTATGTGCAGGTTAGATGTAGAGGAAAGCATGTATGTATTTTAGTAATGTCAGCGTATTTGAAATAATTTGGGTAAACTTTTCACACGTATATTTTGTCAAAAAATATTTATTGCATGTTCTGAAAATGCCATTGATTACAAAGTTCTCTGAAGAAACTGAGCTGAAGTAGAGCATAATAGCAGTGATGGGGAGATTGTAGGCATTTTTTAGTATTAATTTGAAAAGACTGTCAGCGAAGCAGTGGAGGGTCAAGCTACCAAGAAGTGAGAATGTGGTTGGTGAGTGACAATCACCTGTTCCAGATAATATTCAGAGCTGGTGTGAGAAACTTCTTAAATAGTAATTTTTAATGCCTGTGACCTCCTCGTCCTCCTGTCAACAAAGAGCTGTTTGTTACTCATATAATGGTTATTCCAGTGACTTACGTTTTCCTGTCCATCCAAACTGAGATGAAATGTAAAAAAAAAAAAAAAAATTTACAAAGTTTTAACAGGGTAAAGCAGCTGAAATATTTAGTATGAAAACAGCTTAAACAAATTACTCCACATTAGCAGTCTCGCAAGACATAATTTATCTTAAAAGAATCCACGCAAGTGGGGTGGAAATAATCTTTTTTATTGGCTCTTAGATTTTTGTGTTTCTATTATTTAGCAGCTTTCTTGTTTGTGGACTGAAGGCAAATTAAAAGTACATTTTGTTTAATATGAACTGTTGAACTTTACAAACAAAATGGAGGAATTGGTCTCGTTTCTTGTTAAATGTTTAATCTAGGTGTAATAACCTTTTGTGATTTGTTATCCATTACAGCAAAAAAAAAGATGTCTGTGGACAATTTATATAGTTACAGAAAAAACTGGGCATTAGATCAATGTGCAGCTCCTTTCAAGGGCACCTTTCGGGCTATAGGCTTTACATTTTCACTTACCACTGTACAAAATAGACTTTGGCATAGAATCTTCTGACGGGACTAAGGTGGGTGCTAGCAAATCCACTGAAACTGATTACTCCCAAGACTTTCTGTAAAGAAATAGATGCTTGTGCAGAAGTAGGGGTTGCCCTCCATGTTCTCTGTGAGAGCAGATCTGGACCAGTTTGGGAAATGCTGGAATTTTCCTGTTAGGATTATCTGGAAGGGAAGAGAAACACAAAGGAAGCAGCAGAGACACATTACGTTCCAGGGTTAATCCTGACCTTGTGCAGTTTACTAATAGTTACTTACTTAGAATTTTGTTTAGAGATAGAAAGTAGGTCAGAACTTCTTAAAAAATATGTTGTTTCCTTGTTCCCAAATCACTTAAATTAAGACTGCTTTTCTGTAGTAATCAAAACCCAACAGTTATCAGAAGAGCTGCCTTTTTGTCTAAGAAGAAAATTCTGCCTTTCTCTCCTAGTGCTCTCAGGACTGATATTACTCTGCTATGACATATATAAAATCTTCCATTTTCTGCTGGGTAAATAAAGCAAATTCCCCAACTTCCATCCGAACATGTGCGTGAATGCTGGCATGTCTAATGTTTGACACATTTGTTATAAACAAAGTAGCAGATGTTACCTTACCCACGTATATTAGTTCATTAGAGAGCATATTTATTTCATTTTAATTTTGAATGTTAACTCTTACGTACACTTTTGCTGCTAACAGAAAAGCCAGTATGGCCTTAAAGCTAATGCTTTATGCTCTGTATTATTTTGCATGTTGTATTAGGTGTTGGGCTTTTTTCATAAGGTAGCAGGGCTGCTTTTTCCTTAACTCAGAGCAAAATAGTGTCCTTGAATATAATCTTCTAAAACTGAATTTGCTTACAACATACAGTAATGACATGTGTTTGTTTTATAGATATATATATATATATATATATATATAAAAGGTTCAGAAAGGGGAGCAGAAGGAAGTTTTGAGCAGGAAGCTGGGCTAGATAACATTTTGAGTTCCTTTACAGCCTGAATGATCTATGGTCTCTCTGAGGTGGCTTACAAATACTAGTCCCACAGGGAGACAGTGAGTTAATGATTCTCTTCTGCATCAAAGTTTGATTCAAGTCATCCGTGAACTGGGTTCATTGGTCTTAGCCTGAAGGCCCAGCTTTGATCCTGCAAGCTTCTCTGCCGAGGTAGTCATCTGTAGAGCTTCACCAAATGCAACTAGTCACCCCTCTGTACCTATGGCAATCTAGGCATTAAACTGTGCAAATTGTCACACTCATTTCACTTATGGCTTCTATCTGACCTTAAGCCAGTTCTTGAGGAATTAGCTGTTAGTGTACTGTTAGGACACCTGACGCAAAACTGTCTTATGCCTAGGGACAATGACTTGGTTTCTGGGCTTGGAAATCCAGTGATATCTGCAATGTGTTGGAAGATATTGTAGCTATGAGATCACTGTTTAAATAAGCTCCCTTTGGAGACCAGTGCACATACAGTAGTAGCAGCCCTTACTCTAGTTGATGAGTCTAATTAGGACCTCTAAATTATGAGGTCTAGCTGTATTTTATCTCTAAAATATCTTTGTGTGTTGTACGTGTACACTTTTGTTGCTAGAAAAATTTATTAGGAGCAAATTAGTAAAGAATAAAAATCAGGTTCACCAGAAGTTACTCCTTCAGTGGATTAAAAAGAAACCAAACACTGTATTTGTACTTTGTACGATAAAGCACTCATTTTTGTCTCTAAAGTAAATAGTTTTCAAAACATAAAATGAGTGCTGCTTTCTGACCATCGCAAGTGAGTAATGGTTTGGCTGCAGTGGTTGAAATCATAGCATATTTCCCACCCCCACTCCTGTCTGTGTGTGGATTGTATATGCATGCACACACTTTTGATGTTTTCATATTTTCTAATGATTCTCAAAAGAGATTCTGAAAATGAGATTCTAGACATAGGTGTGACAATACCTTTCTACATGGGTGGTATGTTCTTTTAGCTGAAGTTAAATGATAGATGATGGTCAGAACCTGTTTGCTGAAAGAAGGAATTTTGTTGTACTGCAGAGAGGTCAATTACTGTGGGAGTCACTTAACTACATGTCTGTTTTAGTTAAAAATGACATCTTAATTAAAAGCAATCAGCAGGGAAACAAAACTGAAGTAAACAGAGGATTGCAAAGTGGAGAAAGGATATAAATCTTCCAATATCTCTTGCACCTGTAAATAGATGAAATACTACTCATACTCTTGCAATTCATTGGGTAGACAGTGACTTCAGAGGACAGGTAGCATTGTATATTGGGCACAACAGAGAAATTCTGGGGTTAGAACTTTGTGAAATGCAAAACAAAGTTACCATGAAAATGAGTATAAATCACTTAAAATGAGCATAAACATAAAAAGAAAAAGATTTAATTATTTCAGAACTGTAGCTGATGATTCTGCTTCAGGAGGTGCATCTCCTACATCAGCATCAGGGACAAAAAAACCCTTATCAGTGGTATTTTTTATTTCACCTTTGATTGATTTAGACAGCTCTTGACCAAACTATTCTATAACATGAAAATATTTCAACGTCCTGTAAACTGAAATTGAAATTCAGCCCAAAAAAATACTGTATGAAGAAAGGGAAATGTCTGTACTTCTAACTTGAAACTTGAAACTTCTTTAGTAGTTAGAAATAGAAATTCTTTGAGATGCTTTGCCTAAAAAGGGAAAAATTGGTAATATAAAGCTGCAGTTTTAATCTGTAGCCAGAGAATGAAGAAAATATAATTACCAATCTAATCAGTAGTATTTGTAACAAAAAAAATTCTGCTTCCTTCCATTCTTTTTGTAAATCATGGAAGGAAACCCCTTCTTCTGTGTACCTGCAAATGATAGAAGATACCTAACAAGTTTTAGAAACTATCAACAGTTGTTGTATGATAACTATAACTAATTTATTACCAGTCTTTTCCCACGAACAGACCGTATTTTTTTTCCTCATTTAGAAATGTTGAAAACAGTTCTGCAGTTTTACATACCATTTTGCATCAGAGGGTATGTTCATCCTGTTAGTGTTTTCATTCTTTTAATTACGGTTTTACATTTTTATCTATATACTGATTTCCATGGAATTAGACATGCTAATCTGTCCTTTAATAAGAAGTTTACATTTTGCTCCTTTTGGATGGGAGTAGTTTTGGGTGCATTTTAATTTATCTCTCAGTTCCGCATTTTCTGAAGTTTGCATTGCAGGCTGATACATTTTTGAATATATGCATATATCTACCTATATAGGATCAGTGAAACCTCAATGCAGTTTTACAGATCCTCAGATGCTATTTCTTTCACAATTAATTATTGCTTCTGTAACTGCAGGGTAATAAAAACATTCAATGAATATCTTAGGAGCTATTGGTAGTGTGGCCACTCCCGGAACTTCTGGAATGTATTCCGTTGCAGAAGGGAATTGAGTATGGGATATCTCTCAGTGCCAGTGCCACAATCACCTGCTCAATTTTTGCCAATGTTGCAGGAATGTCTTTAGCCAGCCCCTTTGCCCTGGTTTTGTATACATTTCTGTCCTAGGGAGAAGTCTACTAAGTTAACGAAGAGTGATATTAAATAGCTGCATGTAGACAGACCTTCTGTCCTTCAGCTATCTGAACACACACAGCATTAATAATTTTAATAGGACTTCTGAAGCCAAAGGGAAGACATATGGGCATGTATTGAATGTGTCCCTTAAAGAAACAGAATACAGGAGCTTCCATAGTAGGTCAGACCTGTTGCTTGTGTGTCCGCTGTAGCTATAGTTGCCATGAAGTGCAAGAAACCTATGGTGAGCCATTGGGTAGGCAGCTCTCAGGATAGTAGTGCTTTCTGTCCTGAGACTAATTACTTTATTTCTAGAGGTTTCAGGGCTTGTGTTCCTTTATTTTCTGTTTACTTGGCATGCCTCATTAGAAACAGAAACTATTTGTCAACTACATGATTGTTTCAGATAATGCAGTCTCTCAGGGGAGTTTGTACTGGTATGTTCTAGCTTTTTTTTCATTAACTGCTTTAGAAATACCAATATGTAAGGTATTAAAACCTAATTCAGCAAGTCATACTAACTTCGACCAGAGTGCTCATAGGGTTAATATCTTGCCATACTGAAGCTGAAAGGCTTTAAAACCCCTTTTGTGATAAGGCTCCTGTTTAGCATGCAGGCATCTTCTGATGGACATTGCTTCAGCAGTTCCTGGCATTATATTGCCATCTTTTGTGCCGTAGGTTAACATGCCCACATGAGAGTTGACAGAGCAGGATGTGGGTGCACATCTCGCCTATCTCAGCTGGCAGGTTGGCATCTCCTCTTGAGCTGCTGTTGTGAGTGACCTCTATCGAAAGGTTGAGGTTGACAGCTTGGGGCAATAATGTCTTAGGCTGCAATATTCTTCTGAGGATCTGTCAATACTCAGAGAACCAGCAGGGGAAAGTATGAGTGAACAAAGAGCTGCAGATTAGAGGGCTGTTTTACAAGGAACACCTTTTCATATTTTTGGACCCTCCTTTCAGACACCCAGCACAGCAACAGATATTCACGATTTGAATGTGCCTTGTACCCATTGCTTAGGCTCACAGAAGTGTGTTACGCTACATCTGGTCTCCAGAATCTAGCCCAAGAAAGTGTGCCAGGACATTAGGTTGCTAGTTAATTTGATTAAAGTGTGGGATTCCGTTATTCCCTAAGTACTGGATGTTTTATTTCCCTTTTTAAGTTGCACTAGTGATCTAGATTTTTCATTTGAAGTTTTGCTTTCTCATATTTATTTTCTGCATTTTGTGTGCTTGTGCAGTGAGGGACTTTAACATGTTTATTTTATTTTTAAAGAAAAAATGTTATAAGAATGGATGTCAGGCCACTATTCTCTTCCACAAAGGAGTAGGCAACACAATAGTTCCTGGTGGTAAAAACTTAAGATGCAGTATTACAGGCTATAAAAGATTGTAAAACCTTTTTTAGCATTATAAAATGCTTCAGGATTCGAAGACTCTACCTTTTCGTTAAGCCTTCCTAATTGTGCTGGATCAGACTCGTGAGGCTGAAGCAGGCAGATTGTCTCAGGATGGACAGACTCCCCACTAGGCACTGACACAAAGATCTGCTGAGCCATTGGTCTAGCAAGGTTCGTTAATGGTGAGGTGAAATCTGAAGTATCTTTGAGGAAAAAAATAGTAGAAGATTAAAGGGGAACTAACCTGTATGAGATGTTTGGATTGGATTTTGGTCATTATTGTGTAATTCAGCTTTCCATTGGTGTTGGGCAAAGGCCCTTATTGGTGAAATGCTAGTTTTGGATGAACTTCAGATTTGCTAAAAATGGTCAACCAAGTATTTATCATGGATACTTTTTGCTCAAAAGGGACAGTAGTTGGAAAAGGAATCCTGGAGAGTTCAAAGCAATTTTGAAACTGTCTGCACAAGCAAGAATCTCTGAAACAGGATGTTGGGGCAAAGGTTAGGACAGCAGTGATTACTTTGTTGTTTATATGAAAACTGGCACAACCACACGCTGATCCACACTGAGGCATTGCAATTACTTGTTATCCCGCAGTCTTACTAGTATTTTTTGGAACTTTTCTTCAAGTCTATCCTTTTTCTACAGCATTTCCCCATTGTACTATCTTATAGTGATCTTGCAAATTGTGACTGCAAGAGCTTAGGAGGCAGTCTGTCATCAGAAACAATACAGAAGATTTACTGTTACACTGAAAAAGGAAAAGAAAATCCTCAAGCATTTGTTGCGCTTACTGGAGTTTTAGTTAATTATTCTGTAAATGAAGGGCATCGATGCTGACCTGGTATGAATCTTTTTGGGGGATACTGTCTGAATTCTTTCCTATAGTGATGTTCCATATGATGGGAATGGTATGGAGCTGTGACAGGGGAGGGTTAGGGTGGAGATCAGAGAAGGTTCTTCCCCCAGAGGGTGGTGGGGCCCTGGCACAGGCTCCCCAGGGCAGTGGTCACCGCCCCGAGCTTGGCTGAGTTCAAGCAGCGTCTGGCCAACACTCTCTGTCATCTGCTGTGATGGGGCTGGGCCTGTGTGGGGCCGGGGATTGGGCTGATGGGCCTTAGGGGGCCCTGCCAGCTTGGGAGATTCTGTGATTCTGTGAGGGTATTTCAGACAGCAGAAGGATAACATGCAGAAGTTCTTTACAGTGGCAGTTTACTTCTCACTGTGTTGCATTTTTAAAACTAGTACATTTAACTCGTCGCTGGATATTAAAGTCAAAACACCTGTGTCTGAGAACCAGTCACTACTGAAGTTGCTGGAATTGTATTAATATTGCTCTGCTGGTTCTATGTCAATGCTTTAATTTCAAAGTTACTCTGTTGTTAGGCCCCCATTTGCACATAGCTCTGTATTCCTTGTGTAGGAGAAGAAAGTCTGGGGAGTCTTGCAGTGACACAAGGTTTTCAGGGCACCTGGGGACTGAGTTGTGTCCAGCAGTGACTGGCATCTGAATTAGCCTGCGCAAGGGGGAGCGTGTGTAAAAGTATTCACAAGCCACTTCAGAGCAGCAGTGTGTTGCACTTAGAAAAGGGAATTGGCCTTAGTTGGGTGGATCACTTCAGCTTAAACTTTCTCCTGTTGGTTGTCTGTTATGCAGTCTATGGTTTAAGAGCCACTCCAATACCAATTTCTACATGTTGTATTTTAATTTATTTTTTCCTTTTAACTTTTGTGTTTATAATTGGAAAAGCATGACAGTGGTTAGGAGATGGTTTGAGGACTGGAATGCAGCTTCCAGTATGCACACAGAGTTCTGTAAATGTGAGGCTGGACCTTGGTTTTGCAGAAGTAGTGTGAATATGATGTGTTTTTCAAAGAGTTCTTGTCTTTCCTGTGAAAAAGTGACAACTGCTCTGAGTATTTGAAACAGAATCAATTAATCCTAATTTTGAAAGAGGCTGTACCGTAAATTGTAGTAACCTGTAGTTAATACATTACTGATAAACATACTATCCATAAATTATTCCCATTTGTATGAGTGCTATGCATTTTCTAGCAAGTTTAGGAGTTATGAATGGCATGAGCTTTCAGTTACAACATTATGGTCATACACACATCACCTCACACACTGTTGCACCTGTGTTCCTGGCAGAGGCGTGCGTAGTTTTCCAAGGGATTGCATTAATATCTCAGGCACCCTCACTTTGCTTTTAAAATTATTACCTAAATCTAGTTTCCTGTTCCTTCTTTATATTGTTCTGTCTTTGATCACATCTATATCTGGGGAAAAAAATGGAATAGGAAAGATAGCGATTTAATTAGTGGTGATGGGCAGAGGGTATAACTGTCATCACCAGAATGAATGTCTGCTTTCCAGTGGTAGCAGCAGAACTAGCAAAATTGTATCACCCAATTTATCTACCTGTTATTACACTCCGGGAATTCCCATGTGTGCTGATCACATACTTACCAGATGATTGATTAGTCTGCAGTGAGACTACTAAACCTTTTCACAAATGTTTTCAGTTTTCCATTTGCAGCTCTTCCATTTTGTCACATCTTGTTTCCTCTCACTTGGACTCTAGAGAGATCTGTACAACATATCTATGCATATTAGTTTTGCTATTAATGCACAAGTCCCCTGTAACTGATGCGTCCTCCTTCCATTCTGACTATACTGCTGAATTGTTTTCAGTGAATTAACAATGAGCTTTGGGTTTTTTTTCTCTTCAATAGGAATGTACATTTCTAATTTCCTGTTAGAGAAGGAGTTTATTTAAAAATCTGTCCATTCATTATTTGTGCTTATGAAGGTGGAGCAACTTCATATGCAGAACATAATTAGCACTTGGAATTGTTTTGATCTCTAGGTAAAATCTTCACTAAGAAAATTTCTGCTGGTGAGAAAACTTTTCTTAGACTCTCGGCGTCAAAGCCTAAGTGAATTTCATGATTCAGCTAGGTTTTCAGTGCAGTGCAAATAATTTGAAATACCTTTCTCAAACACCACTTTTTGTGCTAATTTGCCTTGGAGTTATTAGTGGGGGGTGCGGTGGGAAGGTAGCATGAAATGCAAAACATTTAATGAGTAAATTAAATAACTGAAGCATGGGACTTCTCCCTTGATTTGAGGGCTTTATAGAAAAGTAACACACTGAAAAAAAATTCTCTGTTGGCTGCACACTAAGATGCAGAGGAAAGAATGGAAAATACCTGTCATTTGCACTGCTGCATGTATCTAAGAAAAGGTTTCTTGTGGAAATCTGTCATCTGTATCTGGTACTTTGAGATGGTTGCATTAGTCACTCTGAGGTAGCGCTTTCTATCGATGACCTGACCGTTACACCCTATTCCACCTCTTCAGAAACCTAGGACACAGGACCGCTTTCCAGATTACGGTTCTAGATTAGCTTCAGTTTCACTAGGAATGCAGATTAGGATGGGGTCCACATATCAGTAATGACAGACCCATTCTTTTGAAAACTGGATACATATTTTATCTATTACTACTAATAAATCTAAACTAACACTGCTTTGAAAATCTGATTGCATTTTCAGCTGTTGTGTTATAATGCTCTGTTTACTTTTTTCTCAGTTACATTTCTGTCTTGTTTATACACATATGTAAATTAGGAACAGAGGAGATAATGAGCATAATGCAAAGATTTTCAAGGAATTGTAATGATCAGTCAGGTTCTGAACATGTGAAATTTCAAAAAAATTCTCTTTTTATAAGTCAAATACTTCTCCGACTACTAGACTACTCCGTTCCCTATTCTCGTTGTTCCACCTCATTTCTGAAGACTGGGGCAATCTTCTTTGTGTTATTCTTGCTCTGCTGAAAGTTGATACGAAGCCAGATTCTTTCTGAAGTGTTACATTCATATAATAAAAACATGTAGAGATAGAAACAAACTCCTCCAGGCTAGTATTTTTGGCTCTGTAGAACACATTTGAACACAATCAACCATGTATCTTCCATTTAACCATCATCTTAATTTAATTTTGCTTGACCTAAGGATCTGACAGCATTAATTCTTCATATTGATTAATCAGATGCAAAACACCCCTTCACATGATAGTAAGGTGACAGATTTATATCCAGGGAAAAGTACTGATGCAGATTATTTAGACCAAAGTTGGAAGTTAATTCTTATTTACCAGTCATTCTTGCTCAGACCACTAACAAAGACTCTAGACCATTGACAGTTTGGCAGATTTTTAATTGTATTTCCATAGGTAAAACAAGTAGCTTTCACACAAAGTGCATACATACTGTGTATATATGTATAAAGAAAACACGTACACAAAGTATATATATACATTTTGTGTACCCTTAAGACTTTCCTCAGATTTGTTTTTACTGATAATTTAATAAATGAGATGACTATCAAATTTCTTCCGAATCTAGGTTATTCTTCTCCCGTTCTATATTGTATCTTCCTCAAAGAGCAACAGGCATCTCTAGTAATAAATGTGTACTTCTGCCTACGTAACTGGATTTGGAATTACAATGAGCACTGCCCGATCTAGCTTCTTTTAACAATTTGCAGAATGGTCTTCATTCTCCCATAATACAGAAAGTCTCCCATAACATGGAAATTAGCAAATGCAACTGAAACAAAAAAAAAGTCTTTGAAATTAAAAGAGAGAATTATAATCCTTAACTTACCCATTATCACTCTCCCCCTTCTGTTTAAAGCCTCTTTGCTGCAATAATCAAAACTGCAGTTGCTTAGTCACTGGTAATCCTACATCATATATGCATTCCATTATTTTTCTGCAGGCCCTAGAAGTACCTTTTGACCATGATACAGTTTGTCCAGTGATTGACAAGTGTTCTGATAGCTCGTTTCACAGCTTGCTTGTATCTTAGGGGCTGAATTGCTAGAGGCACAAGCTGTGCAGAGGGAAAATCAGCCTTATCAGTGCTTCCCAAATTTTTGTTCGTGTTTTCCTCTTGAGCTTCTGCCTGCCTTTACCGAGTTAATTAATGCTTCTATGTCCCTAGGTTACATACCTGCTGACTTTAAATCTGTTGCCATTTATCCATTATTAAAGTAACATTCTATGCCCGATGACTTGGCTGACAGCTATAGAACTACTGCCAAACTCCCATTCCCATCAAAGATCCTTGGAAACAAGGTCATTAAAGATTTTTTTTTAATTAAAAGGAATAAAATTTATCTTGATAGTTTCAAGTCTGACATCCTGAAGCTCTCTAGAAGCTAATTAACTTACATTGCATTGACTTGGATATTGTTTCTCCTTTCATTCATGGCGGCATTTCACTGGAAAAGCAGCTCTTCTAAGAGGCACTTGACTCTGCTTTTAATGGTGAAGTTAAGGATGTAACCAATGGAACCAGTAATACCTTTAGCGTTAAACTTGTTTCTGTCACTCTGGCTATCTTGCCTAAACTCACATCTGCTCTCAAGCAACTCCCTGTCCAGGGGATGACCATATGTCAGAGTAAAAGGAAACTTGCAGCAATATCAAGAGGAAAGCATTACCATCTCCATGAGCTTCCTGACACTGGAGAGGATCCACTGTACAGCCTGGTCTGTGAAAGGGAAAGATCATGTCCCCTTCTGAATAAAAAAATCCTTTAGCTATTATATATTGTATTAAAACAGTGATGTACAGTAGTTCTCATTGGCCTCCCTTACTCAGCAAGCTTCATGACTATTTCCTCCACATAGTTGTCCACTTCTCTTTGACTAGAATGGAGTTTTCAGTCTTTTTCAAATCACAAATTAGATTTTCTAAGTGGATCTCTGCATAGTAGATTTAAAACTATTGATGAGGGACTTGCTTCTCTTAATTAACTCTTCCTGAGGTTGTAGAAGCAGCCCATAGGCCCTTAGATGTCTTCGGATCACAAGTGGAAAAGCTCTAGTCTGACATCCTACAGGACTAGTAGGACTGATTTAGGGGACAGCATGTCCCTGGCTGTTTCCATTTCTATTTACCTATCCTCAGTATTTCTATACTAGCATTTCTGCGGTCCTCCCTTTTTTGGCTTTTTGTAACCTTAAACTTTAATTAAATTACCTTTTACATTATGCAAATTTTCATTTACTGAGCATCAAATATAAGGATACCACATTAAATAAATGGATATAAAGTTCCATAAAGAATAGTTAATCTTATGTTCACAACTTCATGTCGGCCTGAATACAACTGATCTTTCAAAATGCACAGAGGGCCTCAAGTGAAATTAGCAGGAGGTAGATGTAAAACAAGCAAAAAGGGTTTATTCTTCATACAATAGCAAATGTTACAGAATGCCTTTCTGCAGGTTGTCAAGGGCCCTGAAATTTACATATATAAAAACTGACTGAGAAATGTGGTGAAAGAAAAAGAATCAACTGAGAACTATTAAATGTAAAGGTATCATACTGTGCTCAGGAGATCCTGAACTGCAAACTGCTGGCAGCCGGGGGAGCACAAGGTAATTGTGTTTCACTTGGTTTATTTTCAAAACTGCTCCGACTTCTGAGCTTCTGTACCCATTGTGAGAGATAAGATTTAGGGTGATCCTGTACTATTCTGATTTTACTAGTTAAGTGCTTTTTCCCCTTGATCCTGTCTTTCTGTTGGACTCCTGCTTCAGGATTATCTCCTAGGTTAAACATTTGCTATATATAATGTCTTAATAATATTCTAGATGTATTCATTCAAAGGTTCCTACTATGTAGATGACACAGGTGTTTCTGTTGAAATTTTTATGCCTGATTTGAGTTAATCTTTTTAACAATTATTATTATAAGATTTAACATTTGAGTGAATAAAATTAAAATGAACCTCAGCATTTGAAAACTAAGTTTGGGAATCCCATCTGCCATAAAATTTCTTGTTTTAAACACAGCAAGTTTTGAAAGCATTGAAATCCCAAAATTATGACTTTGCTCAGTAAGACTGGCGTCAGTTCCTTTTTTCTTTTTTCTTTTAACGATCTTAGATGTTTTTAAGCTCCAGTTGTATTTACAAGTAGCTTTTATATTTTTGGAAGATGACAATATGCAAATAATCTCCTGCCATCAAAATTGTAACATGTAGAGTCTGAAAGTATTGATATAAAAATGTCCTTTCCCCCACTGTATTTGAAGAAGTTGTGAAACAGGATCTCTGAAACTTCTAAATAAGCGTTTATTGTCATTACAGGGGGACGCCACGTCTGGGTTTGAATAATACAAAATGTCATTTCGGCTAACATTCACAGTGAATGAATCCACAGTTTTCCATACAAATAAGCAAGGAAACACGTACAAATGGAGTTTAAGAAGTAAAAAATAGAATTTTCAATTGAACCCAATGTATATTCTACTGCTGTTAGAATCCTTTGTTTCTTTTCAAAAGTTTGCTTGTATTTCAAAAAGGTCAAAAGAATCTAGATGTGTATGAGCTGCTTTACCCTTTCATGAAATGAGTGTTGCCCCCTCCGTGGCAGTGTCCAAGGCCAGGTTGGATGGGGCTTTGGGCACCCTGGGATGGTGGGGGGCGTCCCCGCCCACGGCAGGGAGTGGCGCTAGGTGGGCTGGGAGGGCCCTTCCCACCCAAATCAATCTGGGGTTCTGTGGTTCTATGAGTACCCTGTTTAGGTACTAAGCATGCACATGGAGACAGTTTCAGATATTAGTACTGTTATGTCAGGAGCTGGAGTCAATTGTGTGTTAATGAAGAAAAAAAGCTATAGCCAAATGTTGCTTAGATGTCAATACAAAACATTCATGGGGAAATGCCATGTAAGAATCATTTTTCAACTTGGGTTTTTAGAAAATTTCAGATTCATCAGCCTTGATTAATCAGAGAAATTAACATCCAAATTTCCCATATAGTAACTTTTCATTTTTAAATTTAGACAATTAAAATAAAAATACTTTTTAAAATTTAAATGCCTGCAGCAGGAATATTTCAAAATTATGAATAAATTTTCTAACATACTGAGTCAAAAGTAATCATGTTTCATAAAGCAAATGTCCGAGTCTGCCTTTTTTTAATCTGAATTCAGCTCTTTCTCTGGTGGCAGAGGTGGGAGAGTAGTGGGAAAACTGTGTCCAGCTCAGCTAGTCTCTGTAGAAATTTAGCTGTGGTATGGACTGACAAGATAGCAAATATATCCACTGTTCTCTGTCTGCCACTGCAATCTCCAATATGGTCATCTTGGGATGGAGTAAAATTTTTCTTGCTCCTTCCGCTTGGTCTTTGCTGCTGTCTTTTGTTATCAGTGTTGTCCTAATGTCCATATTGGAGGAAGAGAGCCTTGCTCTGTATAGAGGAATCTGAACTCCAACCATCTGCTCTGCAGAGAGATGCTTGTTTTGGAAGAAGACAAACAGTGTCTTTTTCCTGTTTGTTTTCATTGATAATAGTTTGCTACATCTTTTCTGGGCTGCTCCTTTGTTTTTGCCATGTTGA
Source organism: Psophia crepitans (assembly GCA_013399095.1). Lineage (NCBI taxonomy): Eukaryota > Metazoa > Chordata > Aves > Gruiformes > Psophiidae > Psophia > Psophia crepitans. The sequence goes on along the minus strand of VWZZ01003355.1, from coordinate 70,403 downwards.
GTCTCCCATCATCTCTGTACTGGCTACCAGAGAGGAGGTTGCCTTCTCATTTCAAGCTGTTTCAGGCCAGATTTTCTATTGTCAGGCCTTCATGACAGTTTCTGTGCTGACTTCTGCCTGTTTTGAGAGTGTAGTGAATTTAGGTCCCAGTATGATATGGGAATGCAGTTCAGGTGGATCACCTCATGTATTGGTCTTTTTGCATTTTCAGCAAGCTAATTTTTGAAAAGGTTTAGGCATAATCCTATCACTCTAGTTTCAGAACCAGGGAATTACACATTGAACAGTGCTGCTCACTTGGCTTTGCTCCAGATCACAGCAACACACCAACAATGGCAGATTAAATTCCCGTCTGCTCCTTGTTATGATTCTCAGTTAATAATCAACATGCTGAAGATGTGGCAGGCCTGGCTGGTGCTGATGTGTGACCTAGGTATTAGTTTTCCCTCGGCACAAAGGGATACGAATTTGTGAGCGTTCTGCAATCGTCTGTCTTCCTAAAAATCACCAGTTCTACTGATACAGTTTGAAGCAATTTCAAGACTGTATTTAAGAGAGGCCTAGGGTTCCAACTGTCAATATATCTGGGTGTCAAGGCTGAGACATGTTGGCAGAACGTAATTGGGAAACAGTTTTCTTTCTGCATTGTACTTCACTCTAGCTAATGTTATAAACCTATTGGTTTAATCATCATTCACACACCCAGTAAAAGGAGGTGTATCTGATTTATCATTTTTGTTATAAGTTTTCTGGTTTCTAGCTTCAGCTGCTTCTTTTATCTTTACTTTGTCTCCTCATTTATATTCGGGGAATCTCATTCAAATCCAGCAAGCAATTACACTGCGGTGTAACCATGAATAATATTACTGTTTACACACACTTAAGATAGCCCATTTCTTGACAGGGAATGGTATTATGTAGATTGATACTGTCTTTTTTTCCTTTTAATTCTGTCTGACTTGCTATCCATCTTTCTAGACATTTATGAAATACCTGTCTTCATTGCAACCTTCCATTAAAACTGCAGATGATGTTTTATCCAGTGATGTATATTCAGCTAGTGCTTAGAAAGCTGGAGAGTGCATGCAAGCTGCATAAAGTCACTTACAGAAAGATAAAGTATGGTGAGAGAAAATCATGAAGAGCTCATCTATGGATAATGTGTGGAAGCGAAAACATTTTGTTAAAGGCAATCTTCCATCCTTTAAAAACACAGAACTAATACTGAAATCAAGAGGAATCTCATGTATAAAAGCTCACAGACTAGTTGTCTGTAAGTCCTTCTTGGGGGACTGTTACTACAGGCTGCTTACATTTATTATTAGTTACAGAGGACAAACAAAAAGAAAAAAAAGTATTTTTTTTACCTATTGTGACTTGAGTGAACATGATTTCTTGAATTTCAGTTGAGGGAGCTCCCTCCAGGATCAGAATGCATCTTTTGTTTCAGTTCAGTAGCCATGAAAAAAGTTTTAAGAAAAATCTCATGCTAAAATGACAGTCTTTTCCTTACACTTTTTTCAAAAAGCAATATACCCCTTACCATGCATCAGTTTTACAGAGAATGAAGAGACCGATCATTTGGAATGCATTTATTTATGGTGCAGATCCTTCTTCTGATTAATGCTATAGTAATAATTTTCCCCAGTAGAGAAGTAAAGATGTATACTTCAATCTGAAAATCGGTTAGTTTAGATTAAGAAGCTACCACTGCAAAGAAAAATTAATACAGATTGAAAATTATACAGAAACAGGAATGATGTGTCCACAAATTATGAAAATTTATGAAGATCTAGTAAGTGATCCCAGATTAAGTTGCTCAGGCCTTTCAGAATACACCACTTGTTACTAGTGACCGCTTTTATTCACAAAACTGGGATTAACTATTGATATAGCTTGAAAAAAGGCTCTTCACTCTCTCTTTTTCCAGTCAGACTCTTGCTCTCCCTTTTCCTTACTTTTTTCCTTTTCAGAATTTTTATTAAATGGCATGTTATTAAAAAAAAAAAAAAGAAAAAGAATATTCAGTAGTATTTATAAGTCTTCAGTTGTCTTACAACTTTGTAGTTTCATTTACTTAGAAGATAGTGCCCATTAGAAAAGGGAAATGATACATGTAGAAATTGCAATAACTTAACGTGCAAGCTAGGATTTCCTACTATATATTACTTTAATACTTTATGTAAATAATAAAATTAATGCAACATCAGATAGTATGGTAGACCATAGAATAAAAGATTGTAGGTAATTCTTCTTTTTGTTGAGGTTAGAACAGTTATTGCGACACAAGCAACTCACTACAGAAGTCAATATTGGGCAAAACAGCTCTACCAGCAACTGAGCTCAGCTTGCAGACAGCAGTTTGTGCATTGGGTTAAGTAATTCACCGCATTCAGATGCTATCCTTTTGATTTAAATAACTCCACATGTTTCAAAAAGGTATTTTCTCAGCTAGAGCCCAGCACCATAGGATGCTTAAGAACATGTTTAATGTTAAGTCCAGAGCCTCTGCCCTTAACTATCAGATAACTGTCAGATATAAGGCATGTGCTTAAATACCTCGCTGAGTAAGGGTCATCAAGTGTGAGCTAATCCTTATGGAGGTCGGTAGGAAAGTATCTATATGGATTACATTAGGGCATGGTGCTGCTGCTTCTTGAAATAAATACCTCTGAAATGATCCTGCTGGTATCAGGGCTGAAGCATTTTGCTAGGTTTGTCTAGAATTTGCAATCATGTTTAAAATATTAATCCAATTTATGCTTCTTTTAGCAACCTGTTTTCTCTTGAAGAGTCAAGCTTGTGCATATAAATTCTTTCAATTATGATTGCCAGCTTTATTCAGCAAATATCAGCACTTCCCCTGTGAAATACCTAAATAATTGTTTTACATTTACATTTCTTAGAAGTGACCAATTCTGTAGTGTAATGAGATCAACAAGCTATCCTAAGTTGCAGAGTAACTTGTAGGGATGCTTTTTATATTTTATATATAACTATATTCAACCAGGTCTAAAGTGTTTATGGAGTATGGTTGTCTATGGGTGGTAATAATAATACAAACTAAAAAGAAATATGGCATTTCTTTGGCATACATAAGAGTTTCTCCCACAGTTTGTCAAGGGAGATGGATTCTCACCTGTACAAATGAGAATAAACATCCTGTTTAATGAGTCTGTGTCAACATACCTCACAACAGTCTGCTAGTAGAGACTGTGACATTGGTTTACAAAATGGAAGACAATGATGCTCATACAAACAGCAACAGCAAGGCAAAACAACACCAAAGAAAGCATTGGTAGGAGACAGAAAATTAATGGCCAAAACCTATGTGAAGTTCTAGACTAGGTAATGATTACTTTTTTCCAGATGCCCATTTGCAGTCACATCTGTAGTTTGTATTATTTAAGCCAAAGCATTTCACATTTAAAAGATAAAATGCCTAGGAGGAAACAGTTCATCCTAGAAAACAGTTGGTATTTTTTAATTTTTTAGGAAAGGCTTTAAGGGATAAAATTAAAATAATCACAGCTACTGCTAATTTGAGTTTCCTAATGTGGTCCTCATTTCCTAATGCTGAACTGACTGTGCAGAGGATTAACGTGCTTCGGTTTTTTCGGTTGCAAATGTGAGGTACTTGCAAGTAGATTTTTAAACAGTTTTCCCACTTCATCAATAAAAATGTATACAGGCATGCTTTGTAAGTATGACCTTGGGCTATGCTTTTCACAGTGCACATCTGTAGTGTTGGTATAAATTCAACTTATGTTTATTTTATAGTGCTTTTCTCTGTAGTGGGTTAATAGCAGGGTCACAGGAGTTTCCTGAAAGAGGACAGAAGTCTCTTCTGTCAGTCTCACTAGTTTTTACAAATGTCTCTGCTGCAGCGGAGGATCTGATGTGGGCAGCAGCCCAGAACTCAAAACCAGCTCCAAAAGTAAATACTTGCAGAGTTCGCACTCAGAGGGTTACCCTCGGAGCACAGTGAGCTTGTGCTATTGCATGTGGACAACTAACAAACCCCAAACAAGTTGTTTTAAAGACGATGTGGACATGTACTGTTCTCACAGTGGTTATAGTGGTAATTTCCTCAGACATAATTTAGAGCTGTTTTTAAATTACAGACATAGCAGTGCATGAGGTTTCCCTATTTTTTTCTGTTGTATCCCTGTAACCTTTCTCAGAGGAGTCTTTGCTTGAGTAGATGAGTCCATCCTCTGTGCTGTCAAGAGAATGAGAGGTTACACTTCAAGTTATTCAGTTATGCTTGGAATCTATCTTTTGTGGGATTTGTTTTTGTGTAACTTCTACACGGCAGTGCTGCAGGGTTTTATGTTTGTGGCATTGTTACAGTCTGGCTAATTTATTCTCAAATCCTCCTCTTTCTATAATTTTCTTTTTGTCTGGGAAAGCCCAGTGATTTAACTAATGAATCTAGTACTGATTTCTGAACAGCTGCTAATAACAAGAAAATTGTCTTGATGGTTATTCTGGAGTCTGGAGAATGAGCATGCAAGCAAGTTGTTGGGTCTCTTTTTTTTACTTTCCAGGATGTTTGGCTTGTTTGGAGAGCTCTCATGTCAAAACCCTTTTATCTGTAATTACAAAGCATTATGATTTCATCTTGGTGCCAAGGGACAGCAAATGACTGCAGGGAATACTGAAAGCCCATTTATTTATCTTAAGGCCAACTTTTGGTCACAGTGACATCATTGCCTAAATTCTCAGTGAATTTATCTGTTTGGAGTTTTAACCCTATGCGTGCTTCCCAGGACTGACTAGAGTTTGTGTATGAACTCTACTGGGAGCCATTGGGAATCTATTCCTTTCCCTTCTCTCTTCAATAGTATGTGCTAGACTATTTGTCCCAGGGAACTGACAGTCAAATTATAGATAGATTTTTATCCCCGCTTTTTAAGTGAATTAATCCACACACACAAAAAAAGGAACTGATTCATCCTAAATGACGTAGGAAGCCCATTTCAGACTGGGAACTGAAACTTACGTTTTTTGGAAGCCCAGTCTTACTTCTTGGTTCAAAATCTTTCTACCTCCCTTCTGTACTCTTCTACCCTTTCAAGTGCTTTCTTGGAATTGAGAGGCATGATTTATTCAGATTGTAGGTGTAAGATGACTTATAGAGGCAGGTTATTTCCTTCCCTCTGAGATCACATCATCTGTGAGGGATGTTACATTGGAGATCAGGATTTTGGCCTTTTAAAGACGGTGACTGACTGTCAGGTAAGGATATGGAATGAAAGAACTACTGCGTATAAATGAAGTTGGTATTGGTAATACATAACAGCACAGTTAAAATAGTTTGTGCCTCACGATTCTTTGTTTGCAGACTGTAGTGTGTCCGAATATATGTGCTTTTAGATACTGTATGAGTCTGTCTAGGAAACGTTATGCACTGATTTATAATTGCAGTGTAACAACACTGAATTTTGGGGAAACCTCAGATACCTTTACGCTATTAATTACAGCTTTCATCTGCTGCTAACTGATAAAAGACATTTGAGAAAAACCTCATTTCTAGGGGAATAGACTTTCTGTCCCATCGTTGCTGTGGGTCTTGAAGAAAAAATGATCCAAGAGTTGTAATGGACTTTCAAAGATCATTGAGTCCATCTTTCTTCTTCAAAAAGGATTCAACAATATCTAAATCATTCCCGACAGAATGAGCTCAATGTTTCTTTAAAATCATTTAGCAGTGGAAACTCCACAGCCTCTGTATATTGTCCATTTCACTGCTTGTCATTCCATGCCATACAAAAGGCTTTTCTTCTAATACTTGACTAAATCATCCTTCCACAACTAGATTTTTTTCCTGTCTCCAGAGGCACATATTATTTTCCTCTTTTCAGCAACTCTTTACATAGATGTAGTCATGTCTCTCCATAGCTGTCTTTTCTCTAGAACAAAAGGAAGAAATACTTACTATATCAACCAAGTCTTATTTTATCTTGGCTTTTGCTCTCTTATCTTTGTAATTTCTAATCATCTGACCATTGCTGTTTCTCATTTCTGGAGTTCATTTATAAATTGTTGGATGCTATTTCAGCTAAAGCCTTAACCTCATGAGTAGAAGGATTATATTCTTTTATCTTGTATATGACATTAGAACGCAAAAATACTGTTTCCAGTAAAGTTTCCTAGTCCATCATTTCATACCTGGTCCGTTTTTCATGTCTTCATGTTAATATCTTTTTGCAAATGCTGTTGCTGATCTGCAGTGGTCTGAAGTAGCTTGGATCATCAAGACCATTTGAATTCCCGTCATGTCTTACGAGCACTTGCAGTCCGAAATTGTTCCCTTCTGCAGGCGTACTCTGTCCTCTCCTTGGTACTGAACCCCTGGAGAATCTTACTCGGTGCAACACTCGTGTTTCCCTGATGGCTATTATTTGAATATCGGAGCTGGTACCCATTTTACAGTAGTTCCGTCTAGACAAGTTGTGAGGGGAAAAGTAGTTTGGGGAGGACTACCAAGATGCTGGAGAGTTATGCGCAGAATCTTCCCATGACACGATGAAGTCCCCTTCTGTTCCCACTCACGGTCTTTTCTTCTCTTTTCCCCATACTTCTGAAATGAGTTTGTGATTTTTTTTCTTTCCTGGCATCACTTATTTACCCTGTGAAATGAGCTAAGGACAATACAAAAAACGGATCCCTCTCTTTCTGTCTTTCTGTCTTTCTGTCTGAGGCCCCTTTTCTCACCAATGCTTTGATCCCCCCTGTTCTTACAAATGCTGTGATCCAAATAGCTGAACTCTAAAATTGGTGTTGGAGTCTCTGCAGCCTTCTATTAGGATAATGCCAAAGCCTATTGAGATAAATTATCAAAACCAGATTCTCTAGGGAGTGGCAGAAGGACGTCAGCCTTTTAGAGCACAGTGGTGTCTTGGGGAGGAGAGGCCTGGCTGAATATAATTAGAATCCTGAGTACAATTACTGACTTTGCTGTAGTGTAGATTGAGCAAATCCTTGAAACTCATTCAGTGTTCGTTTCTGTCTGCTAGGTAATTCTACTTCAAATATGAGATCTTTGGAGAAGGGACTGTATTCCCAAAGTATACATAGTGCAAGCAGCTTCATGCTGCCATCCAGAACATGATTTATTGTCAGTTACTGACTGCATGGTGCCTTCTTAAAAAAAGCCTCTGTGTTTGTTAAATATCAGTGGACCAATGTCAACACCAATGTTTATGTATGTCACTCCTTACTGGCATTGTCAGTGGTATAAGCAGAGAAGCTGAAGACTCAGAGAATAGTCCAGGCTAAAAGGGACCTTGAAAGGCCATATGGTCCAGCCTTTCACGGGAAAAGGAGCCTGGATGAGATTATCTAGCATCCTGTCCATTCATGTCTTGAAAACATCCAGTGATGGGGGTTATTCCATTAATTGGTTGTTCTCACAGTAAAAAAAAAATTGTTTCTTGTATTGGTATGAAACCTCTCCTGCTGCAACTTGCCCCCCACTGCCCTGTATCTTCTTGCTGTGGCTCCTTGTGAAGAGAGAACCTCCATCCTCTTTGTCGACACCCTTTGAGTACTGGAATACTACGATGAGGTCCTCCATGAGCCTTCCCTTCTTCAGGGACTGTACGTGAACTCTTTTATCCTTTTTTTCAGTGACTGTTACAAATTATGTAATCTGCACATAATATGTCTCTTCAGTTGTCTGTTCTGCGGCATAAACTATGGTAGCTTTTTCATTGTTTTCCTCACAGTTTGTTTTCTCTACACCTCTCCTTATTCATACGGATTGTTTAAGTAATAACTGATTACAATAACCTTACTGATTTTTCGTTTCTCTGGTACTCTCCAGCTGACCCTTACCTCTGGAAGGCTTGGCACAGTATTCTAGCTGAGGCTTTACTGAATCTGAACAGAGTGGGAAGATTACTTTATATGATTTTCTTATTTGGCCTGTCTGATTTTCTTGACTCATGGTCAGTTTGTAAAGTGGTGTAATCCCCAGCCCCATGTTTTGCAGATCTGATGCCTGAGCTTTTGTTCCAAAACTTGTATGTCTCTGCTATTTTTCCTACCTATAACAACTGTGTGTATATATCATACTGTGTGTTAGTCCTCAGTGCGCTGCCCTGTAGATTTCCTACCAGCATGCTATACGGTGAAGACTTTTTGATTCTTGTTTTGCTTTCCTTTTCTTAAGCTGGCAGGAGTTACCTATGAACGCAATGCTTTTCCTTACTGATTTAGACAGTGAAATACAAATATGTTTTGATATTTTAAAGTAAATTTTTGAAGAATGTTGCTTGATTTCTCTTCATGGTTTATTAGAGTCTTACTGATAACTGTGTTGTTCCATTACGATCATACTTTAAAGTAGGCTAATTTAACCCACATTTCCCAAATTTCTTATGAAAACATGACACAAGCCTGAATAAGAAGTCTTGATAAAAAGTGTCTGATATCTACTGCTACTTGCCATCATTATGATTGGAGACCTTACCATTAGAAATGAGTGGCTGACTTTTAAGATGTCACTGGGTGAATTCAGGACAGACATCTGCACCTCTGATCAAGGTGCTCCAGGAGATACTTTCTGTGCTCATCAAAGGAGTGCCAGAAGTGCCTTCCCTGCTAGCACCTGACTCAGCCTGAAGTTTTGGATGAGAAACCTATAAAACAGCTTTCTGGCAATTCTTCCTCCCGTTGCTGAAGGAATGAGATGGAAACAGATGAGAGCAGATCACAGCTTCAAGCCTTACGTACAGGAATATGCACAAGGGGTAGTAGGATTCTGTGTGTATATGAAATAGTCTCCCAATGGAAGCAGGCATGTCATACAGCTTGAGAGAATTGTACAGCTTGAAAATAATAGAAAACATGATATGGAGTAGTATGCTAGGAGATAAGATGCTTTTTATTCCCATCTGTGCTTCAGGGATTGAATTGGCAGCAAATTCAAAAACCTTTACTAAGCAACAGAAAAGATGGAGAAATGTAGTATATGCATAGCAGGGCTTTGGCAGGAGGCAGTGTATGTCCTAGCTGGGTAATAGAAGCAGGTCTGGGGATTAATGCAGAGCATGTACTTTCCAAATGTTTTTTCCTAAGATCTTACGCTATGTCAGTTTTTGCACAGTCTTTATGGACAGTAGTTTTTTGACCTCTAGTTGAAATGCCTTTGACTAGAGTTCTCCAAGAGAAGCCCCAATGCTGTATTATTTTTTTGGCATTCATTATTGTGTAACATATGGATATGTCCCTCTGCGGAGGTTGTGTTGTCTGTCTCAGCTGCTATTCCACATTGATAAAAATACTGGTTCTCTTCTCACTTGTATATATTAACAGCTTGAGTGTAAGTGAACATATATGCCACAGGTTCTGGAGACTTATGATCTCCAAGAGGGAAAAAATACCTCTGTTTATTATGGTATCTCTCATGTGGTTCCCTCGTACAGCTGATGAACGGGAAATTAGCAGATGGTGTAAAACTTCTGCAGTTATTAACGGGCAGCACTGTCAATTCTATATATTTTTTCTTGCTGCAGCCTTAGTCACCTCTTAAGTTCTGTAACCTTTCTCTTGATCTAGTAGACATTTTTGGTAATCTGTCCTTTCCTCAGTTTTCTGTTTCTGATACTAACAAACCCAAAATCAACCAGCCAAACAGAACCAACCAACCCAACCCCAAAGCCAAGGCAGAGGAGAGAGTAAAAAATAATACTATGTCTTTATAAAGTATTTCCCTCTGTCTGCTTAAACATATTACTGCAGGCTTGCTTTTGTTAATGTCAGTAATATGCTTTGTTCTGTAATGCTGACAACATTAACAGGAGGTGTTGCACACCATGCTGTCTTGCCTGTATTGGTCTCTTTTTTTGCTGCTTCTTTTCTCATATATATGACATGAGGTGCAATACATGTTTTTCTATTTTCATATAAGACAATAGAAAAGAGTTTTCAAGGCTACTGATTACTGTCAGATTTTACAAACAATAGCTAGGCGGTTTTGTATCTTATCTTTTTCTGAAACTGTGACCCATCCTAAAAGGTCACTGTTGAATTGTGAACAAATATAATAGAACACACTGGGAAGTCATTATTGGAAAGACAGCTTCACCTTTCCCTGAAGCTGATTAAATGTATTGGCTACACTTCAACCTCTCTAGTACTTTTGTATGAGAAAATATTGTTATATAGTGGTTCTGGCTGTAATATTATAGGTATGGGGAATGGGATTCGAGCTGGTAAAAGACTCGATATTCTCTCTTCCCTTAAGTGTGACGTCCTCTCTCTTCCCCCTGTTCACTCACACTCCACACAGACACAATCTTTTTGCAAATATGTATGTATTCTCTTCCTATTAAGAAACATGTTTAAAATGGCAGAATAGCTTTTGTAGTGTATATAGGAGCTTTTAAAAAAGGAAATGTTTCTATTGCTAACCTGTCAAGAAAGTGCAACCCCAAAGATACCTGAACTGTGATTATCAGTACATTTGGGGGTGATAAAAGAGGTGTTTCCTGCTGAATACTCATGTAATACTGCTGTCTTTAGAGAATGATATCTCGCATAATAAAATCATCAACTAATTGTACACAGTGAAGTAACAGCATGAGAAATATCAGTATTTAGTGTGGCACTCATTTTGTGTAAAAACATGAAAAATAGCTCATTGGGTAAGCAGCCAAATATTAACTAAAGGTCAAAGAAGCTAAGAGTGTCTAACACAGGAATTTCTAAGAAACTAGGCAGAAAATCACAAGGAAATTGGAACTGGGCCTCAAAATTCAAGATATTTTGATGCTCTTTGTAGAAAGTGATAAGTTTTATACCCGCACTTTGACTTTATGCAGATTTCAGTATTCTGTTGGCTGTAGTAGCTGTCTTTCACAAGGACTTTGAATGTGCACATTGAAGCCAAGCAGCAGCCTGAGAATGGAGTCTTCCCTACTAATTATGACTGTGTTGAAGTTAGAAGACAACCAGGTAGATGAGAGCCTGTCAGGATAATTGCATTTTGCTACAAGGCAACATTGCAGGCAGTATTTAGTTGAACTGCAGTCTCAACAGTGACTGAGTCCAGGAGACCTGTGCAGTCTCACCGTGTATCTGCTGCATTTCCTTTCCTGCACCATGTAGTTGGTGTCTGATTGAAAAGAAACCTTGTAGTGGAGCCTAATAGATTTTGCCTATCAAAGAATAAATGTGTGCTTTTGGGTTTCCTCACTCTGAGAAGCCACTGCCACTCACTAAGCAGTAGAAGATCGGGGCCTTGCTATTAGAGTTGTGCTGTACAATGTTGTGTCTCTTGCTGTGTTCAACAGGGCACCTTTGTTATGAGTGCTCTTAGCCTTGTGCTTTTTAGATGTATCTCTTAGAACTGAAAAAAAAAACCACCCAAGCTCATAAATCACTGTTAGTAAAAACCAGCACCGTTTGCTCTGCATAGGCAGACTTGTGCAGAGTCTTGTGCGTAATAGCGTACACAACCTGTCCCTGCCTTAATGGATCCTGTCAAGTTGTTCTTGATCGTTCTTAGTATTATTCCCCGAGCAGTAATGGTAAAATACATTACAGACTTCAAGGACACATTTCATCCCTGAAGTTTAGACTGTCTCCTCTTTAGAATGTCACGTTCTTTAGTGTTTCATTTTCATCAGCACTAAGGTAAATTAGCAACATAGATCCTGTCTCCAAAAAAGAGAGAAGGTCCCTGCAAATGTAGCAAGGCAGTTAGGTGGATTTTCCAAATCAGTGCCACCCTTTGATAGTGTTGCAAACACAAATGTTTTAGGGAGTCAAGCTCCAAAGGTCAAGCGACTGGTGTGGAAAATCTTGTAAAATGTGTGTGTGCATACACATGTGTACACAGAGAGAGAAGGGTTTTTTTCTGAGACTACTACATCGGTATGGAAGCTGAGAGCCCAGGCGAGGTGCTGGGTGTGAGGGGATGCTCAGGAAGACTGCAGGACTTCACTGGAGAGCATCAGTTTTGAAAATACCATGCAGTTCTCCTGACCTCTTTAGTTGGTTGGTGGAAAGTAGCCACCACTGAACTATGGCAGATGGCAAAGCCAGTACTGATGCCACAACAGTCCCATCTATCTTTTTGTCTTTCAGTTGCATGACTTTTTTCATTCCTGTGTCTGTGCTCAGGAGTCAGTGCTGTCCCATGCAGAGAGTGTATGAAAAATTCCTGCTGAAGGATAACACTGCCTTGAAGAGAGACAGGAAAGTAGGCATCCTCAGGCTCTCCTCTTACCCCTGTAAGGGCAAAGCAAAACTAGTTTCTCTTCAGCTGTGGCAGGGAAAAAGAGCACAATTATGATATTTTTGCAATGTTTCTATTGCTTAAAGAAATAACAAGTACCAGGTAAAGTGCTCTTTCCCTTGGGGACCAATTACTTTGGAGAATTATATGCACTAACATTGGCAAAAGTCTCTCAAATAATAACTGCTGTGATCAAAATGTTAGTGTGAACTGAAATACTAGAGAGTGAAAATGATGCCAACAGCTCCATGCAGAAAAAAGAATGTGTTTCTGCTCAGGGAGTAGCAGTGGCTCCACTGACACACCTGCTGCTTAGTAGGGCTTGTTTCCGTGGCAAAATAACCTTGCCCAGCCAACGACCACTGTAAAGGCTTGTGATTATTCTCAGTCGTAGTTTGTAGCTGAACCTCAGATTGAGCAGCAGCACTGCCTGACATTCTCTCCTGATTTGAAATCATCACTGTTGATAGCCTATTGTACTCCCAGCCTTATTTATTGTGAGGGACACACACAGCACCTGGGGTGCAGGTTCAGAAGATGAATTCCGCCAGTGCAACATCAATCCCTATTAAAGTAGCAGCAACGCCACATACAATTTAAATGCAGGCAAAATTGCTAAGCAGATACAGGATATAACCAGATTTGGTCCTGAATTTCATTAATGCAGCTGGATGGGGAGGAAAAGCCTAGACTAATGCTCATGTTCCAGATTGAGTTGGCAGGTATGAGGACACATCTTACTTGCAGGCTGAGCAAATTCAAGTCTGGAAATCTCTAAAGCATGAATTCCAGGAATTGTTTTCTACAGCCACATTTCAAATTAGAGCTGTATGTTGGTGTTTACATTGAAAGTTTTCCCTGGAGTTTTAGCTGTAATAACATTTGCTGGCTCTTTTTCCCATCTGTAGACTAAGATTAATGTGCTATTATGTCTCATTTTTTTCAAATGAAATGATTTAGTGGTGTAGCATAAAACATTGAAGTTTATCTTCCCTCATTAGTCACAGTCATCTGCCATTGCCCTACACAATGTATACCAGGAGAGCCAGCTGGGCTGATTGTGCAGTTTGCTAGAGCAGAGCACGAGTGCTACAGGAGGTGTCCTCTCTGAGTAATACAAGCTGCCAGTGACAAATTCACATTGCACAGTCTCTTTCTTCATCTCTTCTGATGTCATCCCTTGCCTGTTGTTGAGAAGACACTGCTCACGTCGTGAGCAAACACTGGAGATATGCTTGAGTTTGAGTCATAATCCATCAGGTTAAACTTCTGTGCTCTTCTGTGGGCAGCCTGGTGGAAACTGCAGAATATGGCAAGAGGGATCATCATGTACATCTCTCCTCTTCAGGGAGGCGGCAGCCGGACAGAGTGGTCAGAACCTGGTGGGAGTGTAAATGGAATGCACATCTTATAAACCAGGGTGGAGTCATGACGCCAAGTGACTGGTGGAATAATGCTGTTATAAGCTACATCTTCTGCCAAACTACTGGCAAATCGATAACTGTATCTACAATTAGAAAACCTCACATTTTGTTCTCCCAAACCAGTCTTATTTCTAGAGGATGAGTTACCAGGAATTTTCTGAGTAGTTCCTGATATTTAGTATTTCCAACAGCATTAATAGTAGTTTTACCCCTGTAGGACTTTGTTATTGAACTAATACAGAATTTTTCAATTTTTTTTTTTTTAATTGGATTGTAATGTATCCTGGAAGCTATTTCTTACTGACCATGTAGTGGTATTTTAGAAACAGTACAGACAGCAAGTTGCACAATGCTCGCTTTTTAGTAATGTGCTACTCATCCTATTTTCATATTGTCAGTACTGGGTGATGTATGAGATGATGTAATCTAATACAATAATGCTTCCTGTCATAGCTGGTTTTAGCAAAATAAAATTCTCCATCCAAATGGAAAGATTATATAATTATAGTAAAGACTGTATTTATCACTGAATGTCCTTCGTGTATTTAAGTGTAGAGACCAGGATTAAATAAACTGCGCAGGATTGTGTGCAAAAGAGATTTGTGAACTAGGGTTATTTATTTAGTACCCAAAATTCAATAACCATTCTATAAGAATAGAGAAAAGCATGAATCTTTCCCCATATCTATTAAAATCTGAAGTCTGAGTCCTGGAGACACTTTGCAGGGACAGTGTGGAATGTCATGAAACCTGATCCTGTATTTCCATGTCATCACCTCTTCAATTTGTGTAAGTTGAGGATTATGCTCAGAACATTTAGCCATGAGAATAGAAATTTCCAGAGTAAAGAGGTCTAAAACAGATAACCTTTAGACTTTTAGACTCCACAGCTCTATATATGGAACATCTTCATTTCTTGGCAATACACTTTTTTGTTTGTAGTGTAGTTCCTGTGTGTTAATATCAAAGAGCCTTATGAAAGAAATGCTTATGGGAACTCAGTACAGTTCTTGCTCATGGTGAAAAACGATTCAGGGTAACATAAGAGAAAAAAACCACACAAAATCAGATGTAGGAGGTCTTTTGGAGAGGGTGTATGGTTTTTTTCATGTATCTGGAAGAACAAAGTCCCATGCAGAGGCACTTCTGCTAGTGAAGCAGTTGTCCTTTTTGCTATCCATGATTCCCATCAGGAATTTGCTGATAGAAACAATATGTGAATTAGATGAGTTGGTGGTGGAGCTGCAACAGTAAGTTGTGTCTACCATAGGTTAGGCTTGTACTCACTCCCTCGGTTCCCCAGACTTCTCTGTGGGTCACAGTGCTGCCCAAAATTTTTCTGGCACTGCGGCCGCACTCCATAGGTCTCCTGAGCCCCCTGGCAGAAGGGGTGTTGTTTCTGTAGTGGTGCCTGAGCCAGGGAGATGCTCCTATAACCAGAAGCAGGGCTTTTACAGACTATTTCATGGCACCCATAAAGGCCTGTAATGAAAATGTGACTTTTCTGCTGTCTAAAATGGCTAACTCAGCCACATCAGAATTGATGTTTTCCCTCTGATCATGTGTCACAGAATCCTAGGAATCATGAATTGTATAAAGAGGCTGCACCAAGTCATGCACGAAATTGATTCGGAAGCTAGGTATCCGGATTCTTCATTTCTTCTGAAATTCGTCCAACACTGCTGCAGCAAAGCAAAGAGAAGAAGCTACCCAAACTTCCCTTTTCTGGGGTTCTGATCATTGTCAGGTTTATGAACCATTAGCAGTACTAAAAGCCTGTAAAGGACTTTCTGTTCCAGCAGACTTGGTACACAGATGTGGTGTACAGGTTTTTCTGTAATGAACATATAAAAATTTTGGAGCAATATACACCAGTGTTTCATTTGCTTACTGGGTAGTTCCAATCCTGGGATGCCACTGAGGCTTCCTGCGGAACTCCCATGCATTCCTGAGGACCAGGATCTGGCCCTGTGCGTGCTTACCTTCTTTTCTTTCCTCAAAAATGTGAGTAACTGATCAAGTGACACAGGGCATGTGTGGTGCTTGGAAGCTTACGGTGCGCGTGGAACTTGGCAAGGCGTGCATGCCTTGTGCGTATGTTACATTGTCTGTAACAGGCATTGCACGGATGTAATGCACACAACATGCAGCTGCTTCCCAAAGAACCTCTTGTTCACAAACCTGCCAGCGGCAGAGGCCAATCATCATTTGTGCTGGGTGATCACTGGCTGCAGTGAGAGTTTACAGAATCTCAGTTAATACTCAAAAATTGGCCCAATGATACAAGTTTAGGAATGAGCCAACAAGTTGGATTCACATAGAATCAGTTTTATTGCCAGGTAAGAAATTCATATTAATATAGTGAATACATAATGTTTACAAATAAACATTCTTAAAAAACAAACAAACATTTTATTGTAGGAAGTATTATTGGTATCATAAACTCTGTAGTTAACAAGTATTAACACAGGTTTACTTACAGAACATACAGTTACTAAAATATTTCCACATGAAATATGCTCAAGTTACACGAAACCTGTGTGAATTAGAGTGCAACTGTAATGTGTATCTAAAGCATATGGATTAACAGCAACATTCCATAAAGGGTCAAATTAAGTCAGCCAGTTGTGAAGGCGATAAAGATTAAAGGAATAAAAGTAAGATAATGGAGAATCTGGGTTGTGTGCGAAGTATTTGTCCCATGGGATTTGTCCTCTTCTGATAGTCTTAAAACATACGGTCATACAATTTAGCAGCACGCTTATGGAGAGATGCCGGTGCTCTCAGGATGCAAATCAATCTTGATATAGCTAAAAAAATGGTCTCTCCATTTAACCACATTTCAAATTCTTAGCGCTTGCATCCTTGACTGAGAGGAAACACTGTCAGTCAGTTGAATATAGTAAGAAACGCCACTTCCAATTCTTCTTACAACATAACAGTTCTCACTCCTCCCTGCATACTCTTCCAAAACTAATCTCCAGAAGAACTGACAGCTGGTGGGAACGCAACTGTAGTAAGATAGCTAGTTAGGATTTAGCCAAGTGACTTGTTTTGTGGGAAGGGCAGGGATTTAAGTGAAAAACTGAGTGCATTGCCTGCCATCAGGCTGTTGCGGCACTGCCATCCCATCCCAACTTGGTTTATCTCTTTGCGGATGTGCCGAAGCCTTTACAGGCCCAAGACTGCGAGTCTGCTACCAGTGCCCAGTTCAAGAGTGGTTTTACTCATACAAACAAGGCATCCAGCTCATCAGAACCACAGTCAAGACCACGAGTCCAATTGTTTGTTTAGTTTAAACCCAGATCTCTTTGACATTTGAGGCTAGTCTGTTAGCCTCTTCCACCAAATAGTCCACCAAGAGGGAACGCCACTATAGAAAGCGAAACAATAGAGACAATATACCATATAACATTTAGTTGAACTACGAAGAACTACCATGGCTAAAAGCAAATACAAAATGAGAGACTAGCGGGAAAAAGTTTAAATTGGGAAAATGAAGGGGCTAACTAAATAGTCTTGACTGTGCAACCACTGCATGGAGATGTAGTCCAGTTTCCCTTCAGGACAAATGGAGGCGGCCGAGCAGGGCAGAACCCTTGTCATCCTTAGCAAAACAGGAGGAAATAGCTTAAAGGAACAAAGGAATCACTTTGAGAAACAAGACTGTCATTGAACAATAGTATTACAGTAAAGGCACCACCCACGCTTAATTTCAGTCTGAAGCAGTTGAAGATAGGCAAAACATTTAGGTGAAGAAAAAGTCCTGACAGTCTGCAAAGTGAGAATTGTTGCCATCTGCCCGAAAACAGGAGGACTGAGAGGGAATATTCTGATGCCCTTATTCCCCCAGCAGCTTTCTCTGTCATATGATACATCTCTTCTTATTTTGGAGGTTCCCAAAAATTTCAAATCAAATGAAGTAAACTGAAATAAAATCTTCTGTTGTTTGTTATCATCCTGCAGAATTCTCTACTAGCCAGAAAGGTCCCATATGCTCTTAATCATAACAGTCTTCATAAATTCCTTGTGAAAGAGTCTTTGTCCCTTATTGTATATATATTTTTTGCACTTTCTGTAGGATGGTGTGAAAGTACAATAATAGATGTTAGGGGTTATACCAAGATGTTTGCTCTTGGCTTTTCACAGGTCTAGTGATTATTAATAGGTTTTATACAGAATTCCCCTCTGAAATAATCTATTACAGTATATTGTTCTCTCTCCCTCTGTCTCAAGGCAGGAACATAGTGTAAATGTTTAAGCAGACATAAAGTTTCTCTAGATTGTGCTACTTATCATGGATTTTAGTTTCAAGTAAAAAAATTTCGTCACAAGGGTTTGTGTTCCATTGTGAAATACAAATGGAGTTTATAATTCAACCTTCAGTGTGTATTGCTGAATGGTATTAACCCCCTCTTCGGCCTACAGTTGGCTGGATACCAAGAGTGTCCAGGTGGAAGTTCCTTCCTTCCTTCTGTTTCCTTTGTTTTTAATTTTATTTTGTATTTTTAAATTTATTTTTTGCCTTTCAGTTGAGTTTGTGTTGTGTGTGTATTTGCGTGTGGTTTTTAAAGATTTTTGTGTTTTTTTTTTTAAAAAAAGGAAAACAAACTCAAACAGTTACTTCTGTCTTGCTGTTAGTTATGAAGTATGGCTGTGGGCCCAAATAATGCTGGCTCCGGGTTGTCAGCGGGTCGCTTAACGTGGGGTCTCCCATGCCGTGCTTCCCCTTGTTTGTGTACGCTTGCCGTCTGAGAGACTGGTCATTGGGATCCCAGGTCTTGTAGTGGGAATTATAACCTAATGGGTGTGTGTGGATCTTCGCGATTTTGGATTTCTGCCCATTCTGTTTGGTTAGGCTACTGTCGATCGTGTAAGCTCTGTCTTCATCTAGGCGCACCGGATGGAGTGGCAGGCTCCCCTTGGCAGCCAGTTCTGCAAGATGTCGGCGTTTGGTGTAGAAGTCATCGTTGACTTTGTCAGCTATTTGGATTTAAAAGGGGCAGGGGACAAAAAAAATCAGGTGAACACAAGAAAAATGTTATACAGTTTACAGCAGGTCATGCGCAGTTACATCTGTGGACCAGATAGAATTAAAGGTACAGCAGCAGGAGAAAACCACGTCACCTCCCACCCCTTATTTTCTCTCTGTAGTATATTTTTGGATGCAGTTACGCTAGGCTTTTCACAGAGGCGGACAAAAGCCTGTTGTCTTTTAACAAAAGCCTGTCCCTCGCCAGATCACTTGGGTTGTGCTGACACCTACGTTATGGGGACAGGTCCCATGAATCTTACTGCTGCTCATCTCACATAGCATAGGAAGTTTAGGAAGTGTTCAGGGGTACACAGACTTTCTTGGAAATATTGAGATCTATGGGGCTGAAAATATTTGGGGTTGCTGAAGGTTAGGTATTTACCCTGTGATTTTACAGGCAATGAAAATCCTAAATTCCAGGTTCTGACATAATTTTCTGGGGCCAGTGCCACTAAGAAATACAGCAATAACCCTACCAACAAATACTGCATTGCACTTCTGAAATTAGGATTTTGCCCTCTGCGATTTCCTGGGCAAGTGTCTACCAGTGCATGCTTTTGCTCAAGTTTGATTGTTGTTATTGCTGGCATTTATTTGGCCTTACTTAAAAGTATGAACCATGCTCAGGAATCTAAAGACATTCTGCAGCAGTCCAGCAACTCATTTAAATTTTGAGACTGAGTATCAGGGGTTTAAGGGGAGCTTAACTGAATTTTATTTTTTTAAGACCTTGCTTTCTATGTAAAAAAGGGTTTATTTACCCCCTTCAAAAATGTAGATTTTGATTTAACATAGTGCCAAATCTGTAGATCAACTAGCAATGTGGTGTGTTAATCAGCAGTGGTGTGCTATGATTGTGTCAGCCTGGATTTGACTTTTGCTGTGCCCTGGCTAGATCCATCCATTTTCCTTGAAGCTATGCCATGTAAGGCTTCTCTGCAAAAGTCTTGTACATGCAGCTGTCTGTACAGCTCAGCTCCTCTTGCCATCATGATGAGGAGGTTTTTAATTCCCTGCACTGTTTTTGTTTATTTTCCCTCTCTTTCCTCAGTATTGCTAGGAGGCTTTTGTTGTGCTGTGCATTTTCTCCTTCTCTAGTTCTGAACTGGATCTTTATGCAAGGGGGTGAAATTCCCATGACCATCATATTAATCTTCAATATCAGGCCTCAGTTCTGCATCCCCCTCGTCCTGGCCCCTCAACAGGGAGGAATATTACCAAAAGCAGTTGCAGTTTGTCATCTCACAACATGTTTTGTATAACGACTGCGTGACTGGACTTTGCTCTTAAATCCTTGATTTTGTCATTAAAGAGGTGTTTCTTCTTCGATGAACTGAAATTGCTCTTGTCTTTGCTGTAAAATTAACCTTTACATGTTTTACCCATGTCTCTCTTTTATCGATGAGTGAATGCTTCTCTGTGGCATACAGGTGTCTTCTATTTTAAACAAACACAGAACGTGGATAATGGCCTATTCTAATTTCAGTACAGGATGTGCAGTTGCTATTGCTGATAGACCTGTAAGGAGTTACCAAGAGAACCTGCTAAGTTCTGTTTTGATTTTGGGGTCAGTTGTTTCATTCAGAGATCTGTAATTTGAATAATCTAGAAGTTCAACCTATTTCTCCTTGGAAGAGCTATATCCAGTTCTGAATGTGGCTCCTTCTCTGGAGATACTCAAAACCTGCCTGGACGCGATTCTGTGCAACCTGCTCTAGGTGATCCTGCTTTAGCAGGGGGGTTGGATGGATGATCTCCAGAGGGCCCTTCCAACCCCTACCGTTCTGTGATCTCTGATTCTATGTGACTGCCTTTTGATTTGTTAGTATACATTGACTGCCACAAAACAGTATTAGTTGCTTATTAATCTGTTACCAGTAACTGAGAAAAACAGTTGTAGAAAAGGCATTGTGAATATCCACATATGCATTTATCTGTACAAATTTGTACATCAAAAGCACTGCATGTCAGCTAGTTAGGGGAGCGAGCTTCTATACCTTATGACTTAGACCTTGTCTATACACGAGAGGTCACACTAGCTTATGTAATTTAAATTCAGCATAGTTAGTTATGTCCAGGTCCTAATATAGATACATTTGTCTGCCTATTTCACATTTAAATTGGTTTAATTTGCATAGAAAAATTAAAAACTAAGCTAATCTCATGTAAGGATAGAGCAAAATTGTAAGTTTGTACTTTTAATTTGATCTTAATTAAGCTGCAGTAATTTGTCTTACATAACCAAGATCTTTGATGATCAGTTACAAGGTAAATAATGACTTCTGTTTAGAGAAATAACAGTGGTGATGCAGTTATGTGAGGGACAAAAAATTGCGGATATTTGCATTGCCTGACTTTTCATGCCATTTTTCTCTTTTGTATGGCAAAGTGAAAAACGCCACAACAAGCTCAAGCTACTACTTAATTTATTTTTATTTTTTGTCACTTGCATTATTTCACACTGACAGTAATGGTCCTGGGTCTCTGAATTTTGTCAGACATTAGGCATGTTACTCAGATCTCCAAACACATCAAGATTTATGTCCTCACGGAAGAGTAATTTGTATTACTGTTGCCTATGAACAACATCCCTGCTGCAAAAACTAAGCCAGGAAGAAATCAGCGTTCCTGCAACACATCTGTGAGAGATTTTGCTCTTGTTCGTCATAAAATCCTAGAATCCTTGAACAGTTTGGGTGGGAAGGGACCTCCCAGCCCACCCAGTGCCACCCTCTGCCGTGGGCAGGGACACCCCCCACCAGCCCAGGGTGCCCAAAGCCCCATCCAACCTGGCCTTGGGCACTGCCAGGGAGCCAGGGGCAGCCACAGCTTCTCGGGGCACCCTGTGCCAGGGCCTCACCACCCTCACGGGAGAATTCTTCTTTATGCCATGTTTTATGTAAAATTTTCAACTCTTTATTTGTTTCTTATGGAAGATCATACAGAAAGTGAAATGATTAATTCTGTAAATATGGTTACATTAAAGTTGATTTAACTAATTTGCTCCATAGCCCCTTTCTAGGGACTTCTCAACTCTTGTCTGGAAACGGGGCTTAAGAGAACAAACCAGGCTTGGACCTGTAAATCCTCGTCAGCAAAGTCAAGCAGAAAGCAGGCAAACGTACGATGAATGGCCGATTGTGTGCGTTCTGTGTGGCAGTGGCAGTGTGGGAGAGCTGCTCTTTGTGTTTGGCCTGATCAAATAATGGTTTGCAGGGTTTTTGCCTGAGAATTTCTTATGTATACCTTGCAGTTAAATGCTACCAGTGAATGCCAGCCTCTTTATCTAATGTTTTAATCTCTTTAAACACTCTTCTTTCAGCATGCACACGATGGCTTACACATACAGGCACGTGTACCAGAATTGGGCAGGGGAAAATACCATTGTAGCAAATGTGCAGCAAAAAAAAGCACTGGTAAAACCAAATTGTTCAGTTATTCAAAAGGGCTTTTGGCAAGCCTTGAAGCAGTCCTCATTCCTGCATACTGACTAATCGCAGGTTTTATAATGCCGGTGTGCTATGCCCCAGTGTGAGTGACTTGATGCTAGTCTAGTGCAGAAACAGGTTTTTCTACTTCTCATTTTCAAAGTAGCAAAATTTAGAAGAGTAATATTGAACACGGATTTGTAACAAATATTTTATCAAGAAAAGCATATTTATAGTATCCTTATGCCAACTACTTTAAAAATCACTGTGGATCTCAGGAAGTTAGTTTTTCTTCTGTAAATATTTTGTGGACTTAAACATGCAAAGAGACATTTTGGAGTTAGAGTATAGATTTGTTACGTGACCTTGGGTCACTCAACTTTCCTCTGCCTTGGTTTCACCAGCTGTAAAATGAGCTGTTAACACATTGGAGGAGGTAGTTAAGAGTTATGAAGATTAATCTGTAGAGTATACTGAGTTTTCAGATGAAAGATGCTATAGAAGTGCCTTTTGCATTGGCTTCTGTAAATAAATCAATAAAATAGGATTTAAAGGTATCACTGTCATATTTGCAAAAGGAGTAAAGAATTAGAATTACCAAATTGCCAAATGAACAATAGTAAAAGAAGGGCTTTAATTCTGAATATTATTCTTTGTGTTCCCTCTCTCCAGTCTTGGCAGCTAATTATACAAGTGTTCTCAGTTTCAATATTTTTGTAAGGTTTTTACTCCTTTAAGGTAATGCACCCACAAATGTAGTTACTGTTGTAGCTGTTCATCTGGAAAAATTGTTGAAATATGAATTTTTTCCAACCTAAAGCGTGTGCCTGGGAGGGGGGATAACATGGGCTTTTGTTCTGCTGTGCATGAAATTAATAACTGCAAAAATATAGAAACAGTGTAAGGATCAAAAGCAGGAGTCCTCCCTCCCAGCTGAGTGCCTTAACTGTTGAGCTAAATAGATGCTTTCTCTTCCTTTGTCTTTCTAATAAATAATAAATCTTTCATTTTCTACTGCTCCGCAGCAGAAGTTCATCAGGATATGAATGTGGGTGGGGACCATCCTAGCAGAAGCTGGGATGCACCTTGCTGGGTAGGGAATGTAGATTTACATCCCACTCAGTTGGAGCAGTTGTAGAACCATGAGCATATCATCTGTAGTGAGGTGGGTGTTGGTCTCTTCTCCCACTTAACTAGTGACAGGACAAAAGGAAACGGCCTCAAATTGCTCCAGGGGAGGTTTAGGTTGGAGATTATGAAAAATTTCTTCACTGAAAGAGCGGTCAGGCCTTGGAGCAGGCTGCTCAGGGAGGTGGTGGAGTCAGCATCCCTGGAGGTGTTCAGAAAGCGTGTAGCCGTGGCACTGCAGGACAGGGCTTAGTAGATGTGGTGGTGTTGGGTTGGTAGTTGGACTTGATGGTCTTAGAGGTGTTTTCCAACCTTAAAGATTTTATGATTCTATGATCTAAAAGGTGGATCGCTCCACTCCTGACTCTTACCTGAATCCAACAGTACTTTAAAGAAAGCGACCACAACTGTCTGTTTTATTTTGATCTTGATTTTGTCAGTATCAGTGTCAAATGTCTCATGTTGGGACCCTTACCTTATTCCTTGAATTTTGATTTTGAAAGGAGATGGCTACCAAGCTGCTTGGGATAGCAAGGTCATGGGAATGCCTAGGAAAATTTCTGTGAGTTTAGGCTCATTTAGATGAAGTGGCCAGAAAGGAATGGGATTTTGATGGGATTTTTTTGGATGTTTTGATTCAAGCTTCACCATTCTGCCTAGATGTGTCACTAACAGAGACTAGCTTTGTTCTTTCACTGATTGATGGTTGGCCGTTACCAAACTTGGTACTCGCACATATTTCTTCATAATCCACAGCTGTATAACAAAAGCATGTAAACCAGTGAGTCACTTACAGACTAAATACCCTGGATGGAAATGTGTTTTCTTGAAAACCAGTGGCAAAAGTCCTTGCGGCTGGAGGAGGGCCAGGATTTCTCAGTGCTCTTACTTGAGTGTATGTTATCTGTGCTGAAGGGTGGCCCTAAAGCTGTGTAATATTCTTCTGCTCTCTAAGGTAGCCTTCAAATTGTGTGAACATGCATCAGCATTGTGTAATGCTTTCTTTTTCTTGTAAAATATTGGTTGCAAGCATTTCTGTCTAGAAAGTACAGCTAAATAAGGAGGTCTTGGGTAATTCTGAAGCAGTATTTTTTCACTCTTTTCTTCATTGACAATCCTGTTATCTTTGTGGGTCCATAAAACGGCTTTGAATTCTTGGACCACTTCTTACAGCTACAGAAGTGCAGAATCCTGAAAGACAATTATATCCTACAGCTTTTGTGAAAGTAGGCACCTAGGAGTGGGAAGAAACCTCTGAAGTGAGAGATGAGAATCCAAAAAGGAGCGAGCCCTTATAAAAGCTCTGAAGACATTTTAAAAAAAAAAAAAAAGGAAAAAAAGCTTCAGTGAGAGCTTGCAGTCACAGTCAGAAGATACAAAAATATATAGGGAACCCTGTTTCTCAGTAGGTGTTTCACAGAATTGTTTGCTATCTGAACATATTTTAAGAACTACTTTGTGAAACGGAGCTTCAGCCACAAAGAGACTATTTCAAATTTAGGGCTAGAGGTACAGAAAGCAAGTGAATGGAAAGTGCTGAGGGACAGGATACAGGATAGCAGTGAAATGACTGCAATGACACACCAGATAACAGCTAAAATACACTGACTGCCTATTTGTAGATGTTTTCTGTATAACAATAAAGCTATCCCTATGTAATATTTAACAGTTTATAACACGGCTTTGCTTCTATGGCCATGACTTTGCTGAGATGTTAGTATAGTTACCTGAAGCTATGGGAACCTTACATTTCCCTCTCTAAGTAATGAAAGTGAAAAGTCAAGGGAAGCCAAAAGGGTAATGAACCCTGGCTCAAAGACAACATGAGAATTTTGCCTAGGGAAATACTAGGATGCTGCCTTTGGTGGTCCTGTGTCTGAACATGTCATTGCTTATTCAATTGCTTTTCTAAGCTGGTATCTAAGACAGTATGTTCTAAGGCTTCCAAGCTATAAACCAGCTCTCTGTGAGAGTTTTTGCAGGAGTTCATCTGAAAATCAGAGAAGTATCATTTCTAGGCTAGCCTAAGTTTTTTTGTGGGTGAGGGGAAAAAACTAACATGGACTGAGTTCTGATCCAATACATTCAATGAAAAGTGTGTTACATCCAGTAAAACAAATAACTAGTGATCTGTCTTTTGAAGGAAGGGGTTCACCAGGCATCAAGGAGCATGGAAGAATTTGCTTTGCCTAACATCAAGTCCGTTGGAAAGCAGAATACAGCTAGGTGCTGTGGGTAGGATGATACAGTAGATCTGTATGTGGCCAAGAGAAAGGAATGCAGCTGCTTCATGGCCGGTCGCTAGCTGTTCTCATCTCATGGGCACTGGAGTGGCTGTGTATAAGGTGGGGCAATTTTAAATCATCCTAAATTCTAAGAAAGGGTGAAGGCCATTTAAAATCAATTTTGCATCCCTCCTTCTCCATTCTTGTATTGAGCTCTGAGAACAGAGAATTCAGTCTGTGGGCTGCAATGCATTGATTTCCATCCTAAATATTTCCTTCCTTCCTCCAAAATTTCTAACAGCAGTTTGCTTTTATTCGAGGTATTTTGAAAAGGATAATATTTCATGTCTGTGGATTCTTTCTCATGGTTTTTATTCCCCATTACTGATAGAGGTAAAAAAAAGTACGTAATGCATAGAACAACCCATAAATTACTTCTGTAATTTTGGTAGAACCTTTTTGTGGCCCTGTGTTATTCCTCTCCTGGCCCTCTTTACCACTTTATCTGTTTACTCATTTCTTACAGTGATCTGGAGAGAGACTAAGCATGAAAAGACATATCATACCAACCTTTTCTTCTGCAGACATTGTTTGAAAGGAGCTTGTCCACCTCCAGACACAAGACTGCATTTTGTTTTCCCAGTGAAATAAAATTCTACTTTCGTGATATGAGACATGGTGAAACATAAATATGTAGGCCCAAACATTTCTTCTCTTCTATCGATTACTTTCATGACAGTTTCTGAAAGTCTGAAGAGGCCAGAATACTTCTGGGTTTTGAAATGCATTAGGAATGGTTTAGAATAGGAATGTAATTAGACTTGGTAAGTAAAGCCTCCAGTCTCAGCAATGTTCTCTTTATCCGCTACAGGCAGTGCAGGCTGCTGCTTGACTGGGAACTCTGAGACAGGATTTGATTAACTCCTCAGGAGCTAGATGTCATGTGTGGTACCTCACGTGCCAGGTTACAGTCCCTGGAACACAAGAGCAGCCACATGTCTGTGAGCAGAAGCACCCCTCTTCTGACAACGTGCCAGAAAAGCACAGCGCTGCAAAGTAAATTTTTTTCTTTTTCATTTTACAAACATTTATTTACTGTGTAAGTTCGGGCAGGTTTCTCTTTGGACGTGTAAAACAGCTTTGCCAGTTGGGCTTTGTATACTTGCCTGCATTGATTTACATAGTATTAAACTGCAGTATTTATGATTCCATTTTGCAAAGTGCTGCAGTGACACCATGATTTGGTTTTGATCAAAATACTCCAGACACACACACACTGTAGCTAACGTAGAGACCAATGGCATGCGGAATACTTGTATCTAACCAGTGTAAGACAAACAGTACTTTTCTGATTTACTAGAACCAATAGATTCTGTTGACCTGGAAACAAATGGTGGCTACGTCACATTAAATAAAGATTAAAATTGTAAATGTTTTCAGGAGACCTGAAATCTGTTGCATGTTATTGACAAAGATCACACTACTTTGTTATATCCTTAAGTGATTTAATATTCTAAATTCAAGCATCAGGATGTTAAATTGCTGTTTCAGTATCATGCCATGAATGATAAACTTGAGAAGGAAATAAGATCGCTAGTTCTATTCTTGAGCCAATGAACGAAATTGGAAAAAAAGTCTAAGAGAATTATGTATTTGAATCTCTGACATTTCTTTGAAAGTGCAGCCAGTAGCTGAGCTGTAACTGTAAATCTGTTTTTTCATTATTTTTATTCCTGAAGGCCTCTAAGCTCATGTCCTTTCATAGCATCTACAATGGCAAATAAATATGAAAATTTCTACTGTGAAATATTTATTTCGTTTTATCTCATTTAGGCATATTTATCAGTTTGAGTTTTAACTGGAAACCTTGTATATGGCAAGAAAACTTGCCTTTTGAAATAGAAACTATCTAAGGAGTCATGCTGTCATGCTTAAATTCTGAATAAAGCGTGACTGCAGCATAAACTGATTATAAGAAATGAGGGTTTTGGTTGCTTTCTAAAAATGCTGTCCGAAGCCAAAGAGGTTAACACTTGGGAGATTTGCTTAAAAGCCGCCTTCCGCTGCTGCCTTCAGTTATCTTGCTTGCTTTGTCACTGGGCAGTTTTTAATGCTGCTCAAGCAAATCAGTTAGGACATATCTGATCGTGTCAAAAGTTTGCAGCCATGCTTTTGCACTTCCACAACAACATGAAATTGTTTGTAACCTTTTTGGCCAGGGAGGACCTTCAGTTTGTTTAAGGGCAGGGCTTCCTAACTATTGCAGGAGCAGTGCTTCACTGTGCGTGGGCAGAAAAGCTGTGCAGCCGTGTGCAGTAACGGGCCCTGCCGCTGCAGTGGGATCGCTCAGGCAGTCCGCACACCGCCACGTGCCTTGCTCCTGGGAGTGGGCTGCAAACCAGGTGGATTGCCCTGGCAGGCTGCACACCGAGTGGTATGTGGGTCATGTCGGAAACAAATTCACAGTGTTCTGCAATGTGATTCAGCATCTAAAAATACGTGTTTGTTTTTCCTCAAGGTGTCACTTTATCTTACTTAAAGTTGACTGAAAAAGCCGCTATATTTCTGACCACATTTATTTGTAATAACTGTTCTTAGCATGAACCTAATTTCATTTTTCCCCACATCGCTGTTGGCATTCTTCTGTGTGCTGAATTTCATTTTTGGTTCTAATACTTTTTATTAGATGTTTTTGTTTCTTTTAGTATACTGCTGGTTATAACTCTTAAACATTTGTCTGAATCAGCTACAAATCAGCTACAAATACTCCTAGTTGTGGTGATGTAGAAAGCTGCATGAGGACACAGAAGACCCAGTTCAGCTCTCTGAATACATAATTAAGATGTGTTTTAGTGGTGAAATAAACCTGCGTTTTCCTCTTTCCACTGGCATCATACTAGATTTGCACCACTGTTTCTCAATATGGGGTGAGGCCTAAAGGTTTTTTGAATTGTACTGGTTGAACAAAAGAAGTCCCAGTGATGTAATAACTTTTTTGCAGGAGTTATTTTTGTTTGATCTGTTTCTTAATGCTATAATTTTAAAGAATTTTTAGCAATCATTCCAGATTGAAGTCAATCTATTTTTCCAAAATTAGCTGTGGCGTAAATTGTTTCTGTTAGAAAGTTATCTTTTTCTATTCTTTATGCCAGAAGGAATCCTGTTTGAGAGAGAGTTATTAAGCGAGAGAAAAAAAAAAAAGGAAGTAATTCCATAGCTGTACTTGCACACATTCAGTTCTGTTTTTTTCTTCTTTGCTCCTTCTCTTCCTGTCTCCCTCCTATGAGACTGCATGGCATTTGTATTATTAAAGTCTTGTGCATAATTGTCAGAGGTTTCCAAACCAGAGATGTGTGTCAAACTGAAAAGAAATAGTGTTCCCTGGCAATTGGCAAACCTGCACTGTCAGAAGAAAATCAGTTTCATAAGGTTTTCATACAGATTGGGCAAACTCAAAGGCAAAGCAGAACTAAGGCCTGCCCCTCTGCGTAGCCTTCACACAGAGCAAAAGCATTGGTGACTGACAGACAGTCACAGAAGGATCAGTAATGAAGCTCACTTCAATGAATATTTAATAGCGCACAGACACACAAGACTTCTGCCATATCCAAGTGTTCAGTTCCCACCTCTACCTTTTTTCCCAGGAAATGCCATCATAACCATCACTTGTGCAAATGAGAACCAACAGCGCTGAGCTGCACATCTTCCTCCCCTGCTGTGGCAGGTCCCTTGCAAGGGAGGGTGAACTTTTCACAGGAGCAACTGCCACAAACTAGAAAGCTGGTGAATTTTCTCACTATAAAAATCACCTGTTGTGCTTAATATTATCATTAGGATGGGGCAGACTGATACTGCTGTGGTGATTTTGTGCACGCTGTAATATCGTAGCTACTACATATCACATTATTTTATTTTCAGCTTCTCTTTTCCTCTTATCCTTCTTCAAATAACCTGTCAGGGGAAGGACTTTTGGAAAAATTAACAGTGTGCATTACAAATCATGTTACTGCTTTTTCTCCCTCCATGCCTCAAGCCCTTTGTTACTATAGTATGAATGTGTAGGAGTAAAGCAATGATCTCTGTGGCTTTTATGGGTGTAATTTCTCTCTTAAACACATTTACTGTCTTTAGAACATCCTTTGCAGAACCAAAATAGCAGACAGATAACTGCTGGTATTTATGTATCTTGTTAATAAGGGATTCATTCCTATCAGTTGTCTTGCTAGTCTTTATTGGTATTCATGGGCAATTCTGAAGAACATCACACTACTGCTGTTGACATATATCCATGTACAAAGCTGAAGAGTATTAAAGATTTTGATTTTTTTTAATTTGGTTAGAACCAGAAAAGCATATTATTTGTTTACTTAAGTAAACTTGAGTTGCAACAAAGTAATCCTCATAACTGCTTAAAATTACCAAGCCAAACTTGAAGGTATGTCCATGTCACAAACATGGTAAATGCAACAGACTTGAATGAAATAGTTTACAGCTCTGTTGTCTGCATGGAGGCAAATTCTGATGTACTTGAAGAAATAATACTTTCATACAAAAAAATCTCCAATGTGAATCAGTAGAACTATGGGAAGTAAAGTAAGAGTATAGAGACTGAATTCTGTTTCTCACTGGGTTTGCTTCCCAAACCCAGAATACTTAAATTTATTACTGAATTAAGCATATTGATTGTAGTGGGATTTCAGAATTGTACTCTCTAGCTTAAATTACATTATTCTTGTTCTCTTTGGTCAGTTCTTGAAAAAATGTAAATCAAAGCTCTTCCTTAAAAAGCTACTTTTCATTTTCACCTTTTGAGTTTTAAAAAGAAAAAATACTGGATCAGTTATTATAACCTGATTTATATTTGAATATTGTCAGCATGAAAGACTACTCAATAAATAAAAGTGGTCCCTGAAAGCCTCTAGTTAGAGAACCTTCTAACTTAATTTGAGAAAATTATCTTCAAGACTTTTTCCCAGAATTCATCCAAAGTTGACAGTTTGAAATCTTACAGAACTTCACTTCCCTATGCTGAGTTTAGAACACTTTCTGTGCACTGTAGGTGTTTAAAAATGATGATGAACTCAAGACAAATTCTCAAAAATCACAGAATCGCAGATTGGAAGGGGTTGGAATGGACCTCTAGAGATCATCGAGTCCAACCCCCCTGCCCAAGCAAGTGCCCTACACTAGGCTGCACAGGCAGGCATCCAAGACGGGTCTGGAATATCTCCAGAGAAGGAGAATCCACACCCTCTCTGGGCAGCGTGTTCCAGTGCTCCATCACCCTCACCATGAAGAAGTTCTTTCTCATGTTTGAGTTGAACTTACTGTGTTCTAGTTTTTGGCCATTGCCAAAACTACCCACCACCGAAAAGAGTTTGGCCTCGCCCAGTTGCCTCCCACACTTCAGATACTTATAAACACTCATCAGATCCCCTCTCAACCTTCTCTTCTCCAGGCTGAAGAGACCCAAGTCTCTCAGCCTCTCCTCATAGGGAAGATGCTTCAGGCCTTTTATCATCTTTGTTGCCCTCTGCTGGACTGTTTACAGGAGCCCAGAACAGGACACAGTACTCCAGATGGGGTCTCACCAGGGCAGAGTAGAAGGGGAGGATCACCTCCCTCAACCTGCTGGCCACGCTTTTTTTAATGCATCCCAGGATGCCATTGGCCTTCTT
The DNA here is from genome assembly GCA_013399095.1 of Psophia crepitans. Lineage (NCBI taxonomy): Eukaryota > Metazoa > Chordata > Aves > Gruiformes > Psophiidae > Psophia > Psophia crepitans. The sequence continues at coordinate 39,235 of VWZZ01003355.1, read as the reverse complement.
GGCCACAAGGGCACACTGCTGGCTCGTGGTCAAGCCGTTATCCACCAGGACCCCTAGGTCTTTCTCTGCAGAGCTCCTCTCCAGCAGGTCATCCCCTAACCTGTGCTAATGTGTGCAGTTATTTCTCCCACGGTGCAGGACTCTACACTTGCTTTTGTAATCTCTGTTATTTATTTGAAAAAATCTATGGGGGGACATGGGTGACCAGTAAAGTTACAAGCTTTGATCATTTGGCATCTCTGAGAACCATTTACAGGATTATCACCTGTTGAGCACCTGTATGAAACTCTTATTGCAAAAATATTGTCAGAAATGACCTGCACAGTTAATGGCCCAGGAGGAAAAAAAATGGGCGGAGTATGTTCAGAACAACCAGTGCAATTGATGTGTAGGCTCCATGGCTGAACTGTGAAAGTCACACTTCAGATTTAATCTAGACTTTAGCTGGGATCCTACAGTGTTGCTATTTATCTGCAAGTATTCACAGTTGTTTTCATATCTTTATGCTCAACCTCTACTCTTAAATAATGAATAAAAAAGTTTGCATTGCAGAATAAGAAATGTTTATATGTAGATATATGTTTGCAGTGCAAAATAAAACAGTTACAGAGAAGGATGTTTAAGAAGGGTTGCAAGTGAAAATGCTTAACATTGTTAGACTTTGTCTTCACATGAGCTGAGCTTTGTTTTTTATAGGTTCACTTTTATTTAGTGGTATTGCCTAAGCATAAAGTTTCACTCACTCATGTCTTCACATCACTTAATGTTTAAAAAATCTCATTAATGTTTCATAGAAGTAGGTTTGAATAACCCATGTTTGATTTAGATTTACTAGTTTTTTCCTGTGGCCATCACTAAACTCAGTAGATGGAAATGAAACTGGTAACTGTGAGCTTGTTACAGCTGAAGACCACAGTATTCAATGACAAAAGACAAGCAGAAGACAGTAAAAAACCTAAAAGACTAACATTGTCTAGAGGTCAGCTGGATTCACGTTACTATTATTTTAGATCTGCCCATTGTGTGTTATAAAAAGGAAAAAAATTACTTTTTGCTTCATTTTGATTCATTACCACATAAGAAGGATTTTTGAAATCAACTTGTTTCCAGAGAACCAATGTAATTGTTAGGGGAAAAGTTTGAGTTCTCTGTGATGTATAACTGGTGGATTATGGAGTGGCATTTATAGGCTGAACTTTTATGACTTTATTGGTGACAGTTTCATTTTCACTGTTTTAAAATACATGCTGGCAACAAGAAAAAAAGGCTGGTTGTCCGTTGTAGGTCATCCACTGTAGGGAGCATGGGTGGAAAGAATATCAATTTCAAGAACAGAAGTTAAGGATGCACAGGTTTAAATTTGCCGTTTTGGCATGAAAAATAGGTTAAGAATTTAACTGATCCTTATAAATATTCTTCATCCACCATAAAACCAGGTAGTGGACCAAATTCAGACAAAACAAATTCACTAGACGTAAATCCAACCCAGAAGACTAAAAATCCTGAGATAAACCTAAACTAAATGGACCTGATTTCCTTTCTTGCACAAGTTCTGTGCATTGCTGAAGTCTTAAAAATGAGACAATCTAGATGGAAATGTTTAAGAGCATCTTATTTTGGTGTTAAAACTGCTTCCTGTAAAAGAAGGACTATTTGCAATTTCCTCCCAGCAGCCTAGATGTCGCTTCTGCTAAGCCCAACGTAATCCCAAAGGGTTGCCTTTTCACAGCTCCGTTTATTTGCTAAAGGCTGGCATGGACAATGGCTGCTGGGATGTCTGATTACTTATGGCAGAATTCCCCAGCCGCAGAGAGAATATCACCCTGTAGATGTTTCTTTAAAAGGCTGAAAGAGAATGTCAGCGATGCAGCTGATCTTGCTTAAGATACTGAGCATTTGCGAAAACAATGTATTTATAATTAAAATACAGCTACCTCACTGGAAGAAGAAATGAGTGTAGTGGGTGATAAAATTGGAAAATACTTTGTTCAGGACTCCCCAAGCATTTTTTATTTACTGATGAGAGTGCCTGAGGGCATCAGAAGCCAGTTTGATAAATAACAGAGAAAACAATTAGTGATTTAGTGGAAGCAAGAAAAGGTCTTGAAAGTCTGCACACGCTGGGCAGGATGTGAAGTTTGAGGGGTCTCAGGAGAAGACAGAGGTGAAATGAGACACTGGCACTTCGTCTAGTTGGGAAGCGGGAAGGCTGAGGGAACAGTGCTGCGGGGCGTTGGTAAGGTGAGGCTTGCTACTGAGTGCTTCTTGGCTTTGCTCCTGTGCCTGAAGGAGAAGCAAGGATTAAAGCATGAAAGAACTCCTTAAGAAATGAATACTCAAAAGCTTCAAATTCTTCAGCCATGCTGGGCTAAGTAATAACACTAATAAAAAGATGCCAAGCTTTTTTGTCATACTTTCTTGAGACAGATCCATAGTTCCAGTGTTGAATCAGACAGATTGCCTAGTCTAGCATTATCCATAACACAGAAAATACCTCTAGATATATGAAATCATTAACTGAATCAGTCTCTGGCTATGACAAATGATGCATTAATCTGTACTACTGTGTCTGGTTTTGTGGTGTTAAAGCCAGGCAGCTACTCCCATGTCCCAGATTTTTTTAAGTTTTGCAATGTCTTTACTCTCTGAAATGAACGCACAATTCCTTTTTAAGCCTTCCAAAGAAACATGACTATTTACCTGTCAGTGGTTGCTCCAGGAAAATGAAGTCGCACAAATGTATTGTGTCCAATAATTCTGTAGTTCTACTTTCTCTAATAGCTGACTGTATCGACCTTGGGCAAAAATTTAAACTGGCTGAGTTATCTCTTCTTAAGTCACACCCAGCTGGTTCCTCAAAGGTTTGTATGTGTATGTGTGTTTGTGAGAAGGGAAGAAGTAAGTTTATGGAAGAAACATAAAATCATGTTAAATTGTAGAAATACTTGTATTCTCAGTTTTTACTTGTATGTCTGTGCACCTCTCCAGCGGCTGAGTGAGCATTCTCCCAGTCCTGCAGGGCTTTGGAAAATTGGGTTTGGGGTATTTTAGAATTTTTTTCAAGAAGCTCTAAAAAAAGTTAGTCACGTTGCACTCCCTGAAACTCAGGAAAGAAAATTGACTGTTACTGAGGCAGGCTTGCAGAGCAATGTGACTGAATAAATATAACTAATACCTCAAGATAGTGAGGCCAATTTGAGCTCTAGGAAACGCTTATTAAGCAAAAAGATGGACTCCAACTCTTACAGCTTAGCAGAGTGGAATTTAAAGTTGTATTGTTCATGCTTTCTGAATGAGTGTCCAAATGATGTGTGTAAAAGTTGTGATGAGCTACCTTTGTATGTCCTGGGACTTGAATTTCATGAAGGTGTTCAGATACAAGACCTACATCCACTTGTAGCTGTAGGCATGTCAGGATTGCTTAAGTGAGCAATAACCATTTAAGCATGGAGTAAAAACATAGTTGATGAACTGGAAATAATAATTTATGCAGAAAACCCTCTTTCTGTACTTTTTACATAAATACTCAAATACTGCAAAAGCACTGCAGAAAACCTGGATCATGTCATGTCAGGTGACCAAAAAATTGAAATATCTAAACCCTGGGTGTTTTATTGCCACACAACATTCAGTGACCGGTTTTGGTGGGACTGGTCTTAGAGCTTGTTAACCCTTTTCCCTCAGATACAGTCTGTCATTCTTTAGTGGAACAAATTTGGCACTGTTGAAAAAAAGACTCTCTGGCTCAAAAATGGATAAGTAGTGGATGAACAGAGTGCACCTATCAGTCAGATAGGCTACAAAAGCAAGGAGATGGATTGCTTATCTATTCTTTTAGGGAGTGCGTGTTGCTCGTTTTCAAGGAGTTCTCTACCTTCTGCTGATTATTGCCTGATGGTGTTTTTGTTAAGGTAGAAGGAGAGTAAAATTCTGGTGCAGTGAGGAAAATGGTAAGTAAATCTCAACTCACTGGTACCTTGTACTCCAAGCACTCATCTGAGAATATAAAATAGGCACAGACTGTCCTTGCATTATTCAGAGAAGTAATGCCAGCAGACAGGAGGAGGAAAAGGTGAGTCTGGTCAGTAGCAGCTGGTCAGCACGTAAAGAATTATGGAGGCTGCAATGAATAAAGAAATTTCTAACAAGAAGTGAGGAAAATGTCCTCTTCCATTGAGTGTTGTAGGGTTCGGCTGTGCAGTTTGAACTGGTTGACATAAAAATATTTTGCTTTTTAAACAAAATACATCCACACTGTCTTTTCAGCTCTCTTCTCCCCTGTTGTGCTGAATCAGACACTCTGCAATGAACACGTTGCATTGCATACATGCATGAACAGTCCAAATTGTGCTCTGCTAAGTTAGATGATTTGGAGTGCACGATGTAGCTTTAAAATAGCTTCCTCAATATCAGCTTGGCCGCACTACAAAGGTATTGGTCAGTCTCATTCCATAATGCAATGCAGATTGATTACAATGGCACTGTTGTCTCTCCTTTTCACAAGCGCTTGAGTCTTAGATACTGAATTCAATGCAGGTCCAAAACATGGTCCAGAACAGGGATTACTGTGGCTCACTACTTTTCCATAAACTGAATTTTCACAGCAGTCAGTCACTGAGAGATGAGTAGCTCACTTCTAAAATTAGACAGCCAAATTTTAGGACATCTGTAGTTCAGAAGAAAGCAGCTGTGTGGAAATTAATTTAATACTGCCTCTGGTAAAGCATCACTTTTACAGTTATCTAAACTTCTTACCACTTATGGCCTCATTATGATGAGTGATATTAATGTACTATAGCTACAGTTGCTACAAAGCAATAGGAATGCTTCTTCCTCTACCCCCAGCCCCCATTAAAGAGGAGAATTAAGCACAGTGGACTACAGCCAAACAATGGGATCATGCAGTATAGGAGGCACTTAAATGAATATGGTCTGCCTCAAAAACATGGAGAAATATAGTACACATCCCTTATTAAATAGCTGTTGTGGCAAATGAATCCAGCCTCACCCACTATCAATGAACGCATAGGGAAATGGACTACACACTTGTTAACCTGCTACGGGATCTGTAAATGCAGTTCTGCATGTTAGCGTATGAAAAATGCTATTGCCCTGTGACATGAACAGCAGGTCAGGGTGAACTCATCTATGTCTGTTTGTTCAAAAGATGTTGTCAGGTTGATTTTATATTGGTGGGCCTGATGTGGGCAGGTGCTGTTTCCTCTCGGAGCTCTCCTAAAGCCAGTATGAACTTGGCAATGTGCGGTCTGGCTAGCTTGATGTCAGCATGGTCACAAACCCAGGCCTGCTGGCATCATGGACAAACCTCTTTGTGACCTTGGGATATACTCAAGAGGTACCTCTTGGGAGGAATCATGGTCTTGAGACTCTGTAAGTGGTTAACAACTGAGTGCATTTAACTCTTGCTCCATACATCCAGACAGAAGGTGTGAATGTATAACAGTTTCAAAATATCTGTTTTTTCTGCTGAGAAGTTTGGATAACAGTGCAGCACTTGTGTACTTTTTTTGTGAAAATTCACCCGAATCTAAAACTTGGCTAATGTGATCTGAGACCAGTATATATACAACGAAAAAAAGAAAGAGGGGATAGGAAGGCTAGGAGGAAAGCACGGGAAGAGAGTGCTTCTGGAAAAAAATGTTGCTGAAAGTTATGTTTAATTTAGTTTAAGATTCTGAGAGGCATTATACAACTTCTGGAGCTGAAGTGAGCAATCTTTCAAGGTTGATGTAACTGTATGTTATAATCTAGCTGCTTTAAAAGCTTGTACTCAGGTACCCAAGAACTACCTAAGTTCTAATTTAATAATTTTAAAACCCAAGAACATTCAGTGGCTCTTGGGCAGGTGAGACAAGTTTATTTTGAGTGTTTTGTCTCTTGTTTTATTATGCTTAAGTACCTTGTAGCTTTGATGATTGGCTTGACCTAAACTGACAGCTGAAAAAGACGCCCCATATCAGTGCATAAATCAGTGATAATCACCATGTCATTACAGAGTATCACCTTTTGCAGAAGTAATTGTAAAGCTACTCTGTATGCAAAATTCAGCAGAAAGCTGTTAACCCTTGTCTTTATAAAGAGATTTTTAAATGCCACTTGTAAGAAACAAAAACCAGCAAGCTAAAGCAAAGCAAAACTATTTGCGATGGGACTTTGGTGTACGTTTTGTTAGAGGTCTGCTATCCTGAAGTTTGGATAAAGGAATGTCAGTGTGTGATAAAAAAATTTTCTGGCGTGATGAATACTAGATGCTTAAATCCAAATGTTTTCAGCTGCTTTACTGTTCTTTTCTGAGCTAAATAGCTCTATCTGGAAATAGTGTGATACTGCTCTAAATTCATGGGGTAACGATGCTAACATCTGTATGTGTAAGCTGAACAAGGGTTAGTGACAAGCTGTTTATGAATAGACCCCCACAGTTCTTTATGTAGTATTGTCTAGAAGAGGCCTGAGGTGCAAGGTGAGAAAGGCCCACTGCTTTCACATGGTGTGCAATGGGTATTTATAGCTCCTGAAAAGTGTTATCAACTTACGCTTCTAATATGAAAATTATGTTGACATCTTTACCCACCATTGTCCTTTTCCCTCCCCACTGTTTCTTTGAAGATGTTCCTCCATTTGCTTAAAGTAACAGTGTATGACATTAATCGATCATAGAAAATAGCCACCACCGGCATCTTTATTAAGGGTTTTTGATGCAGTAGTTGTTCGAAATCATGAGGCTTCAGAATATTCCTCCAGTGACCTACTAACGCACATCCTGCAGAGTATGTGAAAGCTCTTACTTCAGAAGCACGCAAGAATCTTCTCTTTCTGGAAGTATTTAGCAGGTGTCTAAATCATATAGTTTAAATTTGCAATATATCTAATGTTTTTCTCTCTCATTTGTGCAGATAGGTATCGAAAATAAATACCAAAATTCATAGGCAGACATATTCAGGGCATAAAGAACTAGGGCTGAACACTACGCATACAACACAGGTGAAACTCACTTAGCACTGTTTATCACTATTTGTACTCCCCGTTAAATTTTAGCGTGTTTCCAACTAACATGATATTCTATATGAAATTCTATAATGAAGCAGTCCAGATGAGCAAGACTTTGTGTTTAACTTCAAAGCAGACTGTCAGCTGACAACAGCGAATGCAACATACTGATCTGAAGTCATGCATCGTGTTGCTTACTTACCGACTGCCTTCAGAGAGGCGTACTTGTTAAGCTCTTTGCCTGGGGGCTGTTGCTCATATGGGTTTGTGATCTGTCCCAGGCTGGGATATGAATGTTGATGTGCCATCTGAGGAAGGAGGGGAGATGTTGGCATGACATTATTCATCTGTGGTGGATCTGTAGTAAAGAAAATCAACAAGCATTAAGAAAAAAAAAAAAAAAAGACCAGTCTTAAGGTTTTAACATCATTACCCAGTACAGATTAGACAGGATATGTCAGGAGATTTAATGCAGCAAAACACTATTTACTACAAAGTGGGAGTTTGAGTACAGCAAACCTGTGCTTCAAACAGTTAATGGCGTGGTTAAAGGCTGATGAATGATTGTAGCAATACATGCTAACTTTTGTATAAACAAAATCTTTGAGCTAAAAAGTAGATTTTCAAAACAATTGAACTCTGAATTTGCTGCAGCATTAGGATATGAACCAAAACTTGAGGTTTATTCCAAGGTAGCTTGAACACAGGGCAGCAGAATCACTGTGTTGTTCTGTTAAGTAGCCAGGCTAATTTAAATTGGCTCAGGCAGGCTGCTGCACATATGCTTTTAATACTTGCCTACCTTTTAATGCTGCATACAGTGCTTTTAATACCAGAACCAGCGTGGTTATTTGCACAGGATCTGTTTGTGTTCTGTAGACATGCCCCACAGTGCAGAATGTGCCATTCTGGCTCATGACTCTCATTAGGTAATTTCTTCAAAGCTCACACTTTGTCCTTAGGTTTTCTGCTTTTCCCTGACAGTAGGTATCCCAAGATCATACCAAGATAACATTTTCTGTAGCAGACATACCTGAAAGCGGAGCGAATTACTGCTTATGTACAGTTTTATACCAGCACTCACCCCTCAGCTCTGTAGCTGATTTGTTCCTTTATAGTAGAGAATACAGCCTGGATACTTTTCTTTCTAATATATACCATAATTTATTAGTAGTTTCTACTGTTTGATTCCAGCCTCTAAAACGTTTGGTCAGAATTGTATGCTGTGCTCAATTTGCAAACCTAAATTTCGACAGATTTCAACATGGTGAGCGTATCTTTTTTGCTGAGTCTTTCTCCAGGTTGTGTACTTTGAGATATTTGGAGCTGATTGTCAACCCTAGAACCTTATCAGGGCTTCTGAATCAGAAATGACTGCATTTTTCTCCTGCATTGAAACCATGGTGCTGAATTGGTGACAATACAGCAACTCCCAGAGCATCAAGCAAAGACTTATGATTATGTAGAAAGAAGGCTGGGCAGTTAGGGGAAAGAAGGCCGATTAGGATGGAATGAGTGGACCACTCCCAAGTGCCCACAGGATCGGGCAGGAGCCAAATATCCTTGCAGTTTGCCAGGATTTTAAGGGAATTGAGCCACATGGCTTTCCACAGCTCATTAATGAAGCTGAGTACATGAGCAGGAGCCTCTGAAGCCAGTTAACAGATTTACTGCTGGGAGAGAAGAGGAAAGCTGAGGCATGTTTTAACTTTCTTCTTCTTTGCCACTGCTGCTGCCTGGTGCAGTCTCTGCTGTTCAGACTGAGGCCGCCCCTGCCTCTGCAGAGCCGTGTGATCACACCCTCCTACCGCAGGCACGGACAGAGGAGCTTACAGCTCGTTGCACGTCCCGGCAACGCAAGGAAGGTGGTGAAGTGCTACCATCTAACAACAGTGTGGTTCTTCTTCCGGTTACTGGTTATATTAACAAGGAACAGACTGGTTGTGGACAATGGGTAGAGCTGAATGAGAAATTATTTTCCCATAACGAGAGTTTTTCAGTAAGTGGTTTTTTTCTTTTACGAAACAAATGAAATCTGAAGTTGGACTTGCTTTTTTTTTTTTTCCAAGTAGTGTGTCAGATTGGGATAAACATTTGTTATTATTTCAAAATCTTATATAAGTTGGCTCGCCTTTTAAAATAGAAATGTTATTTTGGAGTGAAAGCTAGAAACACTTCTGTTCCAGAATTCCCCAAAAAAGTATTGGAACACTTTTTGAATCTTTTTTGACAGGTTTACCTTGAAAGAGTAAGTTTGTTAAGTCAGCCCTTTCATGGAAACAGTTGCTATTTTAATTAATTGCTTTTTTCTAATAAAGACAAGCTCTCAGTCATTTCTGTTCAGCTGTAGTCTTGGCATGTCTGATGTAACTAAGTGGAATGACTCTTCTCTTAGAGCAAGAATTCGCAAAATCCTGTTCTGTTCCCATTCTGTCTCTAGAGTACAGCTGAGTAAAGCCTCTCACTCTAATGGCTTGAACCATAAAACAGCTGACCACTCTTTCCAAACAATCCGTATCTTCCAAATGTCTCTCTTTTATGGTTGCACCTACAAGGACACTTTTGGGGTGGAATGCCGGCACGGCCGGTACAGGGCAGCTCTGTAGATACCAGCATGACTGGGACCTTTAATATAAGCAAGGTGCCAGCCTTTTACCACTACGTTCACTAATTTTACTCCAAATAGATCTAAATCAGCACTTCATAGATGCTGCTACCACTAAGTTGCCTTGTGGCAATTGTTATTGTTCAATCTGTCAAAACGTCATGATTTCGCCGCGATGAAAGTATTGAGAGCACGAGTACTTTTCCGCTTACTGCCAAAGTGACTTGCAGCTGTGGAGGCTTGCAGAAATGATGCAGATAAGGTGTAGTTAACCAGGACTGGTTTTCTGCCTCTGTCTCTTCCTTACACCTATCATTTTTACTCAGTCATCTCTTTAAATGTAGTGAAGAAAGTTACCCCAGAAATTTACTGGGAAAAATTAATTAAGAGTACTTGTTTTTCATCCAGGTGTTCAGTGGCAGACCGTGGTGTTACTAGGCTGCTGGATTACTAATGTTGCGGGGGTTTGGTTCTTTAAGTGTTTATGAAGATGCAAAGAAATATGTTTTCCATTTCCATATCATCTTTGACTACTCTTTTGTCTTCTTAAAAGCCCAGAACTCTCCTGAATTACGAATTTCAAGCAAAGTAATAACAGTCATTCTTTCACTGCTGCACTGACTACATAGTGCCCTGCACTCATACCCAGATGCTTACACAAGACTTAATCATCACATGGAAGACACAGTTCAAATTACTCATTCAATTGGCCATTTGCACAAAGTAAATTAATCAAAAGGCCAGGCTCTGGCAAAGTGCATTGAACTATATTGAAGAAAGATTCTGATTCATAGAGTCCCATTGGAGTGGACTCCTAATGCCTAAAAGGAAAATCTCTGCTTGACACATACATCTGTCTAAATCTGAATCACTATAGTTTAGTCTAACTGGCCATAACTGATGAATGTTGCCTTTGTTTGTAAGCTCGCTAAGCTGTGTGTGATCCAATTCCTTATCTTCGGGTTTCTACAAGTGAGTGAGTGAGTGAGGTGTTTTCTCCCCCCATAGTTAATGTAATTATGATGGGTAAATTCACCAATATTTGGATGCTACTTATGAAATGTTGGCAGTTGAAGTTACAGTGGTGTAACACAAATTCTGCAGCAGGCACCGTGATGGGGAGGGTGAGTCTAACCACCGGGAGGAGCGCAGGCTTAGCCATGAGCAACTAGGAGGTTTTAAACAGGACTTGCCTTGCCTGCTCAGGGCAATCCACGGTTATAAGAAAAAAAGGTATGGGCGTCAGCAGTCTGGTCTTATACTTGTAAACACTGCTTCAGTCTCAGCAATATGAATAGAGATTCTCTCAGGAAATAAAGAAATTTGTCTACAACTACTTCACAAGATCTCAGTGTGAAGTTTGAGGTTTTTCAATTTGAGATTTTGAATATTCTTCCTGAAATTGGAGAAAATAGTAAATGTTAAATTTTCTGGAGCAAATAGTAATCTATTGGATTATTCAAAATATTCTGGGATACAAGGGATTGGTTTCAATTAGAAGGAAGTGTAACCAGAAAAATCCCTACCAGTATTATCACTGACCTCTAGTGCCAAGTTAAATCCTTCATACCGAGAAACCAGGTATTGTGTGATTGGTATTTGCAAATAGTCGGCTTCACTGAACGAGGAGAACTTTAACCTGAAAGGTGTTGCTGTGCTGATACATTCCTTTTGGCAACCTGACACTGGTACATTGTCCAGCACAGTATGCCATATAACCAGCTGTACTGTGCCACTGTCAATTTATGTGTTTATTTTTAAAAGACAGAGAATATGAACATCACAAAGAGCCCAAAAAATTCTTCGTGCCACAGTTTCTAGGATGAATAATCAGACCTGATTAGCAATGGTGATGTTGTGAAATACCTGCAATATTCACAATTGTGTTTTCTGCTGAAGCAAGGAAAGATGAGGCCAGGCTGCTTCCTAACCTCTCAAGGCTTTGAGGAGTCTTTCTGGACATAGAGTTAGTGGTTTGCTCTGTGTCTTCTTACTATCAGCCCAAAAGCAAGAGTTCTAAAAGGCATGCAGAAGAAGGCCTTCAGATGCTGAGGAGTGCTTTTGACTGTTATCCCGTTAAGAAGTCTAGGTATAGAAAAGCTTGTGGGAGGCAGGTGGAGCAGAAGGTAAGAACTGGAAGGAAGCTGCACCAAAACCAGTTTATAGCTGGAGGAAGTGGGGTTTACATCCCAGCCGCCGGCAATGAGCCTTTGGAAGTGGCTAAAGGCATCAGCTTCTGGTCACAGTCCCAGTAGTTGATGAAGAATGATAATTACATTATCTGTTTATTATCTTGACCTCTCTCAGCCTATGCAATTGAAACGTGTATCCAGATGTCACAGCTAACAGCTTACTGTATTTTTTTCAAGTGAAAATGCTTTTTTTTGGAGTGTTTCCACCCCTCCCGGATTGTGAATTTTGGAGTTGCTTTAGTGTGCCTCATGGTGACAACAGTAATGTATCAGTTGCTGTAGTTATGCTGCACTCTATCCAATTAAGATGGTGTCATATCTAATTTATGCACTTCATTCAAAAATCAAGGAATGGGCATCTCAGCAATTATTAAATACAAATCAGAACCCAATGAGGAAACATTGGGCACAGCATGGTCACGTGTATGAATGCAGCAAGACAAGGCAAAAGCCCCAAATTTTTTGGTTGGTTGGTTGGTTTTCTGCATTGTTTATAGAATATATTGACTGTTCACCTAGTTGGATTATTCTTGTCAAGAAGCTGCCAGGGTTATGGGAAATACTTAGGCTTAGAGGAAGGGATGCTAGTAGGCTGCTACCAATGATGACCTGGATAACTCTTTGAGAGCCAATAACCTGCCATGAATGTCCTTTGAGCTCAGCCACTGTCCTCCTCTTCAGACATGGGAGAGTGAAACTGATTCTGTAGAGCGGCCCGGGGATTCATGCCGCTCTGGACCAATGAAGTCAATGATTCGGTGCTTGAAGACAGGCAAAATGAAAAAACTCCATAGACACCAAATGGAATCTATTAGTAAATGAGCAGTTACAGGCATAAGGAAAAGAACAAATGAGACAGGTGATGCAGTAACAAAACAGGAGAGGATGGGGGAAGGGCAGGAAAGCAGAATGAGATTTTGCTATAAAAGCCACCTGCAGACACACATACAAAAGAAAAAAGAACAAGACAGACAAAAGAAGATTGGGAAGTCAAGGAGGAAAAAAGGGAAGATTCAGAGCAAAATATAATAATAGCTGAGCATTTTCAGGTACTCAAGAGAAAAAGATATGCCCTGAACTAACTGAAATTGAAAATAACAGCTATGAAAACAGGATAGATCTGAGTGATTAGAGAATACCAGTATAAAATTGCTCCCCTCCCACCCATAACTGCACTGCCACCAACATGCATATTTGCCTCTTTGTTCTTGAGTGTATTATACTTAATTACAAGACTAAGTCATCCAGCGTTGCAAATCCATACTCACATTCCTACAAGCCTCATGAACAGAAACTGCAGGTGCTATTTCTGAAAAACCCCAGATATGATGAAAGCTGTGGGATTTTAACACCTTGACTATGCCTGTAAACTATTTCCTTTCAGACCAGCTCCTTCCTGGATAATAAGACTGTTCTCCATTCACGGGGCTGAGCCTCCTGTTGGGGTGAACCTCAAATCCTCGGCCTATACACTTGCTCTTGCCTCTCTGTAGGTTGTACCAATGCAGTTGAACTGACCCCCCTGAGGTTTTGTGTATGTGCATTTTCCTACACCTATATATAACTTGTTTCTTCTCTTTGTAGGTATTGTATCACCATCATCGTCTTTTTATTTAGATTACTGCCCCTTCCTTCAGATCTGCATTAAATGTTGTCTCTTGAGAAGATATTCACATGCATTATTGCATGCAGGAGCCTACAAGGGTATGTTCTGCAACAGCTGGTACATCAAAATCAGGCTGCACACCCATTAGATAATGCACTGTTGGTGCACATATAGCCATATGCGTAACGTGTGTGGTCTATCCAGTTTAGTAGCCACTCTCTGTCCAGTAGGAGATGTGTGACAGGAGCGTGCAAGAGTCCCAGTGGTATTTATATGCAACACTGTCTCTGGAAGCTGTGTGCCTATATCCCTTACAGTCAGGGTAATGCCCAGAAACAGCAATGCAGCTTCTGCCCTGTCCTGGTTTTGGCCAGGATAGAGTTACTTTTCCCAAGGAGCCAGGCCAGGTGAGCCGAGCTGGCCCAGGCTATTCCATACCCCGTGCCACCATGCTCACCACAAAAGGGCTGGCCAGGGAGGGGGGGGTTCGGCGCTGCTCTGGGACGGTCTGTGTGCGGGCTGCGCATCTGGTCCATCGCTGCATCAGTAAATCGCTCTTTTTGTTATTACCCGTTGTGTACATCCCATTACAAGTACTGCTGTTGTCGTTTCCCTCTCCCTTTGCTGTCCCATCAAGCAGCCATTATCTCAACCTGAGGAGGCTTCCCCTTTGTCTTTCCCATTCTCCTCCCCATCTCACCGAGGGGGATGAGCGAGTGGCTGCGTAGTGCTTGGCTGAGGCTCAACCGTGACATGCCCCAAAACAGCAACCTTATTAAAACCTTTGGTTTGCAGTAACTGTTATAAATCTGCATGGTCTCCTCATAGTCATAAAATGGTATTTCAGCTCTTGTTATATTAATAGCACTCTGCAGCAACATTTTCCATGGTCTAGTTCAAGTCCTAAACTGAAAAGTATTTCTATTACCTAATCTTAATTTCTCTGCCTTGCAATTTAACTGATTTTGTATTTTAACAAGAACAGATGCCTGCAATCCAGCTTCTGTACATGCTTCTGTATATGCTTTTTTTCCACTTTTCAAATATTTATCTCTTTTCTGAAATAAATAATTTTTACTCCTTTCAATCTTTCTTCATCTGACAATCTTTCCAAGCTTTGATCACTACTGCTGCCATTTCTTAACACTTGCAGCCTGGCAGTGCAGCTTCTGAGATGGGGTCCTGCCCTCAGAAACACATGGAGTTGTGTTGTTCTCTCTATAATGGCGTCGTAAGTCATCCCTGTAAGTCTCTGGCCCTTACGATATGCAGACTTTTTTGTTTTCTCATCAGTGATGCACAAGTCATGTGAGTAGTCTTATTTTCCCTACATGTGATAACTTTGAGACAATACATATTTTTCATGGCAATTTGTGCTAGCCAGTTATCTCTTCTGTCTCTGTGCTGTATCACAAAAACATTCTTGTAACACAGACAACCTACCCATCTAATCACCATTACAAAAAGGATCTGAGATGAGTGGGATGGCATTTCATCCAGCAAAAAAATGTTTCTGTTTAATGGAAGTGACAGTCTACAGTGTAAATGCCTGTCATCAAACATACCGTCTTGTGCCTTCCCCTGTCCTGTCAAGCAATTGTGGGAGTTAGTCCCATGCTACATACTCTGCTCTTGTTTCCCCATGGTGCCTCTGAATGCAAGTGCCTCTCAGCATACTGTTGTCTAGCGCTGTATGTTTTCTATTCACTTCCTACACGATTAACCTCTTGGTCTGTTGCTGTCTGCCGTGGTAGAGGTTGCATGGTCTTTCACATGTGGAAATCCTCAGTGGATTTCCGAGGAGAAGCTTTTTTGCCCAAAGTAGAAAAATGCTGGTCACAGAAACATCTTCAGTTACACTGTCAGATTCAAAAAAGTATTGAACTCCTTATGACACAATGGTGGTGTGGGCTGTGCTGACAGCACAGAGCACGGGCAAGTGAAGCATATCTCCTGCTGCAAGCATTTATGAATCAGCAGGGTTCGTAGTGCTGACTGACACCAAAATTCCTGTTGGTTCAAGCTGAAAATTGGCAAGAGATAGGATGGCATTGTAACTGTTAGCACCTTGTTGATCTAATTCAAGACACTGATGAACAAGGTTGTTGTGGTTACAGTCTTCATGAGAAAGCATTACAGTAGGGACATTTGTGAGCTGGTGTTCAGAGACAGTGTCACTCATCTGGACATGGAGAGAAGGTCAAGGAGCCAGGTTACAAAATCCATGGTGCTCTGCCCTTCATGTGTGTCTCAGGAGAGGCTGACTTTCCTCTGGCAGGAGAAGTAAACTGCAGAAACACACCCATAAGCTGTGTAGTCAGAATGCTGTTGTTGCTCAACCAGTGCCCCATGCCTGTTTTTAAATGGCAAAAGTTCCAAGTTTCCTTCCAATGTGGTGGAATTCTGTGCTACTGTCAGACGAAGGCAATGCTGTCTACCTACACGCACTCGAAAACAGCTGGACTCTTCATTCTCAATACCTTCATCTGAAGTGCAGATGAGGACAGCACTAAATTTACAATACAAATCCTCTCCCCTCCACCCCTTTACTTTTTTATCTACATTCTTCAGACACTTACCTATGTGAAAGGGAGAGATTACAGTTTTGGAACAATGATTTTAGGGGGGGCTGAAACATAAAAGAAGGACAGCTAGTAGTAATGTGGCCAAAGAGGTGTGGGGTTCCACTACCACCTGAGTCCAGCCAGGGAAGTGCACATAGTGTTCCTGTAAAAAAGGGCCTTTTGCCTTCTGAATGTGCTGCCGCCACTTTATCTTTAAATTGATGACAATTATTTATATATAGATTTTTATGTATATATAAAAGAACCTTAGGCCTGTGAGCTCTTCTGAACACTTTGTGACAGGTTACAAATGGGGAAAGAGACAACTGCATCTTAGTCTATCAGTTAGATTCAAGAGCTGGTGACTGAAGCTTCCCACTATCTTCTAGATGAAGTCTGATGCTGAGAGGTGCTGAATTCCCTGTGGTCACAGTGATTTATGAGATGAGGCCTTCATCATTCAGGTTTGGGCTCCTTGTTTCTGGTTAGACTCCAAGTGTGTAGGAGCAGAGTTCTGTGAATTCAGTCGGCTGTTTTACTGCCATCCGAGGAGGGTGGGAGTGGGATATCACTGGCCTTGTGACTAAACTGGCTGGCAGCCTCTCTTCTGCTTTTCCCTTCCCTTGGGCTCTGTGCTGTACCGTCACACTTACATTCTTGTAGTATTTTCTGGGCTCTTGCTTTGCAAATGTACTACACTGAGGTGGGTTTGCCATGTAGACTTTTATTATATGACACCCTATCTCCTTTTACGAAGGTTATTTTTGTGTCCTCTGAAGGTTTGCTTTTCCTTCATAATTACTCACAACCTGACTGACTTATAATCCTCTGATAGGATTTGTGCCAATGTAATCTTCTCTAGAGCAACCCATTGTGGCTTCGCAAACAGAGGATTATAACCTTTAAGAAGGCAATAAGCAGATGAACTCTTGAGATATCAAGACCCTGCTTTCATATCAATTTCCAGTGCTTGAGTTGCGGGAGGGCAGGGAGCAGTGCTGTGTTCTCACTCCCACCCACATTTCTGATTTTCCTCATCTTCTTTTGCCTCAAGTAGCAGAGTTGAGAAATTAATTAAACCCACCAGTTATACACACTTTGAGCACTGCAAACATGCTCAGCTATGCAAATGAAGAAATTTGACTTACACAACAGGATTTTTTTCCCCAGGAGAATGTTCTTTACACTTTCCCAGAAGATACTAGTTGTTTTACAAATCAAACAGTTTTGTACCTTTTCACAGAAATAAAAAGAGTCTGCCAAGATGTACCAGCCCGCTCAGATTCTTTTGTTTTGCCTGTTTTTTCTTTCAATGAAATTACTTTTCTTCCAACAATTAATATACTTTTACTTAATGGGAATGATGTGCCTGTCATTATAATATTTATTCTAAATGTTTATACACCTTACTTGCTTATTGTTCTCTCTTACTGTAATGGTTACTGATGACCAATAAGTGTAAATTTTTATGCAGCTTGAATAGATTAAAAATTCCCTTACTTCAGGCATTCCAGTAGTTTGTCTGTTAGCTGTCCCAGTACACTGTTTAGAAGGAAAAGACGAGACAGAGTAAAAATGATAAAAGCAAACATGATACCGACTTCATGTCTTTGTAATTTACTGGTATGTCTAAGCAGTAACTTAGTGGTCCCCTGCCTATAGCTTGTGGGTAACAAATTGCCCGCAGGATTCTCATGTTGTTCATGGGCAAAGGCAAGTGAAGGATAAAGATTTAAGGTAGAAACAGAGTTAAAATTGGAAGTTGCTCAGCATTGTTGCCCTTCAGTCAGCAAAGGTTGCTGACAATTTCACTAGCTAATCGTGCAGCTAATGTGGGGTTTGAGAAATGTTTACTTACATATGTATCTCACCTGAGCATATCCCAGTGGCATATTCTGTCCTGATACACCTGACCCAGCAATGGAGAAGGGTGTGCTTTTTACTTTCTGGCGTAATTTAGTTTATTCTTTTAGAGTCTCTCTAGAGATGAAAGTATATCAGTGTGCTACAGTGAAGCTGTAATATCCAGTTATGGATCTCTTCTTTCCCAGTCCACATGTACAAGTCTTATTAATGTCAGTGCTATTCTTGTTTTGTTAGTCTGTGTTAAGCAAACAAAAACTCAGGGAAAGAACTCAGGAGATTGGTGAAGAATTACAGTTCTGTTCTCAGAGAAATAGCCGTGATTTGGTATCTTTTAGAATAGCGGAACAAAATTTACTGATTAGAGAGTAGGATGCATGTAATCTTGTTGCACAGAATCACAGAAAATAAAAATGACTGGCTTTTCAAAAGTTTACCTCATTTATCCTGTAGTCCTCTCAGGCAGGAGTACCTTAACAGATGTTAGTCAGGTTTTTAAAAAGCCTCCAGCGAGGGGCTCCACAGCCTACCTGCACAATCTGGCCCAGTTCTAACTCGATTCTAGTGGTATCCTCACCATTACAGAACTTGTCCTATTGTCTGTTTTACATTTCCTTTAAGGCAGTTTGAGCCCATTAGTTCCCTTATCCTTCAAGGATATGGAGAGCGGATGATTACTATCCCTTGGTGCTGCAGCATTTTATGTATTTTTAAGTCTCTGCACTGCAAAATAGGAAAGCTTTTGGTCTTCTCATGTAGAATGATTAGAGGTCTCAGAAATCCATCTTTTCTGAATACATCTTTCTTGAGGTTTGGCATCTCCTATCTTCTCATATTTCTCATATCTTGCAGGATCTCTACTTATTTATGCACTCTAACGTACCATTCCTTCTCTAGCGTCCACATGCCGTTGTTGATCCATTTCTGCCTTCGATCCCTAAAGCCCAGAAATCCTTTTATGTCGGACTGCTCTTTGCTGTCTCATTCCAATCCTGTGTTTGTTTAGATGATTATTCTTATACGTAGAACCTCATGTCTCATTTAATAAGGATGTACCTCATTTTTTCACACCATTTTCCCAGATTTTTAGGCTCTTTTGAATTCTAATTCTGTCCTTCAAGGCCTTTGAAAACCCCCTCTAGCTTGTGTTGTCTACAAATTTAATAAGTGTATGTACACTCTGTCCCATTGTCCTCCTCATTAATGAAAATATTGCACAGTATTGGAGACAGAATAAATCCCTGCAGAACTCTGTTCTGTATATCCTTCCATTTATAAAAAATATGAATCACTAGGGGCTATTCTCTGAATGCAGTTTTTAGACCTCTTTACTAAAAATCAAGATTTGTTATATCTACAGCTTTCCGCCATCTAAAGGGCCTGTAACGCTGTCTTGGAAGGAAATTGCGTAAGTTTAGCTCCATTTGTTCTTGACAAATCTTTATTGGTTGTTATTCATGACCATGTTTTGACTAGATGCTAGAAGTCTGGTGAATTAACTGTTGATTTCTAGTCCTTCTTCCCTTCCTTTCCCTCTCCTTTAATTCGTTAATTAAATGAGTACTAAATGATTTTAATTGTGGTCTTTCTCCTGTCATAAGGCCTGACAGCACACCTTTGTTTTTGACAGTTTTACAGAGCTTCATCCATTGGTGAGTTCTTAAAGATAATGGCACTTAGGGGATTTGAGTCCTTTCTCTCCCTAAGTGTGCACGGTGAAGCCTCCCGGGCCATCAACTAGAATCCTGTTATCATTTTTCCAAGTGCTTTTGAAACCGGCCCTTCCTGTGCTCAGGTGTGACCCCTCCCTTTTCTGATGCTGATTGTGGTTAGGTTCTTAAAACAACTGCCTTTTTAGTGAATACTGAGGCACTGGCTTCTAAAAGAGACAATTTCATTCTTTGAATCTTCAGATGTTAGCTTTTAATAACTAAAAATTAAACAAAAATGAAGTATTTTGGAGTCCTCTATATTGTTCTCTTTTAATCAGCGCCAGGCCTTATATAAGTGAAGATTTGTATGAGCCACAGTAATTTGGATTGGCCCTTTATGTAGAATAATAGCTTAACATTTAGCTGCTTAGTTGTGATGTGTTGCACATTGTTATTTTAATAGCTACTAGATTCAAATTATTTTCTGTTTAGATAATGTTGTTTTATCCAAATATATGCACAAGAGTTTCAGGGGGAAAAATCAGGTGAGACAGAAATCAGAAAAATAACTTCTTTTGAAAAAGAAAATGCTGTCTTTGGGGGGGAAATGGTATATTCTTAACTTCTCTCTTATTTTTAGCCTATCTTATTTGCTTTAGTCTCTGAAGTGAAACTTAAAATACAATAATGCAAGCAAAGAGTATCTTACAAGAGCAAATATAAAGTGATAAGTGTCCACCTCACTTTCTTTAAAGTAAATTAATTCTAACCGTGCAGCCTAGGAAAGAAGTTATCACAGTGCCTTGCAGATAAGCAGTCTAACTAAAAGTGAGATGTCCTGTTTACAGAGCTTGCCATTCTTACCAGAAAGAAAATATACTTAAAAAGCCATATGATTTGAGAAGAGGCATGCACTGTCAGCTTACAAGGTTACTGGTCTTTCTAGGCAGGGCATTGTTACCCGTGTGTGGCATCAGGTTACAGCTCTTGCTATGTACTTGCACTGGCCACCAACCAGTTACTTCTTGTAGCTTTCTCATTACTCACAAATGTTTCCTAGTGTAGCTACTGATGACATTCCAGCAAGAGGTGAAATAACTCTGTTTCATGCTTAGGCACTAGAGACAAGAAGAAAGAGAAAATGGAAAAACGGATTTTAAAAAATATTCTCCTTTTTCACTTAAAATTGTGAATTTCAGAACCTACCCTGAGAAACAGGGGAATAACATCCAGTTTTTTCCTCGAATTATCACCCAGGTATTTGCTAGGGGAAGGGACTTACTCCTACATTTTCCATTTGATTTTCAATTGCAGTTTCATAAGGAAGCGAATATCATATTACTAGACGCCATTTAATTTTAGTATTCTAAATAATCTTAATGATCATTCAAAAGTATACTAAGTGACTTCAGCCTCTCATTATTTGATCCTGGCTACTGGTGATGTACATACCTATCTATTGAATCATAGATATGACAGTGGAGGAAAAGGAGGACAGAGAAAATCTTTCCATAATTAGGACATAGGCAATCCTGTATCAACAGGAAACATCATTTTCCTTTTTAACATTTCAGTAATGTTCCCATTTTATTTTGAACCTTTGGACTTAAAAGGCTGCTGTCTAAACCCCCATGTTATTTTAAGAACGTGTTACTTGTCATTTCTGTGATCCATAATGTCCATGCACATACACTGACGTGCAGCATAAAGGTAACCTAGTTCTATTTTCGCATTTTAATAGCCTTTTGTAGAGTCGTAATTCTACTGTTAAAGGGACAATGATGAACATATATTTCAATAAATGAGAAAATCCTATTGCATTGAGGAAGTGGACTCCAATGGCTTTGAAAAGACTTCAGCCACCTGGACAGATTATCTGTCCTATTACAACCTTTTTGCCAAAATGCAAATATTTTCTTCTAAATAGTCTTTCCTGAAAGCAGTTACCAAAATAGCTGCAGTAGGCGAGGCACAGGTCACCCTGTTCCTCTGGGAATAAGGCATAATGGGCTACATTATCATAGGCTCAGTCAAGAGTACTCTTCAAGATTTGCAGCTGCCATGAAGGGAAAGCTGGGAGAAGGCTCCACCTGTCCAGTGGTGGAAATCAGAATGGATTAGTCACGTAAGGCTGAGCGCGTGAGCTTGTGTGAACTGTTGTGGTAAGCGCTGCAGATGCACTACACTTCTTTTTGGTGCGTGGGTACGTTAACACTGCTGTCGGCACTGCAAGTACTACAGCTGGGACCGTTTCGTTGGATCAGTGTCCCAAGGGCACGTGCTCATGGCTTAAGGACCCTACTCTTTCATCCTGCCATGCCAGAGGTAAATCTGAGACCCGCAGTTGTTCCTGCCAGAGACTTGTACTGTGCTGCCAGGTTTCTCTCAGAGCCTTTTCTTTTTTTATTGCTTATTTCTGTTCTACAATACCGTAAGTTAGACCTTCTTCTGTGTCTTCCTCCTCCCTGTAATCTGTGCCAGGAATGACAGCTTGCTGTGTGGCATCTTCAGCCATGTCTTGTCTTCAAGTTTATAGCTGTCTGTGCTACATTTCCCTGAAGAACATCTGCACTGCAGGTGTCTGTACTGTCTCAGAGAGGCAGGAATAGTATGGATCCATGAAAATATCTCTAGCCTAACTCATTGGTCTCCATCTTATGCCTGGGAAGTGAAGATAACTGGCTCTGAAGCCATCCTCATCCCCTGCTCTCAGTGCCCAGACGCATCATCGGTGCCAGGTGAGGTCTCTGCCAGGCACTGCAGGCGCCCTGGCCCAGGCAGAGGAACCCAACTCCAGAACAGCCTCTGGCACCACCACTGGGACAGACGCAGGCTCGTCAGGGGCCAGCACAGCTGGAGGTAACTCTGTGGTCTCCTCAGAAATGTAGCCATAGCCAAAAAGGCAAGACAGAGCGAACAGTGCCAGCAGTCCTGTGCTCTGCCTGCCAGGCTGTCTGGAGGGCTGTTGTTCACTCTACCTCAGCACAGGCTACAGGCACCATCTCACCCCAGCCCAGCACGCCACCGCCGAAGGCGTATGCAGAAGGGCCTTTACACCCTGCCTGCCAGTACTGCCGTGCTGGAAGGGTGGTCGGGGAATGGGTCCCTCCTTTACGGTGAGGTTTTGATCAGTGCTGAGGGCAGCCTTTCCTTTGTTCTCAGTGAAATGGAGACTTTTCAAGAATAGCAGAATCAGGCAAATTTAGAACATTTCCAAAGTTCTGTCTGAATGTATTTTATGAACACCTACTGTAATGGAGTTAGGCCAATATTTAGAAACTGAATTGCAGTAATTCAGCGTATGTTCTGTAGTGATACCTCATCACTGTTTAATTTACAAATGTGGTGCTGATTCACAGTACCTTCTACATCCTCAGCGCACTGCACATGTCGAGGTGTTTCTTTGTGCCCCTCATTGCCAGTGTGCCCTAACCTCACGCAGAAGCCCCATACCTCACTGAGAAAGTCCCACCCCCCTTCAACTCTTTTGACCTTCCTTATGAGACCAACGTCTTACTAGTTTCTCTTTCAGAGCTGTGTTTTATGTGGTCACTGGAAAGTGACTGAGATCAGCAGCCCTTTTCACAAAAGCTGCTGAATAAAAATGATTTGCTAAATTAATTCTCAGAATCTTGCAAACATGGGTTATGTCTGCACTGATGCCTTGGAGGTGGGCTGGTTGTTATCCCCTCACAGTTTCCTGAACTCTGGTTCTGTCCTTCACTATACCATAGGAACATTATTTTGACTCTGGTATAGAACTGCTCTCACCGGTATCTGTATTCATGCAGTATTATCTTTCCTAAATGAGGCAATGTACTAATGACTGACATTTCTGACTTAAGGATTTTGCTTCGTTTATTTAGTTACAATCCAAATAAAAAGCTATTGTCTCGCAGTCCTTTACCTTTCAGCAGGGTAAGTTGGATGAGTTTACTGAACGTGAGAAACCTTCCCAAACTGGACCTCTTCCCTCTTGATAAATTGATACTCAAACAGAAAAACAGGGTGTTTGGTTTCAATAATTTGTAGCAGTGCCACTACATCAAATGTGAGTTCCTTTAAGAACCATGATTAGCTGATACAAAATGACGAGTGGGGGACTGGGACAGTTTGTTTAGCAATGGTGCTAATTAACAGCGCTGTTGAACTCAGGTGCCTGAGAACAACCCAGGACAGATACCCAGCCCAGTGCTACCTGCCTAAAGTAAGAGGGCAGGCTGAGTAGGGGATGCAATTTATGTCCCTTTACAATATGACCTTTTTTTATCATTTCTGTCTCCTTATTAGCTGGACTGTTTTCACCCACTGGTCTTTCACAGTGCATTTCTTCTCAAAAATGAAGTACAGGCCCAAAAGGAACAGTAAAATTGATACTTCTGTTCTCAGACATTTCTAGTTATAACCTATTACTCTGCATACATTCTTTTTAATGAACTGAGGAATGCCTCTTTAGCTTTCTCAGAATCTCTTCCAAGAACAAAGCTTTGTGGACTCCTGCCAGGCACACACACATGTATGATTTGTATGCTGTCCTGCTATTTGCTTGTTGGTAGCAAAACTGTTTTTGCAACAGCCTTCCTACGCTTCCTTCCATTGCGTCTTGGTCTAAAACTTGTAGAAGCCAAAGCCTCAACTTTCTCTGCCTTAGTGCCCAATCCAGTCAGGTGCTGAGGGCCCCAGTTTTCTGTGGACTTTCATTTATGGCAGCTTAAATGAACATCCCCTGGAAGAACTGAAATTCTAGGCACTGAAATATCAACAGGAGCTAGGTGTGGGGTCAAGTTTTCATCCCCAGGACTGTTACCTGCCTGGAAGGCTTCGCTCATGAGCAAGAAGCTTCCTGCACAGCTGACTGAAGCGAGGAACTCTTGCAACATTACATAGATTATTATGAAAACTTCCCCCTGCAATCTTATTAGTATTTATTTATTCCTGATGTGTTAAGAATTTGCCAGGCAGAAAAAGGCACCGTCCCTGCCCCAAGGGGAGCCTGCTGGAACTTCTGATGTTTGGATGCCTGTGAAGTTCCTCTGCGACCAAAGGCTATGTCCTTGTATTAATTCTGTCAGAACTATTGCTTCTCACAGCATGCCACTATAAATAACCTCTGTTTACAATAACGGATCATTACTCAAACTTCCCACAGAAACTCAATATGCTGTAAATGTGTTTCCCTTTGGTTTTACTGTGTTTTACCTCCACCTTTAATCAATGCTGCTTCAGGAAAATTCTCTCTGTATTATATATTTACAGCCAGAAATACTATGGTTAATAGTTCCTTTCCAGTGTAATTAAAGATACATCACATAGCAATCATTTAATCTTCCCTTCTGTGTCTTATTATGGAGTTTTGGACCATGTTCTAACCTATTAAACCACTGTCATGTTTCACTAAGGGGTCATTCCTTTGCTTGATCAGTAGAGTAAGCTGCCTCTCTTTCTCTCTCTTTCAGAGGAGAAAACAAGTAGACATTTAGTTAAACAGTAGTAGTGGACTCAGAATCTGGTACTTCAATTCCTGACTACGCCACAACGGCCTTGTGTACTGTAGTCATGGTGAAGTCACCAAAAAACTTGCAATGTAAACAGTACATCTAGTATATTTTTTGGAAACACATCATATCCTTCTGCCAGCGTTTTCTACATTTGCAGATAGAGAACTGTTACAATACAACAATGTGTTTTCATTTTAACTGGTCTGTCCAGGCTTTCTGGCAGCTACCACTTGCTCATTGCAGTGACCTGGCAGAATGGATTCATGTGTGGTAAGAAAACTCGGTATTTTCATGACGCAGCTTAGTAGGAATGTTTCCGTTTTCAATGGGAAGAAATGTTTGATGTGTATGATGATATCCTGCAGCCTTGTTTTATCAAATAGTTGGAAACAAAAATCAAGTTAGACAAAACTTTATAAGCAAAGAAGCAGCAGTAATGTCTGCAAGACAGAGGGGTCTGCTGTTCTAATACAGGACATTCAGTACTGAGCCTTTCCACATCCAGTACAATCCACACACGATGTAATTTTGTAGCCAGCAACTCAGATGCCTGTCTTAGAACTTGTGTTCTTAATGCACAGAAAGTATATGGACAAGTAAGGCCCTGTTTGATTTCAGCAGCAAGATCTTTTTGATTAAATTCCGTGTCTGGAAGAATCACTTATATCCACAGAGAACTAATAATGATTTGTTATATCCTCTAGTGCTTGGGGGAATTCATGTCCAAAAACCCCAAATAAATTAAAAAAAACTATTTGAAACAGAGTTTGCCTTT
Source organism: Psophia crepitans (assembly GCA_013399095.1). Taxonomy (NCBI): domain Eukaryota; kingdom Metazoa; phylum Chordata; class Aves; order Gruiformes; family Psophiidae; genus Psophia; species Psophia crepitans. The sequence goes on along the minus strand of VWZZ01003355.1, from coordinate 13,472 downwards.
TGTTAAATACCCGTTGTCCTTGCAACTTAGAGTGAGCAACTGAATGTAGGAAGAGGGACCATTATATACACAGAAACAGGATAGGGCATCAGAAGAGCTTTTCTTCCGAATACTCCATCTGACTTGTGTTGGGATTACTAAGTGCTCATTAATCCTAAATCTTGCAGAAGATTGTAGGGGGAAAAAAAAGATTATGTACTTATATGCTGAAAATATTTCATTGAATGTTATGGATTTTAATGTTGCGATGGCCACGCAGAACACGGAAATGAGAAACTTGTCCAGCTTCTCTCCATATTTTTATTACATTTTTATTTAAATATTTGCAATTGAAGAAACCTGGGTGTGTTTCCAAGCCAAAGCAAAATTCTGTGGTTTGCCTGCAATCAGGGTAAGATCGAGAAAGCTGTACAACTCAGACTTTTTCCCCCCAAATAAATACCGTAAGAATGCCTCCTCTGTGTGTCAACAGTTACTGCATTTACTGAAGTAAATTGTGAGATCTTTCGCTCTTCAGATTGGAGACAGACCCAGAAGGCAGATAAACGTGTGCTTAACTGCCAGTTATGAATCTGTTTGGCCTTGGCAGGGCCAGAAAATGTAATAGGACTTTTCTGTCTCCTCTCTTTGAAATTCAATAAGAGGAGAATAAAGATTTTTGGTTGGTTGGTTTTTTGGTTGGATTTGTTGAGTTTGGTTTTTTTTACTTATGGATGAATGTGCACCCTTTGCTTAGCTACTGCTTTTTATAAAATAATAGAGGCATAAAGGGCATTCCTGTAATTTATTATACATGCATCAGTCCACTTGACTAGAGATTGGTGAAAGAACCCGACCTTTATTATGATAAAGGGAATATAAGTGGGAGACAATTTCGATGTTGTAGGCACTCTGTCTTGTAGATGTATAGAGTATCCATTTGTTTTAGAATGTTGACTATTGTCACTTCCTAGCAAGGTTTCCTTAGAGAATAGTGCTTGTTCATACTCGGACTTTCTACTGTGTGTTTAAAACAAAGGCTTGAAAGATTTTACTTAACTAAAGACAGTACCACCTACATGCGTCCAGAGGAGGGCAACTCAGCTGGTGAAAGGGCTGGAAGGCATGTCCTCTGAGGAGTGACTAAGGATTTTGGGCTTGTCTCATTTGGAGAGAAGGGAGCTGAGGGGCAACCTCATCACTCGCTGCAGCTCCCTGAAGAGGGGATCTGGAGAGGGAGGTGCCGAGCTCTTCTCCCTGGGATCTGGGGACAGGGCACCTGAGAGTGGCTCAAAGCTGCACCAGGGGAGGTTCAGACTGGACATGAGGAAGCATTTCTTTACCAAGAGGGTGGTCAGACCCTGGAACGTGGTTCCTGGAGAGGTGGTTGATGCCCCAAGCCTCTCAGTGGTTAGGAGGCATTTGGACAATGCCCTCAGTAACATGTTTTAACATTTGGTCAACCCAGAAGCAGTCAGACAGTTGGACTAGATTGTTGCTGTAGGTCCTTTCCAAACAAAATAGTCCAGTCCTGTCTACTCCACTCTACTCTACTTTACTCTACTCAGCCCAAAGTTGAGTAAGAATCAATGAAATAAAGACCTATTTCCATAAGTATTTTTTTTTTGCAAGTAAACTATACGTTCCGTGCTTCAGGATATTAAAATACGAGGCTTTTCTATGGAGCAAAGGTGAAAACAGGTGCTGTGGTTTGTAACAAGTGAGTTATTCTGCTAGCAGCAAGGTTGCTGACTTCTTTCCTGTTTATGTCAGTCTGCTTGGGGAGCCACATTGCTCAGCCACTGATGTCATCTAGCGTATAACAGGATAACACAAACGTATGAAGGGCGGGGCGGGGCAGGAAAGCAGTGCGTTTGCATTTTAAGTCTGAACCTAGGAAATCTCGGTTCTGGGCAGGAGTCCATTTGATACCTCAGCAGGGACAGCTGTGTCTGCGAGAGCCCAGCACTGGTGCTTCTACAGCCGAGCCAGCCTGTTCCCAGCTAGATCAGGTACTACACATGACCATGTCGTGCATGTAGACATTATCATGTGAAGTCCTAACCCGGTTGACGGCAGGAAGGGACAACAGCAGGCTTTCATCTGTGTTTCATTTTCCAAATGGGACCCATTTGATAAAAAGTGCTTAAGCACAATGTATCTAAAGCCATCCCACTCAAAGGCACTATGCAGGCACCTAAGTCTTTTTCTGGATGAAGACCACAGATCCTCAGTCTAATCCCTGATGGGATCATTTTCATTGTATCCAGTGGAGTTTGGAGAAAACCCAGGTTTCAGCAATACTGCTTACAGGAATTCCTGTTTTCAGGATTCAGCCCTTTGCAGTTCAACCTTCAACCACACAGACTGATTATGCAGGGAAATACCCAAGATTCGCATGAGGCACTGGAAAACATGTTATAAAATCTTCATATATCCTCCTACGAATAGCTCTAGTTCATACCTATTTTTAGGTGGAATTCAATTAAGCAATATCAGAGCTAATACCAACAGCACAAAATGATACAGCTCTGCATAGCCGTAAGTAACAGCACCTGTTAATAATCTAAATCATTCTATTACTTTTGTGTGTTATTGTTGTGAGTGTTTCCAAAAACAGCATTGAGAGAGCTGTGCTAACCCTTTAAAGTTTTGGCAATTACTGTACATTAGCAGCATTTATGTGGGACCCAGACAACCACCCACTCGTACGTTTGTAGCTGTGTAACACTAAACATGTTTAAATGTGTTGATATATTGTAGCCAGTGACATATCCGTGCCTGGTTCATAGAAAATCTCTATTTTGACAGTGTGATGGATTTTACGTGAGAGCAATACTGTCAGTAGAAGAAAGGGCCGAAGGCTCTGGATGCTGAAGTCCATTGCTATTTTGCTGACCGTGGTTGCTATACAGACGGCGCCGATATCCCGTGTGTCCTACCCGTAACTACAACATGAGGAGAATGATACTTCAGAAAAGTGATTCGAAACAAACTATGGCCACTTCGGTTTTAGGAAGAAAGCCTGATATATTTACTCTAGAAAGAGAGTAAACTTTTCTAAGTAAAACTCATTGGAGTCTTGGCCATACAAGAAAGGCCAGCTTTGACCTCCATTACTCAGCAGAGTAGGCGTATGCAAATTGCCACTCCCAGTGGCTCGCTTACTGTGCTGGAATACGATGCTACTAGGCTTATATATAGGAAATCTTTAAAATTTTAGTTTTGGTGGAATACAGCTGTAAATATTGTATGAAAGTTGTAGTCATAGAAAGAATTAAACACATACACAGAAGGAATTAAAAATACATAACCTGGAAAGATTAAGGCAACATAGGCGGTTGCTTGGGAAGGTTAGCCACTCTCTCAAGAACAAGTCAGCTGAATCCTAGATTCAGGGTATGATTTTTAAAATTTTTTTTTAAAGCACCAAAGCTGGAAGTATTAAGAGAAGGCAACAATTCTGAGCAAATACAAAGGACTATAATTTATGATTTCTAAAATTCTGAGTTCACTTATTTTCCAAAATACCTGAAGCTAAGGGAGTCTCTGCAAAGACCTGAAGCCCTGCAGTAAAACTTCAGGCCCGTGGCTCAACAGCGATGAGTCTCAAATGAATTGTTCAGATTTCAGAACAAAGTGCAATTAGAACAGCCTATTGAATGTCAACTAAATACAAGCATCATGACCCTTATGTAAGTAAAATATTGAGTCTTAATTCTGGCTATGTAAAATTATATGAAATTCAGTTGTGAATTCATGTTTTCCTGTAGTAGTATCAGTGAGGGGAAAAATAAGCAGAAATAAATGTCTGTGGGCAATTCAATTATAATTGCTGCTGGCATTGATGACATTTATTATTCATGTTTTTCCCCACTCCTAAGTAGCATAAATCATTAGTAATTTTTTTGTTCTTCAAGAAGGATAAAATGAGGACTAGAAATGTAAATATTGTAAATTCATGTAAATATGTTTTTCTCTGTCTCGAGCCTTCAGGAACAGACTATTTCAGAAGAGTCTTAAAGAATACTGCTGTTTATCTCTTGGTTGTTCTTAGTGTGAAATCCATTGGGCTCTAATCCTGAACACATTAAAGCCCACAGCATCAGGCCTGCATCCCAGGAACATGATGCTCTCAGGAGTGGATTTGCAAAGGAGTGTGATGGAGACAGGCATCCAGCTCTCGTGGAATCTGTGATCTGGAGCCTCAGCTAAAGCTGGTCAGAAATGCTTTGACTGGAGAATGCTGATTAGTGAAGATCAAAGCATTACCCTGGGGCAATTTGGTTTCAACCAAGGGCTAATGAAAAATAGACAGGTTTTGAAAGTTTTATCAGTCTCTGTCAGTTTATCTGCCAAGCCCCTCTGCTGCTTGCCCAGCGAGCTGCTGGGGAAGCGAAAGCTCAGAGCTGGCTCCCCAACTCCCTCGTCTGCAGCACATCTGACGAGCTGCCCGGGAGACGGCTCCAGCTCTGGGCTGTGGCACAGCTTTCCGAGCTGGCACTGGAGTTTGGCTGCCCTACTGCAGCTCCTCGGCAGTTGGCTGCCCAGCTCCACGCTGTGTCCTGCCCAGCGAGGTGCAGGACAGCCAGAGCTTCAGTGCTGGACTGGCCTTTTGCAGAGAGTGCCAAAATACTTTGTTTCCACCCAAACCAGAAGTAAACCCAATTCTGAAATTTCAAACCCCTCCCAAGCACAAAGCGTAGTCTGCTCTCATTACTTTGTTACTCTCAGCTGTAACTGTTGTGTTGGGTTTTTCTTTGTGCTAGTAAACAACAACAAAGGGTCGCATACTTGGTCATTACTGAGCAATAATATGTACCCAGAATTTCCGTGTCTTGCAGCTACCATCTCCAAAACAACCCCTAAGTGCAGAACATATTCTCCTGGCAAATGCGCAAGCAGGAAAAAATTCATGCCAGCAAAGTTGCATAACCTTTTGAAAATCTAGTTGCACTGGAAAAGCATCCTTCAGCAACTGAAGTTTTAATAGGAAATAATTCAGCATTCTGCTGACCTTTACAAGTTTAGCTTTTATGTAGGAATGAACTGTTTGAAAAATGTTTCTAATTCAGTTGTCACAAACAGATACCAGACTTGTGGATGATCTGTCTCATGAGCAGAGGCTTCATTTTGATTTTTTACGAGCACCGAGCTTGATCTTATACTGTGACCCGTAGTTCTCAGCTGCCCGATCACTTCTATTTCCTCACAAACAAAAGACTGCTTGAAAAAAAACGTGCACGTGACTAAGATAATGAGGACAATTAAAAGGTAATCTTGGCAATTATTGTTGCTTACACATTCAAAACCAGACCCTGTCTCTGTTCCAGGAACCCCACTGTGCCAAGCTGGTTGATGAAGCCGGAAGGATACAGCCTTGCTGCTTAGACGCACACGTGCATACATACATACATACATACATACATACATGAGTGAGAAGAGTGTCTTTCATCTACGTGCTTGTATGCAGCAACAGCATAGACTGTTGCCTGCTATACAGACATGGGTGTGATACGTAATGAGAAAACATTTATTACCTATACAGCTCAGCAAGACCAGCAGCCCGGCTGCAGCGGTAGCCGGTCAGTTACTCACGCCGCCTGCTGACCGGTTTCACTCCACTCCTGCCCATCCCTGTGAGCTCCTGATTCGCAAGAGCCAGTAGGATGGAATATACTGCATGGTGACAGGCAGTGTCTGGTACTGTAAGCCCTCAGACCAGCCAGGCCTCCTCCATGCAGACAACGAAAAAGACAAATATGAAAGAAACTAAACATTTCAAATCAAATTTTACTACTTGAAAATCTGTGGGACGGCCTGTCAGGACCCCATTGTTATTAGAAACAAACAACAACAATAATCAACAAGAAAAAATGTGTTGGAGAACATTCGGAACTAGACTTTCTGAATCTAGTTTTACTTATTATCAGTTCTTTTCCAACCAATGCTTATGTAGGTGAGAAAGTGCTCTGCTTGTATAAAAAACTGTTCCTATACTTCATTAAAGACTAAGTCATAATTGGATCATTAAACTTCCGTACTTTTCTGGAGCTAATGTGGCGCTCGCTCTGTTGTGGACACTGCAGTGGTAGCAGAGGTTGTTTACACCTAGACTTACACGTTGTGCGGGTAGTCGTTACGAACCGTGCTGTTACGCGTGTGGATTAGTTACTGTAAGACAGGAGTAGCGCTGAACCACCAAGTGCGATGTGGAGGAGCTCGGTCACAGGTCACCTCTGTTCTCCTGTGAGCGAGCGGAGAAACGCACCAACGATCATGCACCAGGGGAGAGATTCTCTCTTGTGAACGAGCGAATGCGTAGCCTGTATGGCAGGTGGGCTGTTTTGACTGGCATCCCCCAAAGCAGAGTGGCTTTTCTTTCACAGGCCTACAGGAGTAATTTTCTGACAGATCAGGGGGTCACGTGCCGGCGGCAGCATAGCTGTGTTTAGATAGGTAGGCGGACGTGAACTGAGTCCTTGCAGCACAGGGCAGCACCTGGGAAAGCCCAGGAGGGCTGGGATGGTCCAGTGGATGGACCTGCTGCATTTTGGCAGAACTGTGCTCCCCAGAGCCAGAGGAAATGTAGGGGATTTCCAGGTTCCTCCTCACCCTGGGCTACGTGAGTCCAGAGCTGCTGGGATCCTTGTGTCGCGCCACAAGTACAGCAGTGGTGGAAGGGCCCATTGAAGGCTACAAACACAAGGAAACGCTTGCAGCACACCCAGCATGTTGGGAGGGTGATTCAGTCTGCTCGAGCACATTGTTTCTGTGATGCAAAGACTGGGTGGCTGAGTGGGAAGGGAGCCAGCTGGGCCTTTTCTTCAGCTAGCATACACAAGAACACGAGTGTGAGGGTTGTTTTGATGGGGTCAGAGTCAGGGTAACAAGTGTTACGCCTGTTGCAGTGGTGCAAATCTAGATTTACCCGTTTTCCTCCACTTCTTTTTAAAAGGCATACGGAGAAAAGAGTGGCAGAAAAGCAAGCCATGCGGTGCGGCTCTGGGTAATCGCGCATTGCGGCAAAGGAACCGCCGGAGGCCTTTTGCGAGGAAAAGCTGCCCGCTCCTGTTGGGGTTCCTTGCACATAGGCAGAGTCCTCTGTCCCTGCCTGGCTGGGCAGCTCCAGTGGCTGCTGTGGGGAAGGAAGGAAATGCAGCTTCTGTGGCCCTGCTGGGGACAGTGGGAATGCCTGCAAAGAGAAAAAGGCTCCTGTCCTTGTCGGAGATCATATTTTTTGTCCTTACAAAGCGCTGATAGGAGGCAGGCGAGAATTGCATTTATTTCTCCCATGTGCTGTATATTTGAAGAAGTATCATATAAGAGCTGATGAAAATACCATTTTACTTTCTTTTTTTTCATTTACTTTCTGTCTCCCATTAGCTGCAGGTTTTTGTACCCAGAATTGCAAACATTCAGGTCTTCATGAAATGACCTTTCTAAGAAAAAGAATGTAAAAAGGTTTATGAGCATAAACCAAAGTCTCTCTAATTAATACCTCAGAGAAATATTTTTACTTAATGGTTTCTTAATGCTAGTGTCCTAATAATATAGTGAAATATGTTAACTTCCCTGCTGCTTTGACTTGACTGATGAAAAGAAAAGAAACATATTCTGTCCCTTTTAGTAATCATCCCACCTAAAATGGAATTGTTTTCCATATTTACATAATGTACTGCTAGTCTGCGTACTCCCTCCTTGTACCAATGTTTATAACCAATTAATCTTTAACAAGTTTATCATCATCATGCTTTCATCCCAGGGATTCATATTTATATCCAGACCCTCCAAAAATTTAACAATAAATTTAAGTATTACTTCGCCAAAGTGTTTTCCATTAAGTATGCCTCTCATTTACAGGCAGGTGTGGACTCAAGTAAATAGCTGTTTCCATTCAAACAAAATGAGGGAACAGTTCTGTCTCTTTTTTATGTGTCCCTTTTTGATACAAGCTGAAATAGCGTAGCCTGCTGTCCGAGGCCTCTACTAAATTCAAATGTAGGCGTTTGATTGATTTGTTAGTAACTGTGCATAGAAAGCGAGAAGATGAATTACCCCAGGAAAAACAACTAGTGCTGCCAGCTCCAAGCTGCAGAGGAGTCGCCAGGGCAGCAGAGAATAGTCCTCCAAATGTTTTAATAAAGGGAGCAGGAGAAAAAGATCAGTAGCTGATTAATCATGTTGCTAGTGTTTTCAGGGACATAGGCTAATAGAGAACCAAATGTTAGGAAAATACCTTTCAAGGGAAGGCCCACAGAAGAATCAGAGGAATGCCCCCACTGACAACGTAGTGTAGGGGTTTAGAAGGGCATAGGAAGGAAAGATGAGCAGATGAGAGGGCAGCTCATGAAGGATCAAATGAAAACCACACAAATAGTTATTTTTAAAGGTCACAGCAATAACAAAGGGAACAAACAAATGAAAAAACTAGCTCCCTGACATTGTGTTTTCTTGTGCACGGCTGTTGTAGGTGTTGCGGGGTTGCTTGTAAATGACAAAATAGCAAAGTCGTCTGTGTCCTCAAGTCATCATGTGTACACTGAATAAATACTGAAAAGCTACTCTGACAATGGACTTTGGGAATAATTTTTCATCTTTGACATTGGACTTTCTGAAGCCATTCCTTGTCAGTGAACTTCTAAAGGCACTTCCTTCTGCATCCCTTCAGGCTGGTCTTCCCTACTATAGAACCATGAACTGGGAATTTTGAAGGCAGCAAGATATCACCAAATGCAGGCAGAAGTGGCATCCAGCCAGAGGGAAGAGACTCTGCAGCACATTATATATATTGAAAATTACCACACTGACACTATCCAGCATCCCTGTGCAGTTGAGACTGTTCTGTTTCAGTGCAGTAGCTGAAGAACACTCATTCTGTGTCTGACAGAACAGTCAGAGTTTCATTTGGAAGATTTAATGAGCTTCACAGTCTTACTGAAGAACAGGAGGGATTTTTTTGTTGTCAGAATGATTTATTAGTAATTGTATCTATTAACATTTTTTAAATGTTCAATAAATCCTTCAATACACCTTGTAAATTAATCTTAATAAATATGCAGTAGGAATCAGCTTACCCCAATAATTGACATTTAATAGCATACAATAGCTATAATTTTATGAAGATAACTTCTCAGAGTATTTTAACTCTTAATTAGCCCTACGGAAAGAGCTAGCCCTACAGACAATTATTTGTTTTTGAAAAGTGTAATGTGAGAAAACATGCATGAATTTGGTTTTGCAGATTTCTGCAGGGTAAGTTACTTGTATAAGAACAGCTAGCAAATGGAAAACAAAAGAGGATAAATATATTTTCATTTTAATCTACTGCATTTATCACCCCCAAATTCACAGGAACTTTTTTTTTCCCTTTCATGCATTTAAAAAACGTATCGTTGCTTAATTTTACTGTGTGGGCAGACTTGGACTAATGTGAATTAGAGGAGACAAGATTCCCAGCATTCTGTTTTTCTAGGAGAGTTACAGTGCTCCAGACCAGTTTTTAGTGGGGACTCACACATGTCACTGACCTATGATGATGGTGGCACCAAAGTCTGAAAGGAAGCTGTGATTTTAGAGAGAGATTCCTTCAGATACTTTGGCCTCATCCCCAAAATACCTTTAAATCTGCTGGTACTTGATCTTCACTTCCAAAAAGTCTCTCTTGATGGTTCTGCAAAACTGATCCAGGGTAGCCTCCAAAGAAAATTGGACATGTCCAGTAGAGAGGCAATGTTCAGAAGTATGAATTGCTGGGGGTAAAGCAGATACTGAAGAAATTGTTCTAGCCACGTACGGTTACCCACTAACACTTATCTTCAGAAGTTTCACTCTAAGCAGCCTTATTCCAGCTTCACTCGTTTAAACAGTCTATTGCAAAGCCTTTGTTCCTAGTGACATTTTAGTTCTTACTAAAGAAACGGACTTATCATGTAATTACATCACTGCTATTAATTATTAGACCTTTCACTCTTCCTGGGATTGCTGCCTTTTTTGGGCATGCTGTTTGAACAACAGGGGTGCGGTAGAAGAGGAGACACTTTGAACGAAGTGTGCCGCAGCCAAATTCAGCTTTCAGATGTTTCTTTTTCTAATAGTACCAAGCCGTAATGTTTCAATTTGTTTTATGTATAAAAGTATATTTACAATGCAAACCCACTTAACCAATAAGCAAAGTAATAATTACTGCCAGATTGCTTAATAATATGACTTTATTTTTGATTCTATTTCTAGTTCCTTTAGCTATCTTTCATGAGGCCGTGCATCTTCCACAGTAGTACTCCTGTATTTTGAGGCTGCATTTCCATTGCAGTGATTTTGCTTGTAATCTTCCTGTCTTTCTCTCTCTCTCTCTGTCCCTCACTCCCCCTCTCCCCTTCCCTTCCCTTTTTTTCTTTGATTATTTTACTGGCCACACTTTGCCAGCTGTGCACAACCATTCAATTTCTGAACTGTCCGTTCCATTTAAAAATAAATAAATGGAAGCACATTCACTTTTGCCTCTTCTCAGCCTCATGTCAGTGAGATTCTCTTCTTGTGGCAATTATGCAGGAGTCTAAAATAAAGTTTTCAGCCTCACACCATTATAATCATTCCCTGCCCACACCAGTTGCTACTTTGATAGCTCCATGTGATTTAGGTTTTTCCCAGAAAGCATGAAGTACTGATTCCTTCTACCAGCCCGTTTCAAGGTTCAGAGAAATTGCCTCACCCTTAGAGAACACAAGGATACATTCAAACAGTATGAGGTACGTTTTCAAAGTGCTACTTAGGAATTACACCTCTCATTAGCAAATAATTGAGATTCATTGCCACAACTCACTTGCTCCTTAGAAAATGTTCCCCCATAAAACCTATAATTTGCTGAAGTTAAAAGAGGGCAAACTATGTCAGAGTACATTTTAATTTTCAGTGAAAGCATACTTATGGGCCTGGAAGTTCTGAATCGGCTTTAATTCTGAGTAAATGCTCTGACTCCCCTGTCAGTGCCACTTATCCTGGCCTACTGGACATGGAGATGGCATGGATTCCTTCTGCACCAGCAAGAAGGCCTATTGAGGAAAAAGAGTAGCTCTTCTGCCCTGTACTCAGCTGTACCTAAAATAATGCAAAAAGACTTTGTCCATTTTTATTGCACTGCTTGGCCCACTGCAGATGGGGCTTGGAGGAGGTAGGGAGCTTGCTAATGCACAAACTGAAAAACAAACAAAACTCCTGAGAAATTATACCAGGAAGGAAAAATTCTTCAATATTAAAAAGGCTCACAGTGCTCCCCCACAGAACAGAGTGTTTCTCTGTCTGAGTTCCTGCTAGTCACTGAGGTTCCTCCGAAGCTATTTGGGCCAAATACTCCCATCTCCAGTAACAGGTATAGTTCTGTCGACTTCTGCTTCATATTACGCAGCATGCTAGAGGGCAGGGTTTGGTTTACTGCATTCATAACCAATGAAATGGTCTCCACCTGAGACTGCTGAACGTTGAAGCAAAGACTCACCTCATGGGCAGCAGCCCAAGGAATTTTAAATTCTGTTTTCACATTCATTCTGGACCATGCTTCTCTCATTTTGGTATAGCTAGGTATCAGTTCCCATGTAACAGCTTGAACAGGTTCTTTGTGGATTCTTCTATCTGTTCTGTCATCCGAGAGAAATCACTTATGCATATTGCTTTAGAGTGTTATCTTGAACAGAGATGAGTTTCTAAGCTGGTGGTGTTGTAAAGGAAAAAGCAGCAGCCTTGATTCTTGATACTATATACAGAAATATTACAGAATGACGAAAAAGATATGCTAAACATGATTCTTTTTATTTTTCTTGGTGGGCTGAGTGACTATATGGGGGAGGTGTTCTGAGTCGTTCCATTGGAAAAGGCTCTTAGGCTCATATCATTATACTTTCTTGTATACATAACTTAGTCCTAGCCAAACCGAAAAGATCTGTTCTCTGGAATTCCATAGGTCTGTTGTAGCACAGCATTCCTTCATCTAAGATGAGTGGTAATGTCGGTTATGAAACTTGATCTGTCAATTTGCGACCAACCTCCGGTCTCTCCCCCTCCCCATTAATATATGTTGTGTAAAACTTAAATTCTTTCTAGAATTTTACTTTATTGATAATGAAAATAATGACAACAGAACAAATTCTCAGAATAGTCCATCTAAGGAGGAAGCTCTAAGGAGAAGCTTTGTGTGGAACACTAAATCCTTGTAACCCACAAGGTAAGAGAGCCCTGCATCTACATGCAGCATCATGCCCTGATAAAAAAAAAAAAAGTACTTCTTAGTAAGATAACCCTGTTTTCTACTGTCGCTTGTAATTTTGAAATACTGCTGCCCAGACATAAGAATATATTCAAAATGTGGTTTATACTTACCTATGTATATTTAAATCATTAATCTGTATTCTGTAGAAAAAGTTTATTTCTGTACACCTTTTCCCCAGTGGGGATACGCACCCCTTACACTCCTTCGATATGAGTTGGTAGGTACAGGTAGGCATGATGTGACAAGCTGAGAAAAACATCATAAAGATGATTCAAAGCGTGTATGAAGGGAAATGGTAAACTGAGATTAACGTCACATCAGTGTATAAATTGGCACAGCAGAAAAGCATTTCAGGGGCTTGGCAAATCTGTAAGTGGGACAGCTGTCTTGACGTAGAAATAAATGCAAAACAATTGGATGTGAAAGACGCATTTCAGAAACACTAACATTTGCCCTATACCTGCTCTTTTATGTCAGCATTTGATATTTTTTAGCAACAGTAAGTATTGAAATTATTTATATAATCTCTTTATTAGAGATTTCTTAGAATTTCTTAAAGTGAACAAACATCTTAACAGAGACAGGCAGCCACCCTATTTGAATAACTGGGCATCTCTCTCCATTCGTACAGCGCGCTCTGTTTTCCTTATCCTTCTGTCTGGTACGTTATCCTTCAGGGATAGGATGGACTATGAGAGGACAGAGGATTTATTAAAGAGTCCTGAAAAGGAAAATATATTTTCAGCTTCAAACTTAGTACATTTTTTCTAACAAAGTATTTATTAAGATTCAGCATTAGACAATATGTTGTCTTTTTAAAATAAAAACCAAAACCTCTTGACTGTCAGAAACAGAGTGTGAGGAAGTGTACATTTTTATGTGTGTACTTATGCACAGACTGCAGAGGTATAGGATGATGGCAAGGTGCTTAAACCAAACCAGGTTTGAAGAGAGTACAACAGTTTGATTCCATTTTGGAACAGTTTATAGCTGGGGTATCCCTCCTCTTTGTTCTTCCACTGATTTCTCCTACATTTGCTTTCTTTGTAATCTATTCATCCAATTTCTCTTTACTACATGTCAAAATGAAGGCCCTGCCTTAAAAACATGTGGACTGTAACTGTTCTCCTTTGTCTGTGTTAATGTTCCTAAGACAAAGTCCACACAGTTCTTCAGAAAACCTTTCCTTCTGAACCACCAAACTGTTTCTGATATCATAGAATCACAGAAT
>VWZZ01003354.1:26249-40767 GCA_013399095.1 Psophia crepitans | reverse complement strand
GACCCCACGCCGCAGCAGGGGCAGACCCCTGAAGGAGGCTGGGACCCCGTGGGCAGCCCGCGCTGGAGCAGGCTCCTGGCAGGACGTGTGGCCCCGTGGGGAGAGGAGCCCACGGCGGAGCAGGTTTGCTGCAGGACTTGTGACCCCGTGGGGAACCCATGCTGGAGCAGGCTGCTCCTGAAGGAAGTTCCATGAAGTTGAGCCAGGAAGAAGGGAGGGGTTGGGGGAAGGTATTTTAAGATTTGGGTTTATTTCTCATTACCCTACTCCAATTTGATTGGCAATTAAAATTAGATTCATTTCCTTGAATCGAGTCTGTTTTATCCGTGATCTCTGCCTGTCCTTATCTCAACCCACGAGACTTTTCATTCATATTTTTCTCCCGTTGACCAGCTGAGAAGGGGAGTGATAATGCGGCTTGGTGAGCACGTGGCATGCAGCCAGGGTCATCCTACCAGCTTCAGATCAACCTTATAGGCAGCACTGACAGGCTCGCAGCTCCTCACCCATCCTGGTGCCTCACTGCAGAGTTTGTGGATGTCAGGGAGAGATGGGGAACTGGAGATGGGTCCCCAACACTGCCCGGACAACCCCACTCATGTCCCACCATCTGCTCCAGGAGATAGGTGGGGTTGGTGACTCATCCCACACAGGGATGTAGCAAAACCTTTCCAAAACCCAGGTTTGGGGAGGAAAATAATGGTATCAAACTTGGAATACATGGTAAGAATAATAATACCAAAAATATCAAAGCCTGTAGAGCTCTGTAAAACTTGGCTAAGCTCAGGGGAGGTCCCACGTTGCTGATTCCCTGGTGGGATTGCATCCACGTTTCTCTGTTCACCTGGATCCTGTTTCGGATGCGCCTGGCTGCTGATCAAGAAGCGCAAACCAGCAGTGGGGATCGAAGCCACACCGTGTGCGAAGCTTTGGGTCAGTGGCAAATATCTGCAGAGTTTAGGGACAAACATCTTCACTGTGTCCTAGCAGGCTCGGTTGGGTGGAGACCCGACCTTCAGCGCGTGGTCTGTTCTCCTGTGGCATTGCTGTGGGCGAGCTGGGACAAAGAAATGGCTTTTTGTTGCACAGGGGGAGTGGTACCAGGGGCAGAGTCCTTACGGGTTGAGGTTTTTTTGGTGCAGATCACAGGGAATCAGAACTTTCCCTCTGCCTACAGCAAGAGCATCCCTGGTTCCTCTCTGCGTCGCCTCTATAGAATCACAGACTGGTTTGGGTTGGAAGGGACCTCAAAGCCCATCTAGTTCCCACCCCCCGCCATGGGCAGGGACACCCCGCATCAGCCCAGGGTACCCAAAGCCCCATCCAACCTGGCCTTAGGCACTGCCAGGGAGCCAGGGGCAGCCACAGCTTCTCTGGGCACCCTGTGCCAGGGCCTCAGCACCATCACAGTAAAGAATTTCTTTCTCATATCTCATCTCAATCTCCCCTCTTCCAGTTTAAACCCATCCCCCTTGGGCTGGCCCTCCCTGCCCTGCAACCAGCCCCTCTCCGGCTTTCCTGGAGCCCCTTTAGGTACTGGAAGGCTGCAATTAGGTCTCCCTGGAGCCTTCTCTTCTCCAAGCTGAACAAGCCCAACTTCCTCAGCCTGTCCTCGTAGCAGAGGTGCTCCAGCCCTCGGATCAACATCCATCCTCAGGCAACCAAGGGTTTGTCCATGACGCAGCCGCTCCTTGCGATATCTCCCTGAATTTGACTTTATCCTTTTCTTGCAGATCCCCGCTATTGAACCAAACGCGCCCGTCGCCTCAGGGCGGCAAGTCCCAGCACGTGCAGCAGAGATGGAAGAGCAAAGGCTATCGCTGCATCGGTGGGGTGATGTACCGAGTATCGGCAAATAAACTCTCCAAGACTTCCAGCACTCCTGCCCGGGGCAGAGACCTGAGCACCAAGAGCCCCGGCAGAGCAGGTGAGCAGTAAGAATTTCTCCTGGTTTGCATGAAAAATCTGTTGAGGTCGGCTTTTAGCTGTTCATTTAGCTGTGTTGCAGCTCATCTCACAGATAACTCGCAGATAACCAGTGACAG
Organism: Psophia crepitans; assembly: GCA_013399095.1. NCBI lineage: Eukaryota > Metazoa > Chordata > Aves > Gruiformes > Psophiidae > Psophia > Psophia crepitans. Next base: position 38,722 of record VWZZ01003354.1, on the reverse strand, counting down.
GACAAGGGGGAACGGCTGCAGGTTGCACCAGGGGAGGTTCAGGTTGGAGATGAGGAGAAATTTCTTCTGGGAAAGGGTGGTCGGGCCTTGGAACGGGTTGCCCAGGGAGGTGGTGGAGTCACCGTCCCTGAGGGTGTTTAAGGACAGGTTGGATGTGGCACTTAAGGACACGGTTTAGTGGGGAATTGGTGGGGGGACGGTTGGACTGGATGATCCTTGAGGTCTCTTCCAACCTTTATGATTCTATGATTCATCCTCTGGCCTCGCCGGAGCCCAAACTCAAAGGCAGCAGGCATCCCATTGGTGCCATAGCACATGTCCCAACTCTTCTTGGTTTACACTGAAGGGGAAATAATGTGGAAGAAATTAAAGGTTTAAGGAAATTAAGGTTTTTCTTAACTCAGGCTTGGAGAGACAAGCCATTAAACTTTTTTCTTTGTTTTTTAACCTGAGCAAAGACTTGGGCAGCTTGAGCAGACACTGCAAGGTTAAACATATTTGAGATGCTCATCAGCTTACGTTCAATATTGGCCTAAGAAAAGGTGGGAGGATCATTCTGCAGAGAACTATGAAAGAGGCATTTCGACGCAGTTACCAGCTTTACGTTGAGCTTCAATTAAATTTGTGTTTCAGCTCCTCTTGTACTTGATGCCTCAAGTTTGGCTCTTAGGGAAGACCAGGACTTTAACTGTGCTTAAAGTGCTTTTTTAATTTCTACTTGGGGTCAAATATTTTTGCTCTGTAACTGCTTTATTGACAAATTTTGGGGACAGTTAAACTGGGAAAGGCAGAGCCTTAGTGCTCTTGTTTTTCTTTGCTGGAAAGATGAAGGGTGCAGAGATGAGCGTGATCATGGATGATGCTCTAAACGAAGCAATTGAACCCCCGGGCACTGGAACGGGTTGCCCAGGGAGGTGGTGGAGTCACCATCCCTGAGGGTGTTTAAGGAAAGGTTAGATGTGGTACTTAGGGACGTGGTTTAGTGGGTAATAGGTGGGGGGGGATGGTTGGACTAGATGATCCTTGAGGTCACTTCCAACCTTAATGATTCTATTCTATTCTATGTGTGATGGGAAAGTGGATGAAGAGAGGCAGTAAAGAGCGCGGTGTCGTTGAGAGGTGCAGCCTCCGAAACTGCCTGCACCCCAATTCCTCTGAGCGTTATGGGGTGTCCTGGGTACTTCTAAACCCACAAAGAACAGGGATTTAGGGAGGGGAGGAGCTTTGTGCGAGCACAAAAATCCCATCAGCAGGAGAGCTGCTCCGGGAAGTTTGAAAAGCACGAGGAAAATTGGGAGCAAACAGCAACATCTCAGTAAAGGGTAAATAACTCCCCCTTGACGCTCGCACGCAGCCGGTGAGTGATGTTGGGGGGAAAATGAAGGGAGGGAAGTGAGGGGCAGGCAGGAGAGGGACAGCCTGAGATGATAAATCCTTACTGCACATCGTCACTGGCGGGGAGGAGGGCAGAGATTTCGCTTAAACCGTGGATTATCTGCCCTGGGCACCCAGGGATGGAAAACGAAGAGACCTGCAGATGATAGCGGAGATGAGAACGCTGCGGTGGCCGAGGGGGCACGGAGCCGGTGGAGCATCGCTTTCAGGTAATCTCCCTTCTGAGAGCGTTGAAGGGATCCTGGGGAGCGGTTTGGAGGCATTTTGCTGGTGGTTTTGCAACTCAGCTCTGCTCAGGACAGATTTTCGGTGACTGACCAACCTGCAATGTCCTCCTTGCTGCTGGCTCTGCAAATAAGTTCGTGCACGCTCGTGAGCGTGCGTCCATATGGCTTGTTCTGAAATCTGCGATCCTACCTGTGAGCTGTTAAATCCTTGGCTTTGGTGCTGCTTCTGGAAGAAGACGGGCAAGGATCAGCCTTTGGAAGCGTGGGCAAAAAGGCCATAAAGCGAGCTGAGCGGTCTGTAGACCGAACAAAGCCTGGTGTCAGCGATGTCGGATTTTTTCCAAGAGCTTTGGTAACGGCAGTGGGATTTTCTGAAGTGTCTGAATCAGGGTAATCAGCTGCACAAAACCAACTCGAGGGTGGTTCTTCCATAAACACCATCTCTGGGTGTTGAAACTGTCAGCAAAGGCAGCGAACATCTTACTGAAGTACAAGAAAAGGGGTGAAACCCCCAAGGTGTTGGCAGGGAAGGTGTTAGATGGAGCAGGTCTGGTTTTGGGGCCAGGTTTCAGGACAGTTTTGGACCACTGGGAAGGGTCCAGGGGAGAAGTGATGGCTGGAGAGACCAGAAAAGTGGAGGACCTGGATGTGTGCAATCTGAAGAGGAGGAGATTGAGCAGCTGCAGGTCCTCAGGTCCATGAAGAGCTGCCAAGTAGCAGAATGATGTCTTCTCCATGGGCAGCCAAAGACCAAGGGGCTTAAACTTGGTTTAAGGGGTTCAGGGAGAGCTTTTGAAGGATGAGGGTCATGAAGTGCTGGAGTAACTTGGCTGGGTTTACTCTGAAACCTCCATTATTGGGGCTTTTTAACGAACAGGTTACTTGAACTTCTGTTTGGTGAGGACACAGGTGGGGTAGGTCCCACCTTGCAGCAAGGCTTGAGCTTTGCAAGGAAACAGCAGATTTTCAAGGGATTTAATTTTAAGGGATGACCTAAAGCAGCTTGATAAAGCAAAGAATCGGTGGAAGGCATGGGATGAGCGTGCACCAGCAAGCACTGGAGCCTTTTGTGGATACTTTTTCCCCTTCTTCATCTTGTTTTTAAAATAATGAGACTTTCATGGAGATGTGCAACTGTCTTGGGGTCAGCAGATCAGACCTGCTGGGCAGCTGCTTCCCACCGTGGCTTTATCGGGGGTGGTGGGGTACGGAGGAGATGCAATCCCCCCCTGAGGAATTCCCCTGAGGAATCTTTCCTTCCTCGCTGGCACTGCATCATTTAGTGAGGTCTCATCTGGAGAAACAGGTTTAATTAGTCCCGCTTTGGGACAGAAGGTCCCTTCCAGGGTTATTTCTTACAAAATACAAACTCATCTAGGATGGGTTCAACAGACAGCGGCGTCTCTTGCTTCGCGATAACCGGGGCTGGCAGGGCGGAAGAGTCGTGCGCGCACGTCGGGTACGAGCTCTCACACGTGTACTCGACCGTCCGCGTTTTCAACGCTTGACAAAGTTTATTTAAGAGATTAAAAAAAAAACCCCAACTTTTCCTTTCCCTCCCAGTGCCAGACGTTGTGTGTTTGGGGTAGCAGGGAGATGGGAAACGCTCCTGACAGTTTAATAGCTTGGAGTTTACTTACGGTGGGTTATAATCCTGCTGTTTGCCTGAATTTATTGGGTTGGTATTTTGTCTCTTCGTGGCCTGACTACAATGAGAAGTGTGATGCTGGTCGCCGCAGCTGAGCCATCCACGCTGGTGTGCCGTCCTCACCGGGTGACGTACCCATGGATGCTGGTGGTGAGTTTAAATTTGGTCTTGGATGCACGTCCTGCAGGTATCGGGATCAATCCCAGAGCTGCCAGGACCAATAAAGCAACTCATCCATCTCCCGGAGCGAGGGGAAGAGCAGGGGTTTTGCCACGGCTCATCCACAACCTGCTTCATTATCGGTGGCGCAACATGGGGGACACGCAGCTCGGGGACGGGGAAAGCATCATTGCCAACCCAGGAAAAGTTTCTGAAGGTGTTTCAAGCCTAAAGAAGCTCCCTGGAGAGGTTTGTGTTTTTGGGACGTCGCAGTACGGCAGCTGAGAACTGTGCTCTCATCACACACGTGGCTCTGCTCCCAGCAGGCTTGCTGCCAGTTCTGCGTTGGTCTCCCAAACGCTGCGGATGAAAGTACAGAATTAAAAAGACTTTTTGATTTCCCAGCCAACCGGTGAACTCAGACCCACCATAACTCAGCCACTCAAGCGTGGATGGAAGAGGCTCAGAAGAAAGCACCGAGCTGCAAATGCGGAGCTCGAGCACCCGCTGCTCGTCCCTCGGTGGGATGAAATAGAAATAGAAATAGAATAGAATCATTAAACTTGGAAGTGACCTCAAGGNTTTCTCCTCATCTCCAACCTGAACCTTCCCTGGTGCAACCTGCAGCCATTTCCCCTTGTCCTGTCACTAGTTATCTGCGAGAAGAGGCCGACCCCCAGCTCACCACAACTCCCTTTCAGGTAGTTGTAGAGGGCAATAAGGTCTGCCCTGAGCCTCCTCTTCTCCAGACTAAACAAGCCCAGTTCCCTCAGCCGCTCCTCATCAGACCTGTGCTCCAGCCCCTTCACCAGTTTCGTTGCCCTTCTCTGGACACGCTCCAGGGCCTCGATGTCTTTCTTGTGGTGAGGGGCCCAAAACTGGACACAGCACTCGAGGTGCGGCCTCACCAGGGCTGAGTCCAGGGGGACAATCACCTCCCTGCTCCTGCTGGCCACACTATTCCTGATACAGGCCAGGATGCCGCTGAAGACACAGCATCAAACGTGGAAGAGCTCTACCCCTGGGATAAATGGTATTTCTGCAACCATTTATTTTTCACTTTGCAGAAGTGTTAGCAAACAGGCAGCGGGCCGGTGTGGAAAGCGTTCGATACGTTGCAATTAATTAAGCAAGTGTAATAATTGAGTTTCTCCGCTCGCGACGAGCATTTCTTTCATTTCATTCTACAGCTGCCGCGGTGTTAGTCAGACACTTGAGGCATTTCCATCAAGTTGGAGAAAGTAGCAAAAGGTCCTGGCAACCTAGCATTTTACAGAGAAATTTGAAAGGGAAAATAAATAAAAACCCCACAGCCCTGTAGAAGATTGAAAGCAGCAGAAACCAAATTAAGGTTTGACATTGTCCGGAAAACAGCCCTGACCCCAATCTAGGCACGAGCCGCCGCCGCCGCGGTGAGCAGTATTGCGCACGCTGAGCCGGGGCTGGCTCCGGCGGTGTTTTCCCAGCGTCCAGGCAGCTTTCCGTGGGCAAATCCTCACCTGCATGACTTCTTCATCCTCGGCTGAGGTTTTACCTCCTGGGAAGTGTGCGGGAGCTCTGGTGTGACAAGTCTGGTGGCTCTGGGGACATGCTAGCGTGGCTGGGCTTGGCTGGCTGGAGGTGGCTCATGGGTGGCAGCCAGCTCCTCCAACAGCATGGGTGTATTTATTGATGGTTTTCAATTTGTCTCTGCAACCACAGGCTCCAGAAGCCTTGAAGATACCCATGACTGCTGAGCTCTCAGAGGTGGAGGTTTAAGAGGAGCTTTAAGCTCTCCCGAGCTGCCAACACGTGTCTCCCAGTACAGTTGTGATGGTGGCTCTGACCACAGAGGAGCAAATTATTTCTAAATATGTGGTAGATTTCAACCCCCCAGGGCTGAGGGTCTTTCCCTACATCTAGACGCACTCCTTCCCTCCATCCTGCTGCATAACATCCCCTCCTGCCTCAGTTTCCCCACTCTGCTGTGACAGCGTCTTAGTCCGCAGTAGGGTGGACTGCAGATGCCAGCTCCTCCGCTGCATCACGCTGGAGATGGATGACTGATGCTCACGAACACGATTTCAGATGCAGAGGGAGAGCTCCACGCTTGGCGAAAGGAGGAGGAAGACAACCACGTCGCGGGGAGCCGTGCGTTAGAAGAAAGCGCGCTCTCGGCTCCTTGTTCACCAACTGACTTTAACGTGCTGAGCGCCGCAGAAACGCACTTTCCCCGTTCGCGAGGATGATGAAGTGTTCACCGCTGCTGTCGGGCCAGCTGAGGGCTTGCGTGAACGATGCTCTCTTCTCTGAGCCGCTTGGCCTTTTAGAAAAAGAAGGGAAGGATTTGAGACTGGAACGTTTCCACCACCCATCCATCATAGAATTATCACAGAATCGTCATAGAATGTCTGGAGCTGGAAGGGACTTCTACGGACNACCCTAACCCTCCCCTGGGGCAGCTCCAGGCCGTTCCCTGGGGTTCTGTCGCTGGGCCCCAGAGGGAGGAGATCAGCGCCTGCCCCTTGGCTCCCCCTCGGGAGGAAGCTGGAGGCCCCATGAGCTCTGCCCTCAGCCTCCTCTTCTCCAGGCTGAACCAGCCCAGGGCCTTCAGCCTCTCCTCACACGCCTGCCCCTCCAGACCCTTCCCCACCTTTGTTCCCTCCTCTGGACACTCCCCAACAGTTTTATGCCCTTTTTGTGCTGTGGTGCCCAAACCTGCCTGTGCCACCTCTGCTTGGTGGCACTTTTGGTGCAGGTGTTCAAACAGGAATTAGGGAGCATTTGCCCCAGCGTGTCGGGCTTTGCCTTTTCCCTGGTCCGTGGCTGTTAGAGCAGCTCACCTGGTGCGTGGGAGCATCCCAAGCTGCAGTAATTGTTCGCCCATCGTGGCCTCGACTTTCTTGTCTTCTTTCTGCAAAACGTGTTGGGACCAAGTGATGGAGGGGTAAGGAGGCTGGTGGTGGAGGAGAGGCCAGCTCAATGCACTGAGCTGTGAGGACAATGGAAGCCAGAACGTTGCTTCTCTCAGGTTTCAGATGGGTTTGGTGTCACTTGTGCTGGGACCCCCTTGGGCTCAGTCCTTTGGAGCTTGATCTTTCCTCTTCGGGACCGCTCAGTCCCTTGGCCCCTTTGTGATCAATCCCTTGTCTTCGGGATTGCTCAATCTCTTGGCCCCTTCTGAGCTCAGTCCTGTGGATTGGGGGCTTGTTCAATCCCTTGGCTCCTTTTTGAGCTCAGTTCCTTGTTTTGGGGATTGTTCAATCCCTTGGCCCCTTCAATCTCAATCCTTTGTTCTGGGGATTGCTCAATCCCTTACCCTTTTCGGTCTTAATTCCTTGGCCCCTCAGTCTCAGCCCCTTGTTTTTAGGATTGCAGAATCCCTTGGCCCCTTCAATCTCAATTCTTTCGCTTTGGGTTTACTCAATCTCTTATCCCTTCTGAGCTCAATGCCTTGATCTTTGGGATTGCAGGCGCTAGCAGGAAGGGACCTGATCTCCTTGAGGATCCGGTGTAGATCAGAGCTTGCAGAGATGCTCCACAGCAGCCGCTCCAGGCTCCTTGCAAGCATCCGCTCTTACAACATCAAACCCAGAGCGTGCTTCATTAATTGAGGTTGCTTCACTAATAAAACACTCGTGACCGCCTGACCCAGGGACGCGCATGTTCCTGTTAGGAGCTGGGGTGCGATCCGGTGGGAAAACGTGGAAACTTCTGCTCGTGTAATGGCAGCTCATCCTTTCTTATGCTGTTACCTTCCAGAGAGTGAGGGCTTCTGCTGTCCGGTGAGTAAAATAAATTACCCCCAGCAGCTGCTAGTGCTGATCGTCTGAAACAGTGGAACCCACTTAAATGAATAATAATTAAAGAAATAAATTTCCCCAAGTGCCAGCCTCAAAACTTTTTGTTCAGCAAGAAAGCCAAGGAGAGCCTTACAGAATGAACCGCTCGGCTGTTTCCGAAGCAGGCTGCCTGTGCCGCGGCGGGCGAAGCGGCGTTATAATGACACTTACGAAAGGAGCCGGCGGGGTGCAAGGAAGCCTTTTCCTGGGTGCCGAGGTCATGCGTGAAACAGGCTGAGAAGAAGCGAACGCGGCTAATGGCGAAACCCCTTCCCTTGATGAGCAGATATAATGGGAAGCTGGGATGACCCCGTTACAGTCATCCCTGAGTCGGAGCAACGGATGGTGGAGCCGATTGTCTGCCAGCCCTGGTTGTTTCCCTGCCTGTGTAAGATTTCCATAAATTATCCTTGATTTGGGGCCATTGAAGCAGATGGAGGGCAATGGGCTTGGCCATTTCCTCTGTCCCCAAGGACACGGTGGGCACAGGCCATCACCCTAACGATGCTGTCACCCTCTCGCGCATCCCTCGGCCCCGGCGCACCCTGGCTCCGCAAATTCTCCGTGTTTTTTTTAGGCTATTTCCATTTTCTACAGTCTTTTCACCGTATAAAAAATAAATGATGCACAAACAGACCTTTCTGCATGATGAGGTCCTGGTCCTTGAGCTGTGCCCTAGGAGCAATAAAGTCCTTTCTAAATAATTAAGCAGGTAATAATTAACCGCGCTCCCTCCGTGCAGTATTTGCAGCCCATTTTTAACTCAAAGGAGAATTTCAAGCGTTCTTTTCGACACGCGTTTGTTGCGTCGCGAGTCCTTGGGTGAAGGGGAGCTGAGCAAGGGCTGTTGGAGCTGGATGGAAGCATCCTGGAAAGTACCGACCGGTGCTCCCGAGCGCGGTTCCTGCGCTACCGAGGCAAATCTCTGCCAGCCTTTCCCTGGAGAAGGACCAGGTTTGTGGGTGAGGGACCCTCGAGCCCTGAAAACTGATTTGGGGTTATGAAAATAAAAGGTTCTGTGTAATGTCTGGGTGTTGGTGGAGGGGGTGCAGCATCCGACCCACTTGTTTTAAATATATTTTGTGGTTGGGGAGCCTTTGGCAGGGAGAAATTGTGGCTCTTCGTCCTTTTCCATCAACAGCTGGAATTTCGAGCGGGAGGCGAACGCCGTGGAAAACGCCGCGGGATTGCTCAACTGCGGATTCCTTCAGAGGAGCAGGGAGGGGAGGAAAAAAAAAAAAGAAGAAAGAAAAAAAGAGGAGTTAGGCTGTAGCCCCCGCTATTAATCATCGCTGTAATCATGCATTTAATGAACATGACAGCTCCCGCTCCCTCCGGAGAGACGCGCCGAGTCTCACGGCTGGGTTAGGTACGACAATCACTTCTCGACGCTCGCGCTTGAGAACACCGGGAGCCGCCGGAGCAGGCAGTGTCACGTCGGGATGATGCATTATGAGAAACAAGCCCGTTTGCACGGGCTGTGGATTTCCTTACAGATGATGGGCTTCAAACCGACTGAATCGTTAAGAAGGAGGAGGAAACAAAAAAAACCAAAGCAAAGCAGAGAGAGAAAACCACCTGTCCCTTACGCGGGGTATAAAATATCAAGCCCGCCGCCGCCGCGCTGTGTGTAATCAGATAAAAACCCCTTAATGTGCAGTTCTTGATGCTCTCCCCAGCAGTTTTGGGTTTTTCCAGGGTTTTTTTTTTTTCCCTCCCCCCGTTGTTGCCGCTGCCTTTGAGCGCGCGCAGGGGAGGATCTTGCCATGCCGCTTATTTAAATCTCTGCAGCCAGGGACGTTGGCGAGAGAGAGGGAAGCGTCGTACGGAACGCGCGAGTTGCTCTCCTGCTGCGACGGCGCCGCTGCGTCCCGACGCTGATTCCCTCCCCCGGTTATGAGCGACTGGGGAGAAAAAACGGGGCAGGTTTGGGGCTGGCATCGCTCCTGAAAAAACAAATGTGTTGTGTCTTGGCCAAACCAGACTCCCCGAGACCAGAGTCAAGCCCTGGGGGCATCGTTTTGGCGCTTGGTTTAATTTAGTCCAGACCGCAGCAAATTTCAGCTCCTAATTTTTATATTTAACCCTTACCCAGTTCCCCGGGGTCGTCTGCTCAGCCCCGGTTTCACACCCCGTGGCTTACTCTGATAATACAGACGCGCCCTGACTATCCGCTGTCTGCGAAGTATCGGATGTTTTGTATTTATTAATGCAAATCTCTTGGTAGAGGCTCTAAGCGGCCATCCCGAGTCCGTAACCGCTTCCAAAAAATCAAAACTTGGGCTCCTTGGACCTCCTGAAAGGTCTGAGCCATCAACCCCCCTCTCCTGCATCTCCTCCCTTGCTGCTTTAATGCTGGCGGAGCCTTGCTTGTATTTAAACATCTTTTTACATGATGCAAAAGCTTCTAAAAATATCATCGCGCCGGAGCCTGAGTTTCCTCCGTAAATCCCGATCGACGGCGAAATGTGTAATTACGGAGCCTCTTAACCAGCAGCGTTGCGCAGCCGCCGGGGTGTCTCCTCCTGGGTAAATATTTAGGTGGTTTTCTAATAGTTCGGAGAGGATTTGCACTCGGGACTCGGGATGAGTAATTAGGCGGTGGGAAGGTGTGGATGGAGGGCTTCTTCACCAGCTGGCAGTCTGATGCTTTGCCAGACCTGGTCGGCACGCTGGATGGATGGCCCTCACCCGGATTCGGCTCTCGGATGGTTAAACAGCCTCCAGGCTGGGAGTTAATTCCCAGCAAGCGCCGTCAGTGGGAGACGCGCGTTGCCTGTCCGTGTATAATGGCATGACTTTTCGCCCAAAGATCAAAGCTGGGCAAACCCCCCCCCCCCAAACATTATGCCATGGATGTGTTTTTGCTATATATAAATTAAAAGCCAACGGCACGAGGCTCTCGCACCCTTTATTTATTTACTTATCTCTTTATTTCTTCAGTGACTCCTCCTAGAACGTGACTAAAAAGGATGGCACACAAGCTCAGGAGCACGCTCGTCCCCGAGAGTCCCCGTTTGATACCCGGGTATTAAATATTTAGAGAGATTGTCCACTGCCCTGGGGAGCCAGCTCCTGGTGTAGCCCGTCCTGCTGAGCTTGCTTTAAGGAGCATTAAACATAATTGCAGAAGGCTGAGGGATGCTCTGTCCCTACCCTAACGGTCGGATTTTAATTTGGGTCTTTCTCCCTACGTCGGTTGGGACATCAACCTTGCTTGAGCGCGCCGGCCTCTCAACCCCGCGTCCTTGCTGAGAGATGCTCTGCGGCATCTTCGGAGCGACCCAAAGTACCTGTGCGTTTATTTTAACGAGTTCAAAAGATGCTCCTGCAGCGAGGCAGCTCTGCCATGAAGGGGAAACCAAAAAAAGAAAGAAAACCACCCCCTCCGAGGTGGCTCACGTGCCCGGTCGATACTCAATGCGCTTGCGGCAAGCTCAAGTGAGCTGGCGGCGAGCTCGAACGCGCTCACCGATGGCTCGCGCTCAGCTTGCTCAACGCCCCTGATCGACAGGCATGCGCCGCCCGCGCCGACACCGCGCCTGCGCCAGCGCTTTTAGTTGCAGAGGGAACAGATGGGGCTTCGCCGACGCCGGCAGCCCGAGTGACAGCTCGAGCGCGGGGAGAGCGCGGTGCCGCGCTATCAAATTCCACTCGCTCACTCCCCAACACGCCCGGGCTGGCAGGTGAGTGACTGAGCCGCGCTCGTACCACCTGGAAAGCTGAGATACAGCCTTTATTTTCGATTCATTCTTTCCTACACCAGTCAAGGATAATTTCCTTGTGCACGTATGGCAGGCAGGCGCTGGGCTTCCCCGGCCGGCTGCGGGAAGCAGCCAAGCCAAGCATGGAAATTTGCTGGACCGATAACGTAAGCGTGCGAGTTGCCTGGAGGGGTTTTTTGGCTTCGGATGCTGAGGGGAAAGGTCTTTCAGAGCTGGCAAGGAGCCCTACTGCCGTGGCTGTTCTGGAGGTGCTGGCAGTGTGGAGGTCCATAAAGAACATCCTCACCCACCCGGGCTCTGGGACCTGTTTTGGGTTCAGCAATAGGATCATGGAATGGTTTGGGTTGGAAGGGACCTCTAAAGACCACCTAGTCCAGCCCCCCTGCAATGAGCAGGGACATCTTCAACAACCAGATCAGGTTGCTCAGAGCCCCGTTCAACCTGACCTTGAATGTTTCCAGGGATGGGGCATCTCCCACCTCTCTGGGCACCCTGTGCCAGTGTCTCACCACCCTCAGCATAACAAATCTCTTCCTTAGATCTAGTCTGAATCTCCCCTCTTTTAGTTTAAAACCATTACCCCTTGTGGTATTGCTAGAGCCCTGCTAAAAACTCTCTCCCCATCTTTCTAATAAACCCCCTTTAGGTACTGAAATGCTGTGGTAAGGTCTCCCTGGAGCCTTCTCCAGGCTGAACAAGCCCAACTCCCTCAGCCTGTCCTCATAGGAGAGGTGCTCCAGCCCTCAGATCAATTTTTGGACCTAAGATACCGAGAGCTGTGTGAATTGGAGGTTCTGGGTTAATATAAGGAAAAACCTTTTCACCGTGAGGGTGATGGAGCNTTTTTCACCGTGAGGGTGGCAGAGCCCTGGGACAGGCTGCCCAGAGAGGTTGTGGAGTCTCCTTCTCTGGAGACATTCAAAACCCGACTGGACACATTCCTGAGTGATGTGCTCTAGGTGGTCCTGCCTTGGCAGGGGGGGGTTGGACTAGATGATCTTTCGAGGTCCCTTCCAACCTCTACGATTCTGTGATTCTGTGAATTCCTGCAAAATTTCTCAATTCTGAGCAAATTGTGGTTTTTTTTTTTGTTTTCTCTCTTTCCAACAGCGAGGTTGCATTGTCCCCCCAGTCCTGGCTCCTCTCCCCCCGGCTGCCTGAACAGATCAGCTACGAGCCGATACATCGCCAGGTCTGTACTCGTGGGGAGGAACGGCATGTTCCCCTCCGGATGCTGCGCGTGATTTACGCCCAGGAGGGTGTCAGAAGCCTGAGACGCAGCTATTTAACTGGCTGTTTATTCGGTGACGCTCTGGCCGCTGCTTTTCTCCTGTCCTCTGCTACAAGGTGGTTTTAAGCTCAGCAGAAAGACAAGATTTCTGCTTGGAAGCAGTTTGAGATGTTAGTAATGGATAGCAGCACCTTTCTGCGCGCAAAGAATGCCAAATCCTGCTCGGAAAGTCCCTTTTTAAATCCACCCTATTGTTCTCCAGCGGTA
>VWZZ01003354.1:0-26233 GCA_013399095.1 Psophia crepitans | reverse complement strand
ACCCTATTGTTCTCCAGCAGTATTTTTATTCCCCTCCCGCCCCCCCCAGCTCAGAAGCCCATCCCAATTTAACCCAGCAAACCTGCAGGTTTTCCTTCTCGCTGTCCCACCCACAAAACTGGGAACCTGCCACATGGAACGCACCGTGTATGGGAGACCGACGGCACGTTCCTGCTGTTCAACACCCTGCCAGCGTTCTCCTTGCCTTTTTTTTTTTAATGCTACAGATGCGCCACATATCACCGCGTCCTTAAGAATGAGCGTTTGCAGACAAGTCCTTCTTAATTGTTGCAGACTAAAATTTATTCTCAAAACGTGTCGGTTCCAGATGTCTGTAGACAGACGTAATGCCAGATTCCAGCTATGTTTTATCATACCCTACCATTAATATCAACTAATTTAAAAATCTACCGTCTGAGTTAATGGCAATGCAAATGCTTTCTGTGCAGGTCAACGTGCTGGTTGACCTGGCCAGGTATCACAAGTAGTTGAGGTGTTGACTATGGGAGAGCCTCTTTCAGTATTATCATTTCAGCAAAGAAATACTCTTTTTCTTCTTCTTTTTAAATGCTTATCATACCGTATCGTGGCTTGCCTTGTGCTAACCCTGAACACACCTCAAGTACCAAGAAGCAATTTGTGGTGGGGCTTGGTGTCCCCCCAAGCCATCTGTGATGAAGGAGGCGGTGGTATTTCTCATGCTGAAACGGGGCTTTCGCATTCAGCATTTTGTCTTTTTCTCATTGCATTTTAAGTCGAGAGCTGCAGACAACCCATAATGATAGAGGTGAAAATGGGCTTTCCCCCCTACAATAGTTTCCTTGGGTGAGCATTTATCATGGGTGATGCTACTGGGACCCTTAGACCTGTGGTTCCCGCACCAGGAGGACCAAGGCTGTGGAAATACATAAATATATAATATTTTAATATGATACATATTTTAAAATAATTTTATATATAAATATTTATCCTTAGTCTCTAAGGAAGCAATGCATATAACTACCCAGAGAACCTAAGACGAGTGGCTTTGTTCGCCCCCATCCAGAGCACTGCGTCCTCTGCACATGGAGTTGACCATGCTGTACCATCTATTTATCTGCTTGGAGAGATCAAATGTGCTCTCTAGTGGTGTCACATTCACCCAGATCTCAACACTTCCCCTCTTCCTCCTGGTCCCGTACATCTCTGTAGCTGCTGGGTGATTACCTCTTCAGCTGGAAGCTTATGGAAAATGCGTGCTAAGCAACTTTTGATATCCTTAAGCAACTTCTAGTGGTACCAGACAATTAATATCACATTTTTCTGATATTTAGTGTTCCTGTAGCCGTTACGTAGACCTTCGTTCATTGAGATCCATAAGCAGGTGTCCACTTGAAGCCCTTGAATAACCCTGGGGAGCGTAGTAGGCCAGCTGGCAGGGACATGTGCTGAAGTGCCCTCTAAGTTGTTCAACATTTGCATTCTGTGCTGCATGAGCCCAGCATGGTAGAGGAAGTTTTCTGCCTCGTGACATTCCCCCAAATTGCCAGAAGCTCTCTCCATTCTCATCAAATCATAGGAGAGAATCATGATCATGGAGGTGGGAAGGGATCTCTGGAGAGCTCTGTTCTTCCTCCTGCCCCAGAGGGCCTCTTGTCCTTCCAACATAACTCATTGAGAATGTCCGGTTCCACCTTCTCTGCACCATTCCAGAGAGGTCACAGAGGACAATAAGATCTCCCTTGGGCTTCTCCTTGCAGAGTAAATCAGATTGTGGCCTCTGCTCAGACATCCTGTTCTCCAGCCCCAACCATCTTGGTAGCCTCCATTGGACGTGCCATCCATCACTGTGTTCTACTGGAAGCCCCAAACTGGACCCAGTGCCCAGCTATGGTCTTGCAAGTGCCAAGCAGGGGAGATAGATCCCCGCCCTCATCCTCCCAGTTCAGCCCTGCTTGTACAGCCCAGGGCGTGGTTGGTGTCATCACCTCAAGGGCACCCAGCTGACTCTGGGGTGCGTTGTTGTTTCCCAGGATTGCCTTCTGCAGAGGTGCTTTCCAGGAAATTAGCCACAGCCTGTCCTGCTGCGTGGCGTTAATTCTGTACCAAATGCAGATGTTTCCTGGGAGATTGGCCTCATCTTGCAAAAATTCAGAGTAAAGTTGACCAAAAATCAAAAAGACATAAAAGAGCTTGTTGCCTGGCATGAATTTTCCAAATATCTCACTCTCTCATGCAAGTGGAACTTGGGCTTCTCTCTGACTCCAAATGCTGTTGACCTGCTTTCTCTATGTCATTGTTGCGTTGAAGTTGGAGGTGTTACCTGATCCTGTGTGTCTTTCTCCATTTAGCCGTGCTGTTCAGCGGAGTTTGGCCATCATTCGTCAAGCCAAGCAGAAGAAAAAGAAGAAGGAATACTGTATGTACTACAACCGCTTCGGCAAGTGTAATCGTGGGGAGAGCTGCCCCTACATCCATGATCCAGAGAAGGTGGCCGTCTGCACCAGGTATGGATGGACACAGCAACCGCATGCTTTGGGCCATCACAGTAGACTGGGCCATTGATTGGCTTTGGTGCTTACTCATGTGATATTCCCCAGGAAAATGACCCAATAACAGAGATGTAAGACCATGAGGACACTGTTGGGTTGGCAGGTACCTACAAGACGAGGCACAGAGAGAATGGCTTTTTCTCCTGCCTGGGACATTTTAGCTTAGAATCATAGAATGGTTTGAGTTGGAAGAGACCTCAAAGATCATCTAGTTCCAATGTCCTTGCCATGGGCAGGGAGACCCTGCACTAGACCAGGTTGCCCAAAGCCCCATCCAACCTGGCCTTGAACACTGCCAGGGATGTGGTCTCCACACCTTCTCTGGGCACCCTGTGCCAGGGCCTCAGCACCCTCACAGTAAGGAATTTCTTCTTAATTTCTAATCTAAATCCCCCCCTCTTTTAGTTTAAACCCATTTTCCCCTGTCCTGTCCCTCCCTGCCCTGTAACCAGCCCCTCTCCAGCTTTCCTGTAGGTCCCCTTTAGGTATTGGAAGCTGCAATTAGCTCTCCCGGGAGCCTTCTCTTCTCCAGGCTGAACAAGCCCAACTCCCTCAGCCTGTCCTTGTAGCAGAGGTGCTCCAACCCTCTGATCAACTTTGTGGCCTTCCTCTGGGCTTGCTCCAACTTCTTGCAGTCTGGTAGCCTTAAGGTTTCAAGTGCTAGAGCTTGCCACCAAGCCATCATCATGTAACAGCTAGGAGTTCTCTTCTTCTTTTTGGTGAATTTCTGTAGTGTTTTCTTTCGTACATGATATTTATGGCAATGGGTTGCACGACTGGATGACGGACTGTGTGAAAAGCGCTGCTTCAACTGACTGCTCGACCGTTGTGCTGGGTGCCTTCTCACTTGTGGTTCTTGAAAAGGATGGAATAATTCCCTGATCACCTTCTAGGCACCATTTCTAACTATATAGTCCTCCCCTCTCTGTCCAGACTTCCCAGACTGGAAAATCATGGTCTATTTAAACTCTTCTGGTAATTTTTCTAAATTTACACAGCATTTTATGCTTATAAATGTTAATAAATGGACCATCATCTGGAATATTGCGTCCAGTTCTGGGCCCCTCAGCTTAAGAAGGACAGGGAGCTGCTAGAGAGAGTCCAGCGCAGAGCCACTAAGATGATCAAGGGAGTGGAACATCTCCCTTATGAGGAAAGGCTGAGGGAGCTGGGTCTCTTTAGCTTGGAGAAGAGGAGGCTGAGGGGTGACCTCATCAATGTTTATAAATATGTTAAGGATGAGTGTCGGGAATAGAATAGAATAGAATAGAATAGAATCATTAAGGTTGGAAAGATGGAGCCAGGCTCTTCTCGGCCTCACTAAGCGACAGGACAAGGGGCAACGGGTGCAAACTGGAGCACAGGAGGTTCCGAGTTAATGTGAGGAAAAACGTTTTCACCGTGAGGGTGACAGAGCACTGGAACAGGCTGCCCAGAGAGGTTGTGGAGTCTCCTTCTCTGGAGACATTCAAAACCCGACTGGACGTGTTCCTGAGTGATGTGCTCTAGGTGGCCCTGCCTTGGCAGGGGGGGTTGGACTAGATGATCTTTCGAGGTCCCTTCCAACCCTTGTGATTCTGTGATTCTGTAAAGCATTGCACGTCCAGCCTTCAAGTTACAGGCACGTTTTGATTGTTCTGCACAGCCTGTAGGGATTACAGAAATATTTATTTCACGTTTTGGAGGTGGATACCCTCACCAGGACGTCGATGTCTAGTAGGTAACCTTCCATATCATAGCACAGAAGCTCTAAAAATTTTTTAAAATCCGAGTAGTGTTTTAAGAGTTTGTAATAAGGTCAAATCAACATTTCTGAAGTAGAATCAGAATAATAGTCCTTAGTCATTTACTTACCACTGTCAGGTTGTAGATGCCATCAGGGTTTGCCGGGTGGAATTTAGAGGCTCAAACATTTAGCCTGTCCCCAAGGAGACCATCTGACTCAAATGATTTTTTTGGTCCTGGGTAGTACCCGGTGCAGATGTCGGAGCGGTGCTGAGTGATTTGATGGCCTGCCCTGACCATGCACCGGGCGATTTCCTCTAGCAGCGTTTCTCAGATCCGCTCAGATCCGTGCAACAGGTTTGAATCTTTCAGCCTGTGACACCATACAGCTACGAGACTTGATAATTTATTGCAGCACAAGTGATTCATGTTGCCAGCTCATTATACCTGCCCAACAGTTGATTAAACTATATTATTAGTCGTTTAAAAAGTGTGGAAAAGCCAACTCCACTGATGAACTCCTTGAGTAATTTCTCCGTAAAATTGCTGCTGCGCTAGAAATCATTTGGAGGTTGCACAAAGCTCGATGGGAGACCCTGTAGGAGGGAAAGGTGATTTATTTAGTTTTTAATTGATTTCACTTGCTCTCACCAGTTCTCCCACATCCCTGTGAGCATCAGGGCACATGTATCCAAGGTATCTGGCCAGGATTACTTCTGGTGACATGGAGGACATGAGATGTCAGCTACTGAGTCCTCACTCTGAATCCTTGGTTCTTATTTTGGTGACCAAGTCTGGGTTTGGGCTTTGCGCCTACTTGCTTTAGGAATTGCTGGTCATTGAGGTCTTTTGGGTCTCCGTCCTGCTCCACTTCCTTGAATCACTAGAGGACAATACCGATATACTCCCGGTCTCATGTCTTCTTACCCTGGTGCCTTCTAGCTCCAATCCTTTTCTTTAGCTTTCTGTTGTCATACAATCATAGAATCACAGATTGGGTTGGGTTGGAAGGGACCTTAAAGACCATCTAGTTTAAACCCCCCTGCCATGGGCAGGGACACCCTCCACTAGGCCAGGTTGGCTAAAACCCCATCCAATCTGGCCTTGAACCCCATCTGCTTTTGGTTGAGGATGCCCTTTATTTTCCAGATCTGGGTGTTTTGAGGAGGTACACGTAGCTGTGTTGTGATCACAATCATCTGCAAAAACTAGTTGCCATCACCCAGCTCTTTCTCACATCTGTATGTCCTCATTGGTTCAAACCCATCTGAAGTTTATTTTATTTTTGATGAATCTCTCCATGCTCAGCTCTAAATTTACCCAGATTTTATAAATTAAGGTAGTTCTGTGCCCCAGAACTTCGCTGCAAGGTTATGCAGCTCCAAACATGTACCCTTGGAGTCTGCTTTTGGGAAGGGTCAGACCAGCACTCTTCTCACGATAACCTGTGTATTTTATTAATCTACTGTCACACTGGTTCCTCCTAGGAAAACTTCTCAGTCCAAACATCCTCACGTGCTTTGGGATGTTGGTTTCTATTGTGTGCCTGTCCCTGCTCCTCCTGGTTGTTGGCCACTCACACCCTGAGGTCCTCTTGGTGCTTCAGCCAGCATCTGGTGTGATCAGGGCTCTAGGAAGGTCCTTTCCCTTTCTGGGAGCATCATGTCTGAACCTCATGGTACCGGCCTTGCTCTACCTACTAATGAGCAGCCAAATACGATGAAAAGACAAAATCTATCAGGAAGCATCAGCTGCTCTTCTAACAAGGAACCGTACCAATTTTGGGCGTGAAATGGTCTTTAAGAGTGAGCTCTTAAAGTAGTCGGGTGTATTTGTGGCCTTGGAGCAAACGTGGTCATGGGACAAGAAGGATACTTGGTGTTTAAAACTGCGTGTTTTGTGATCCACCTCATTCTCAACCCTCTCCTCCTTTTGTATCCACAGGTTTCTCCGTGGCACATGCAAGAAGACAGATGGGACGTGTTCCTTTTCCCACAAGGTGTCCAAAGACAAGGTCCGTATGGCTTCCAGTGAGTGTGGTGTGGCTCTACAAGCAAGCGAACCTGTGGTGGTGGTTGTAGGGCAGTCTACCTCACTGAGTGCTTCCAGCAGAGTTCGTTTCTAGTGTGCTTGCCAAGCTGTTCAGGCTCAGGATGGGGTTGTGAGAGCAGAGTGCGGTGCGGTGAATTGGTAGATGAATGCATAGAATCACAGAATGGTTTGGTTTGGAAGGGACCTCAAAGATCATCTGGTTCCAACTCCCTGCCATGGGCAGGGACACCCTACACTAGGCCAGGTTGCCCGGAGTCCCATCCAGCCTGGCCTTGGACACTGCCAGGGATCCAGGAGCAGCCACAGCTTCTCGGGGCACCCTGTGCCAGGGCCTCAGCACCCTCCCAGGGAAGGATTGCTGCCTCCCAGCTCAGCTCCAGCTCCCCTCCTACAGCTTCAGGCCCTTCCCCTTGGCCTGGCCCCCCCTGCCCTGCAACCAGCCCCTCTCCAGCTTTCCTGTAGGCCCCTTTAGGTACTGGAAGGCCACAATTAGGTCTCCCGGGAGCCTTCTCTTCTCCAGGCTGAACAAGCCCAACTCCCTCAGCCTGCCTCCAGAGCAGAGGGGCTCCAGCCCTCAGATCATCTTCATGGCCTCCTCTGGACTTGCTCCAGCTGCTCCACGTCCTTCTTGTCCTGGGGACCCCAGAGCTGGAGGCAGCACTGCAGGGGGGTCTCAGCAGAGCGGAGCAGAGGGGCAGAATCCCCTCCCTCACCCTGCTGGCCTCACTGGTTTTGATGCAGCCCAGGACACGGGGGGCTTTCTGGGCTGCCAGCGCACACTGCTGGCTCATGGTGAGCTTTTCATCAGTCGTCACCCCCAAGTCCTTCTCCTCAGGGCTGCTCTCAGTGCATTTTCCACCCAGCCTGGAGTTGTGCATTAAGCAGCGGATTGGGAACCGGAGCACCTGGGGCTGTTGGGGAACGTGTGGTGGGTTAAGGGGTGGTTAAACTCCAGGGATCGGAGAGGAAGAGCACGGGAGTGGCGTTTGTGTGTGTCTAATCCTTAGCTACTTCTGTAAGATAACCCTTCCCTCTAAATCACCCTGTGCTGGGGTCAGAGGAGGATGTAACAACATACAGGAGCTCGGAGGTATAAATTAACCTTTCTAAAGAGCCAGGCAGTGAAACCGGCTGGCAGAACGGCTTTTGAGTTCAACATCGTTTTCAACCTTCTTGATGTATTTGGGGCTCCATGGTTTTATTACACAGAGCGAGGTGGAAAAATAATTAGGTTTTCTTTTAGTGATTATCAGTTGACAATTTAGCAGATTAACCTCCATTCGGGGGCTAGGATCTCTGGTCGAACGTAGCTTTGGAGACCTCAAGTGTTGAAGCTGAGGTGAAGTTGGTGCTGAAGGTTAAGTGTAGCTATGGGTCCTGTGCTGAGCTGGGATGTGCTTCAAGCACGCGTTTACATTTCAGGTTCCTTGGATGGATTTGGAGAATCGTTTCTCTGCTACAGAGAGACAAACCAGCAACACCCAAACAACAGCAGTGAGGTTAGAATATCCCAAGTTGGAAGGGACCCATAAGGACCATCGAGTCCAACCCCTGGCCCCACACAGGCCCAGCCCCATCAGAGCAGATGACTGAGAGCGTTGGCCAGACGCTGCTTGAACTCAGCCCAGCTCGGGGCGGTGACCACTGCCCTGGGGAGCCTGTGCCAGGGCCCCACCACCCTCTGGGGGAAGAACCTTCTCCTGATCCCCACCCTGACCCTCCCCTGGGGCAGCTCCAGGCCGTTCCCTGGGGTTCTGTCGCTGGGCCCCAGAGGGAGGAGATCAGCGCCTGCCCCTTGGCTCCCCCTCGGGAGGAAGCTGTAGGCCCCATGAGCTGTGCCCTCAGCCTCCTCTTCTCCAGGCTGAACCAGCCCAGGGCCTTCAGCCTCTCCTCACACGCCTGCCCCTCCAGACCCTTCCCCACCTTTGTTCCCTCCTCTGGACACTCCCCAACAGTTTTATGCCCTTTTTGTGCTGTGGCGCCCAACCCTGCCCCCAGCACTGGAGGTGAGGCCGCCCCAGCGCAGGGCAGAGTGGGACCATCCCGTCCCTGGCCCGGCTGGCCATGCCGGGCTTGGTGCCCCCTAGGACACGGTTGGCCTTCCTGGCAGCCTGGGCACACTGTGGGCTCATGTTCATCTTGGTGTCAACCAAGAGCCCCCAGTCCCTCCCAGCACGGCTGCTCTCCAGCGTCTCCCCCCTAGGCTGTCTGTACAGCCAGGGCTGCCCCTGCCCAGGGGCAGGATCCGGCACTTGCCCTTGCTAAACCTCCTGCGGTTGGTTGATCCCATCGGGGTGTTGAAATGCCAACCAGGGTGGTGTTGCTGCATGAGGAACCATTTACGATTGGCTCCAGTGTGGAGGCTCTGCTCTTGGGATAGAGATGTCAGGGAGCGGGAAGCAAACGAGGACGGGTTTTCCCCGAGACGCCCGTACGGCTCAGTCCGTCGTCGTGTCACTCGATGACTCTGCAGCCCCCCTTGGCTCTATTTCTGGCGTGTCATTTGTGAGAAGCACCTTTGTCAAAGCTTTCGCAGCTTTGCCTGGTGCTTGACGGGGACCAGAGCTCGCCTGATCCGTGCTGGATCTGGAGATGGTGCTTTTAATTACTCAAGCTTTGGTTATTTAGCCAAATAATTGTCCTTATAGCACCCTCTTCTCCCCGCTCCCTTTGAGCATCACCGTCCTCCATTCCCCACCCACAGCATCATGCAGGTAATTAGAGTGCACTTACTGACCTGTGAAGGATTTAACCCATGGGACATCGGATCTCAGCAGTGTCTGAGACAGGACCTTTCCCAACAGCATTTGCCTTTGGGCACGCGGTTTTCCTGTCTCGCTTTCCCTCCCTTTGCCTAAGGCACGTTCCTTGTCAGTGGGGAGCTCATAAGTTATCCTGGCGGTGAGCAGAGTCGCTCTGAACGAGGCACAAAGCACCATATGTTTTTTACATGTATCTCTCTTCAGAGTCACTTAATCAGAAGTATATAAAATAGAGAAGGTAGGCTGGGGACAGCTGTACTCCCTGACTCGTGGCTTGTCAAAAGAGGGATGAGGATGAGAACTGATAGAAGGAAAAAGGGCTGCTTTGGGGGTTTTTTTTCCCATCCTATAACATATAGTTAGACTTGAGAAATAAGCCAAAAAAGAAGCAAGCTTTGCAAACGGGCTGGCTGTTGGTGTATCTAGAATTGCTATAATTAACGTAGCTTTGGAGTGGACGTGGGGCCAGCGACTTCTTTTCACCTGAGTGATGCAGCACGCAACCCACTGCCTGCGCCTCTGAGCCAAAGGGCTGATGCTCATCTGAATCATCCAGGCTGCGCAGGACCATTGGCTTACATCGGTACCGGCGAGTGAAATGGTATTTCAGCAGGTGCAGAGCTTGGGTTTGGTCCCAGACCAACAACCTGGGTGAGACTTGGGAGCTGGAGATGGCCAAGGAGGTGTTGTGGTCGGTGGTTTGGCCTCAGCCGTGTCTACCGACGGCTGGATGCGGATGGGTTTGTGCCAGCTGGTCTCGGTACCTGGGAATATTCCTTGACGTGTTTAATTTGCCTGTCTTGGTGCCTCAAGGAGGACCTCAAGCTTTTGGCTTCTGGGCTCCGTTTTGGGTGAGTAGAGAATGATGGCTGCAGCATGACATGGAAAACTCAACTTTCCCCATCAGCAGCACCTCACCAGTTGGGAGTCAGGGAAGAGTAACGATAATACCATCGTGGTAATAATGAATTAAAAAGGCTTGGTTGTGCTGAAGTCTCTTGCAGAAGAACTGATGGCATTTTGGGGACAGAATCCCTGGGAAAGGGTCCCAAGGGACGCAGGTGGCTTCTGCCCATCTCTCCTTCTTCCTTAGCAGTTCGCCGCTACCGAAGCATCATCTAGACCCAAGACGAGTCGTTAAATTAACAAACCCACAAACGAAGCAGGCAGGTGCCAGCTTTTTTACGTGCCTTTCCGAGCACGTGTTTCTGGCCATGCACGTCGTGCTCCGTGGGGAAGGAGGATTATTTTTCACAGGATTAACCACCCCGGGGATGGTTCAGAGGTCTCCGCTCGCCACCTTGTCGTCAGCGCGGGCTGGAAGAGAAACAACCTCCTCTTGCGGAGATCGAGCCTGTTTCAGGGTGATTTATAGCCGCGGGGATGCTGCTAGCCAAAGCGAGAGGCAACTTTGTGTTTCAGCTCCCGGAGCTCCCTGTTAACCCGGGTGATCACTGGCAAAGGTGGCTTTAGCCTCATTTATCAGCGGCGGAGAAAGGCAGGTGAAGTCGCTTGGCAGAGGAAGGCAGCGGGTTTGTAGAGTTTTTGGGGCAGATCCCACCTGCTCCTTGGATGAGGGATTGAGGGAGGCAGCTTGGTTTTGGGTATTTGAGGTGGGTTTTAATGCGATGAATGATTTTCTTCCTATGGTTAATGACGACACGGCGTCGGCTGCGGTTTGGGGGTTGCTGGTTTTGCTGATGCCTCATTAGCTGACTCTCGATGTCACTTTGTAGTTAGGGGCAGGATGGGAACCCCACAACCTCCACATCAGAGAAGTTTCGAGTAGGTTTAACTACTGGTTTGAGGACAAAACGCTTGCTCAACCTTGGGGCGATCCTGTGCCTCAGTTTCCCCACTGAAAAATGGGGACAATCCCTCTGTTTTCCATGGGAAAGCTGCGTTGGTTCGGCTGTCACAGCGGCAGGAAGATTTTCCCCATCCTAAGCAGCAAAACCTTTGCTCCAAAGAGAAGATGCTCTCCAGGGCAGAGGGCTGCTCCAGATGGGCGTGATGCTTGGCAGATGCTTTCAAAAATCTAAACTGTCCCTCTGGCAGTGGCAAAAGGAGCCTGGAGGTGCTGGAAAGCTCGTGGTTGGGGAATTTTGCCCCGCAGGGTTGCAGGGCATCCTTGGATGAGGAGCATCCGTTGAAGCCACGTGCTGGGAATTTCTCCACGACGAGGCAGAGCCACTGTCGCGTCCCGGCGATTGAGAGAAAGCGGTAAATCTGAATGAACGGGTTTGTGAGTGAAGGTTAGCGAGAGGCTAGGACTCGGGCAGCCGCCCGCTGCTGCTACAACAGCTTTTCCCCTTGAGGAACTCAAAAAGAATCAGCATTTTTCTCCCTAATAGAGCTTCAAAACTCTGTTGTGAGCAATTTGGAAATTCACGTTGAGTTTCGGGTTCATTAGCTGCCGGCTCCAAAGCGTGTACATAGTCAAAGCTGTCTAATACGGACGCACCGCACCAGTGCCTTGAATTAATGTTATTGTTATTTGTGTGGACGTAGTGGGGTGCAAACAAGGTTAATTGAAATGAGAGTGCTGCTTCCTCTTGATAATGGCTCAGGCTTGACAGCTAGGAGGAGTTTATTTTTGTAGAAGAGCTGCCTTTATTATCCCTTTTTATTAGAGCTAATTTGGGCTCTATATCAAAAACTACATTAAGGGAATCATTTACGGTCACACCACCACCACCAAAAAAGATAGCCCCAGAGCCCTGTCCTTTATGTTAATGTCTGCAGTTAAAAGACAATTAAAAATAAACTCTTCTCTTTTAAAGCACCCTTTGTTTTCTTTCCTCTCTGCTTCCCCCTCCTTCTCCCTATTTCTCCCTTTGCCTCAAGTGAGCCAATTTAGTTAAAACCCTAATGTGCCCTTCAGGGAAAGGGATTTTTCCGGATAGCCTTGGCTGTGGTTATTACAGAATTGTAAATATTAGTTTGGGGGTGCTTGAACCGGCGGGGCTGAGACGCTACCGGTGAACGGAGGGATCGATACTGCGCCGAGCAGTAAGGAAATCTGGCGTGTAGGCGAGTGGCAGGAGGTTGAGCAGGAGGAGCCGGACCGTCGCGACGGCTCCGGGAAGCGCCCGTTCCCGTCGGCAGCTGCCTTGTCGGGTCGGGAAGTTGCCTGCAGTAACCGGTGAGTTAAGGATGCTGAAATATTGCAGCAGGCTGGTAATTTGTTTTTAATTATAACAGCTGGCAGAAGGTGAAGTTTGTGGTTTGAGGACGATGAGGATCTTTGCTCGTTTGCTTTTCTTCGTCGGCTGTTGCGCTGTTAAAGCTCGGGAGCGGTGAGCGCGGGAGCGGGGCTCTGCTCCGTGTATCTGACCGCTCTCCTCCTCAACCGCTCACGGCAGGCGCCTGGGCTCTCCTCCTCCATCCCCTCCTTTCTGGGGCATCCCTCCTGGAGCATCTTCTAACCACGTGCTGCGCATCCTCCAGCCAGCTCCGTACTCATAGAGGAGCCAAAAAGGGGGGCAGGCACCCCCAGGATGCTCTTCTGGCCCTTGCCATAGCCAGAACCCCCCATGGGAGGGTGCAGCCAGGCTGGGTGTGAGCTCTGTGCCGCCGTTCCCGTCACAGCTCTGCGTCCCCCCTTGGGAAGGGTGTTCTCGGTCCTTGGCCACGCGATGGTGTGCTCAGCTTTGGGCCTTTTGCGAGCGAGGAGCCCGGGGGGCAGAAGCCCCTTCTCTCCTCTCCAAGGTTAGTTGGAAGCATGGGCAGAAGACGAACCTGCCACGTGCGTCGTGCTGGCAAAGCCCCTCTGATAACCGAGTTTGTTACGATTCCCCCGTCCCTCCCCCATGCCGTACGGAGGCAGTTTTCTTTCTGGTGGCAGTTTCGTGCTTTCCACCCTCTCTCCAGCATCCTGAAGGATGCAAAGGCAGCGCGTTCGCCCTGTGGATATTTACATTGGGGTCACGTAATTTCAGGGAGCTGTGTTGCAGGAGACCAATAGACGAGCTAAAAATACCCCTGGGACCAGTGGCTGGCAAAAGGCGTATATTTATTTTACACGTCATGGTTTTATTTCAGTTCTGGGTGTTGGAACGGTTCCTAATCATGAGTCGAGGGGGGAGCACTAATGCGTTTCTCATCCTCTGCCCTTGCAGATGCCGGTGTGCTCCTACTTCTTGAAGGGGATCTGCAGCAACAGCAACTGCCCGTACAGCCACGTCTACGTGTCCAGGAAGGCAGAAATCTGCCAGGATTTCCTCAAAGGCTATTGCCCCATGGGAGAAAAGGTAAAAAGGCAACCGGCTCTCGGAGTCCCGGGACGGACGCGCCTCTGCTGAAGCCACAAGCTGTTTTTCGCGCGAGCTACGGCACCGAAGGGAGCCGTAGAGCTGGAAGCTGTTGAACACCTGGATGTGATGAACAGCAGTCCTGTGCCTTTCCAAAGGGTGATGGGCAAAGTGGCTTGATTGCCTTACAAGCAGGGGAAAAAAGGGAAATAATAAATGAAAGGCTGTAGCTTGCGGAGGTTGTGCTGGTCTTTCCCCAAGAGGAGCTTCCCCAGGGTGTCCCGTGCCCAAGCGGATAGCACCTGCCCTGAAAACTGCTCAGTGAAATAGATGCAACGCGAAGGAAAAGGCTTATAATTCCCTGTTTTACATAGAAAACCCACAGACGTTATCGGTTATTTTGCAGGTTGGCTCTGGGATGGGTTAGAACTTCAGCCTTAGATCTTGTGGCTCAATCTTAGCAGCAAGACCACCCTTCTTCACCTAGCCTGCAGCATCTGAGCCTCAAGCTGTGCCCTGATACGTACCCGGGGCCTTCGTGAAGCCCTCCTCCAGGTCCTGGGGGCCGCCTGGTTTAGGTCAATGCAGTGAAGTCCTATGTGGGCGTTATGTGCACCCTGGGTAGACTTGCAACCTTGTCCATGAACTTACGCACCCTACGTAACATGCAGAGTCTGAAAGAGAGCAGCTTTCCTGGAGCGGGGCCTGAACCTGGCTGCCACTTGCTGGTTTCCAAATGGATTTTAGGGCTGTTATATGCAAAAAAGTGAAATCTTGAGGTTTATCTGACATCTGGTGGCTCCCCGCTTCTTTGTAAGTGTTGGGAGAAGCAGGCAGTAGCAAGCCTGGTTCCTCGGTGGTGTGGAGCCACGCTGCATGATCTCACCTGCCCTTGCTTTGTGGCTAAGGGAGAGGGTTGGCTGGTGTTGGGAATCAAAGTGACCGTCCTATCTGACTCCCCTTTGCTGTTTTCCATTAATTTAATAGTATTTTTTGCCTCACAGTGTGAGCCAGCCTTTTGTTAGTAGAGCACATGGCTATCTTTTGGGTCGGTGAACAAGATCCAACTGCCATCTCAAACTTGTGAGAGCAGCGATGCTATCACATCAGAGTCCCCAGGCAGTCGTAGTAAAGAAGGGGTAGCCAGTCAGTGTGCCATCAGGTTTGAATGAAGCAAAAGTGGCTGCTGAGATTTGTGGACATGATGCTTTTCTGCTGTACTTGAGAGCTACTAGGGTTTTCTCTTCGGGGGGTGTGTGTGTGTGTGTTATGTGGTGGAATTTCTACTCATCCTTTGACCATTGTGGTCAGTGGGTTGAAGGAGGGAATTCTGCTCCTCTCCTCCGCTCTGCTGAGACCCCTCTGCAGTGCTGCGTCCAACTCGGGGGTCCCCAGGACAAGAAGGACGTGGAACTGCTGGAGCGAGGCCAGAGGAGATGATCCATGGGGCTGGAGCCCCTCTGCTCTGGAGACAGGCTGAGAGAGTTGGGCTTATTCAGCCTGGAGAGGAGAAGGCTGCGGGGAGACCTAATTGTGGCCTTTCAGTACCTAAAGGGGGTTTATAAGAAAGATGGAGACAGAGTTCTTAGCAGGGCCTTTAGCAATACAACAAGGGGTAACGGTTTTAAACTAAAAGAGGGGAGATTCAGACTAGATCTAAGGAAGAGATTTGTTACACTGAGGGTGGTGAGGCCCTGGCACAGGTTGCCCAGAGAGGTGGGAGATGCCCTACCCCAGCAAACATTCAAGGTCAGGTTGGACGGGGCTCTGAGCAGCCTGATCTGGTTGAAGATGTCCCTGCTCATTGCAGAGGGGTTGGACTAGATTGTCTTCAAAGGTCCGTTCCAACCCAAAGCATTCAATGATTCTGTGATGTGCTGTGCAACGTTGGCCCATCTCTATGAGCCCAGCTGGAGGATGGGAGCTGTCCTCGTCTCTCGGTCTGCTTCTCTCTGGAGAGTTTGCTTGTCACCTCTAGGATGCATTTGATATGGAAGAAAACACCCCATCAATGTTCTGCCTTGGTTCAGCCGCTTCCACGAGCCGACAACAGGCAAAGAGGAGGAGATGGTGAAAACCTCCTTCGTGAGCTGGAAACTCCTTGGTACCACGTTGGAAACACGACAGGAACTTCGCAGGCACCGCTTTAAATCGGCTCTTCAGCTGTGAAAACGAACCACTAATGAAACAATCATTTTGTCTGCTTCGAGTCTGCCAGATCGCAGGGCACCATCCCAAATACGCCCCAGCGGGCCTAGGGAACGATACTGGTTTATTGCATTTAATAGATAACGCATGAAGAAATATCTGCCTAAGCACGGTTTTGCTTAGACTTGCTGCTCCTGGAGATTTCTAACTCCCTCGTGTTTTCGGATGCTTTTCGCTGGGGAAGTTGCTGGGATGAGCAGTAAGATGCTTGGATCCACGTGCTGTTCTGGGCTGGAGTCCCGAAGGGCTCTTCTTCTCCTTTTCTCCATCCCCGTAGCTCTCGTTGGCAGAGGTACAACCCAGCAAGTGAAGCCAGTAGGTGCTCAGCGCCCATCACCGTGGCGTCATCGTGCAAAGCCACCAGCCCGTCCCAGAACCCAAACACCACGGCGGGTGGTGCCTTCTGCAAAGCAAACCCATCCTTTCCGGAGGAGAAACAGCTCCAGAGCTAAAACAAGGCAAAAGGAAGGGGGGAAAAAGCCAAAAGTGAGAGCTTCAAGGAAAGCAGGACATCAGCAAGAGTGGAGGGAAACGCTAATAAATTAGTCTGTGCCTAATTACTTTTTTGCGGCAGCTCGTGGAGGGGACAGCATGCAGGACAAACATTTCCTCCGAAGGAAAACACGAGCATCCTGCTGCCTCCCTCCAGCGCAGCGCTAGCCACGCAGGCAAGGTCCCTACAATTATTTTTAAAATATTCCAATTTAAATGAAAATATAAAAGAGATATTTAGAATATTTATTCTATTAGTAAAAGTGCTTACCGTGTCACTTTTAGAGTGTCAGAAAAGCATTCTCCTACAGATGATGGATAGCAGCCTGTAATTATATATGGGGAGAAATTGCTGAGCGGGCCATATTTAACTGGGGAGGAGAAACACCAGCTTGGGCCATTAAGGGTTAATTTTATTCTCTAAATAATATAAAAAGTGCTGAGTCCGTTGCTTTGCTCAAAGTAGAAAGTCCTCAAATGGACCCCGGAGAGTTTATAATATTCTCCTGAATCAAGTAAAAATGTTAACCTTGCTTCATAAAACGATGGCTTGTTAAAGATGCGCAGTCCCTTTTCTTTTGAATAATTTAGGACGGGAGTAAATCTTCTCTCGTTCTGCCTTTCCCTGTCCGAGGAACGGCGAGAACCGTCTGCCTGCGGTTCGAACCGCGAAGGGCGCGGACGGCCAAGGGGCGCGACGCCAGCGTAGCATCCTCAGGGGATAAACTCAAATGAGGATGGCCGGTGATCTGGAATTTTATGCTGGGCTTGGCACACTGGGCTCTTCTCTCAGTTGTGTTTTCTCCTCTGCGCTCCCCTGAAGAAACATGATTTCTGATTTTTGTCAGGCCTTCATAAAAAATGTCCATTATTATCCATAATTTATGGCATGTCGTCGGCAGTGTCGCATCTGAAGTACTTTGTAGAATGTCTTGCAGGATGCTCAGGCCGAGTCGATCGGCCTTTGGCCATCGTAACTCCACTCTGGCTTCATCAGGAGCTCAGAGTAAGTGAGAAGGCTTTAGGTTTGCATTCCCAAGTCCCTTTTTCGGGAATGTAGACTGTAGAGGGTAAAGGTGGCTCCACCCTTGGGGTGAGGGGACAGTTGCTCTACAAGAGCGTGACCATGTCCTTTGTTAAGAAAGTCTCACCACCCAATATCGGTTGTTTCCAGGAGGGAAGTGGTAGCAGAGCCAGAACTTCGATTTCCAGCATCCTCATCCATTCCTCAGTCATGGTTTAGAATCATAGAGTCACAGAATCATCGAATGGTTTGGGTTGGAAGGGACCTTAAAGAGCATCTAGTTCCACCACCCTGCCATGGGCAGGGACACCCCCCACCAGCCCAGGGTGGCCAAAGCCCCATCCAACCTGGCCTCGGGCACTGCCAGGGATCCAGGGGCAGCCACAGCTTCTCGGGGCACCCTGTGCCAGGACCTCACCACCGTGACAGGGAAGAAGTCCTTCCTAATATCTAATCTGAATATCCCCTCTTTTAGTTTAAACCCGTCCCCCTTCTCCTGTCACCCCATGCCCTTGTGAACAGCCCCTCTCCAGCTTTCCTGTAGGCCCCTTGAGGTACTGGTTGGGAAGTTTCTCTACCCTGTGTGTGTGCATGTGGAGCTACAGCTTCCTAAAGGGAGTGGAGGAACCTGGAAGTGTGGAATGCTTGGTGGAGCATTTGGTGAAGTAGGGCTCCAAATAGCTTTGTGGCTTGAATCATCTCTGAACACGATGTCATATGTGTCTTAGCTAGAGCCGCAAAGAGATGCCCACCACTGAAATCTTGCGGCCTGGAGCTCCTGACCTTCTCTGGCACCATGAAATGGTCACGCTGGGTGAGGCTGGTCACGTTGGGTGAGGCTGGTCCCTCTGGGCTGGTCACCTGCAGTGGAGGAAGCCTGAAGGGGGAAGTGGGAAGAGAGGGAGAAACGTGGCCTCTTGCAGGTGCACCCCAGGGTTTTCCAAAGACGTTTTAATGAGCTGCTCTACGGTAAAAGCTCCTCTCTGGTTCCCCGTCCCTCCTTCCATATGGGTCCTTGTGCTTGCATGTCAGCTTGGGGGCATTGTTCACTGGGAGACGATGGGGTGAAGCTGGTGGGTACAAGGGATGGCCAAAGCTGTGGTGACGTGTCCCCCAGAGCTAGGGAGAAGAAGGAGCAGAGACAGTTGTGAGCGCGTGACATGGCCGGTGAGCCATGGAGGAGAGATGCTTGGCTTATCCAAGGGGCACTTTCTCTGCCAAGCCTCTCTCATTGCTGCACCCGCGCTTGGCTCCTGAAATAATACCCAGGTAATATGAAATAACACAAAATAATATGAAACAATACCCAGCCCGAAGGAGCTCGGAGGGTGACAACGTGCATTGCGCAGCAGGCTGCTGCCGTGATATTTGATGGCTAACTGCAGGCAGAGAGCTTGGACCTGGGAATTACGGCAAGCGCTTGCGTGACATCCGTAGACGACCCCGAGGAGCAAGC
This sequence comes from Psophia crepitans, assembly GCA_013399095.1. Classification (NCBI taxonomy): domain Eukaryota; kingdom Metazoa; phylum Chordata; class Aves; order Gruiformes; family Psophiidae; genus Psophia; species Psophia crepitans. The sequence goes on along the minus strand of VWZZ01003354.1, from coordinate 7,730 downwards.
GCCGTGAGATTTGCTTCTGGGCACAAGACTTCTTGGGGAATAAACTATATTTAGAAGAATCAGGTCGATAAGGACAGGTTAGATGTGGTACTTAGGGACGTGGTTTAGTGGGTAATAGGTGGTGGGGGGATGGTTGGACTAGATGATTCTTGAGGTCACTTCCAACCTTAATGATTCATTTCTATTTCTATTTCTATTTCTATTCTATTCTATTCTATTCCTCCAGCCCTCGCAGCGTGTCGGAGCAAAGGCAAGCGAGTCAGCCTGGTCCCCTCTAACCGCCGCATCCGTAAAATCGTTGTGTATTAAATAAGCTTTTCCCCCACGGTGCCCGTTAGCGAGCGTGCTGCATTAAATACCTGTCTTCACATTGCTCCCATCAGCTGCCTTGAAGCCTGTGGGTAAATTGCTCCCCCGTGGGAACTGTTAAGCGGTAAGACACAGTGAGATTAAACGAGGCTGCCGTGAAAACGCACGGGGAGATGTACTGGAATAAATCACGGCGAAGAGGGGAATTGTGTGCTCCGGTGTTTGCTGGAAACCCGTCGTTCCCGGGGACCCCAACCGGCACGCCCAGCGCTGTCCATGACAGTGAAGCTTGACCAGGGGACTTGCCTTTGCAGCAGGGATGCTCGTGGTTGACCAGCGCTGGGACTGTCTGTCGGGCTCCTAAAATCCATCTTTTCAGTCCTGGTGAGTTCCTCATCTAACAGCCTTTCCCTGGAGCTCTGAGCTGCACCTTATCCACCTAAAATATCAGCCACGCTCATGCTAGCGGGGGGTAGGTCCGGTCAGCGTCATCCCCTGCCCGAGGAAGCGATGCTTCCTTGGGAAAAGTCATTTCCATCCCCAGGTGGAGTGTGGTGTTTTCACAGTGGCAGCTGCTTGATTTTTCTGTAAAAAATTGAAGTGCGGGGACTTTTTCTTAGCTGACTCCTTGTTCTTGTTCACATTTTTTTATAGTCTCATGACACGTTAAGGTTGGTTATTTTCTCCTTTTCTGGTGGAAGTTTGACAGGTTCCCACCATAAGCTTATTTCATGTGTCTGATACATTGAATTTAACACATTTCTTTGGAAAAGCCGCTTGAGGTGTGTTAGGAGCAGCTAACAGGTAAATGTCTTTGGGGTCTTCTCTTAATTATCCAGCGCTCGGTTCGCGATGGAGAGTGACAGCCTGGGGTCCTTATCACAGAAGGGCGAAGATCAACACTGTTCATATTGCGTGTTCTCAGCTATTTTTTGTTGCCTGTTGACTACAGCAACACTTTCATTTTCTGACACCAACAACCATCAGATGTTGGTCTTCTGGGTCTTTCCCACCCCTACTCCTTTGGTCCCAGGTTGACCCCCAGCCAACTTGCCTTTTCCTTGAGCACGTGCAGTTGTTGAGGAATTGACCTGTGCATGTTCATCCAGGTAGTTGCTGGCTGATTCTCAGCTCTGTTATTACACTCCACCTCTGTCCTTCATCAAATCGTACAATGGTTTGGACTGGAAGGGACATTTGAAGATCATCTACTCCAACCCCCTTGCCATGGGCCGGGACACCCCCCACCAGCCCAGGGTGCCCACAGCCCCATCCAGCCTGGCCTTGAACACTGCCAGGGATCCAGGGGCAGCCACAGCTTCTTGGGGCACCCTGTGCCATGGCCTCACCACCCTCATCTTAATAAGTTTCTTCCTTAATGTCCAATCTAAACCTACCCTCTTTTGGTTTAAGACTGTTGCATCTCGTCCTGTCTCTACAAGACCTGGTAAAAAGCCCCTCTCCATCTTTCTTATAAGAAAGATCTATATTGAGGGACCACAGTAAGGTCCTCCTGGAACCTTGTCTTCTCCAGGCTTCTCCAACTCCAACTCTCTCAACCTTTCTTCTTAGGAGAGGCGGTCCAGCCTGCTGATCATCCTGGACTTCTGTCCCAGGTGGTTATGGTGGCCACCACACCACCTGTCCCATATGCTGTGCAGGTGAAGGACATTGGCTCTCCTCTTCCTGCAGCATCAAGAGACTTTGTGACAGCAAAAATCTTGAAGGTGCTTAGTGGCAGAAGCTTCTTGAGTCTAGCAAGTGTAAGAACCACAGTGAATTATTAAGCTGCATATAAATCCTTTAAGAGTGATTTCTTGTTTCTCCATCCTGCTATTCTGATTGGTTGTGCTCCTTAGCCCCAAGGTCCCCGCTGCTGTGGTTGAGCTGGTGGTGGGATGGGAGCTCTTCTGTGCTCACTGCTGCCGAACAGCCCTCCCCTTCCCATCTAGGAGTGCTGGCATCAAGAGAGGACGTGTTTTGGGGCTGAGTTTCTTCCAGATCAGTTTTGTGGGTGGCAGCCTCATGCCTGTGGGTCTTCAGTGGGTCAGCAAAGGTTTGCTCTCCTCTCCTGGAGACCCCTCAGATACCGTGTGAGACCTTAGGCAGCTCTTTCATGTGCAGATCATTTGGCTCAAGCTTTTAGTTTGGGACTGACTAAGAGGTTTCAAATGCAGATGATTTTTCTTCTAAGTCGCCCCAGGGCTGATGCCTGGAGAGAACTAGCCGTGGCAGGAGCAGATTTCCTGGCTTGAAGCGCTCATCTCCAAACTCCATGACGTTGTTATGCTGAATTAGAGCCAATCAAGCTGAGAAGCTCCTCTATGCCTAGCTACCAGGGGGGCTGTTTGAAGTGCAAGAAGTCTTAATATAAAAACTCTCCTCCTGATATTAGCACGGCGAGGGATATGTGGAAGGCAAAGCTTTGAGCCATCCCAAGTTTTCCGTATCTTGTCCATACCTCCGTCTTATTCCTTTTATGATCCTATCACAACTGCTTCCAATTTCCTCTCCCCTTTGATTCAGAGAGAGCTGGTGGCAGCGGGACATGCTCGTGGTGTTGGATAGGGAAGGACAACGTCTTGTAGATGTGCAGGATCTGGCTGGATCTGAGCACAGAGGCCGTGGGGAAATGGTGGTGGACCTCTCAACATGATCAGGGGCTGCCTAGGAGGCAACTGGAGGGAAATGTTCATTCAAGCTGTAAATCAATGTAGATGAGTGAGCTGGTCAAAGGGTGGAGAAGACGAGGAGAAAGACTTGCATGATTTTGCTGCTTAGAGATATATCTTTTTCCATCTTGGTGAAGTCTTTAAAGATGACCCACGTGGGGATGGACTTGCTGAGCCCTGACACCCTGCTCTGTACCTCTTTGTCACCAAACACATCCTGCGCAGGGGATAAAACTCACTTCTGCTCCTATTAGAAGAATCAAACCTCAAAGAGATTTAACTGCCTGCGTTTGTGAAAGTTGGATGTTAGGGTCTGGACATCAGCAAATTGCTTCTTCTCAAGAGATGATCCATTTTATACACTTTCAGCAGAAGAGCGTGTGATGAGGAGGTGTCACATTAAAGCATCTCAGCAGCTTCTCCTCCCCCTTCTCTCGCTCGTGCAAGGGAAAGAGCCATTTAGGATTTAAATTTATCTCCGTCTTGCACGCAGCGGTTTTGGGCTCAGATGGAGGACAGGTACGGAAATGCTGGTCGCATGTGTGAAGCTTTGCGTGGGACTGGTTTTAGAGGTTACGAGCCCTCTCTGGGCTTTCTGAAGTAGGATGTCAACATGCGTGCGGTGGGAAAGAGGAGAGGAGTTTGCCAGGTGGATGCATTGGCATCCTTTTTCCCGGTGCTGGAGCATGGAGAGCTACGTAGGCATGGCTCCCTCACCTTCATTTGACCCAAACTGCGTTGGGTCTCTTTGCCAGGAGTTTTTAGTTATATTTTAAGCATGTTTGTAGACAGTAACCACGTATCCACCTGTTCCAGCTGCGAGTTCATGGTGTGCTGAGTGGACCTCAACTTTCCTGCTGATTCTTGGTGCTGGCAGGCATGTCTGGGTGGCACTGGAGATAGATCCTGGGAAGTGGGGCAGCCCCGTCTCTGGGATAGCGGATTTGTGGCTTACCTTCTCCTGCCATTCAGAAACAGCTGATGGAGAGCACTGCCTTTGATAGCTCTTTTAGAGTCCGCCGCAGCTGTATGAAAATCAGCTACGGAAGCAACTTAATTTCATTTATCTTTAATTTTGGCTCTGGTTGACAGATGTTTTCTGGGTGCTAGACTTGCCTGCTTGATTTGGGGTTTTTTCCTATGATGTGTGGCAGAAATCTTCAGTCAACAGACTGATACGTCAGTAAAATCTTTATTTAAAAAAAAATAAAATAGGGGGTAGGCTTGGTAATGAGCCTGCTCATAAGATCATGGGTGGTGGCCGGGCTGGATTTGAGCAGGCTGAGATCTGTCTAAGTGCATCCCGTTGTCTCGCTGGGGATGTTGAGCCCTTGTGCATCTTCTCTGGGCAACGATGGCTGTGCCGCTGATGGTAAGTGATAAATCTTGGTACTGGCGATGGGAGCTTTCTGTTGAAAATACCTTGTAGCCAGCAGAGGAGCTTTAAAATTAATCAGGTTTTTTTTTTCCCATGCCCAATCCTACCCACGTATCGCTGTGGAAATCTTTGTGGGTTTCCAGTTGCATCTTATTTACCGTACTCTGTAATGGCATAATGAGGGTTCTTATTGCTACTTTCATTTAACTGTAGTCTCTTCAACAGCATTCAGATGCTTACATTAAAGATGTTGCTTATCAGGGCAAACTTGAACTGCTTAATAGCCTGGGCTAGTTGATAATAGTGCCTAGATAAATACCGGTCTGTGATTTTTTTCTCTTGCACTTTAATATCTTTGTAGAAGGAGGTGCATCACAAGACATGAAAATTAGGAAGTTCAGGGGAAAAGCCGTTGCTGAATCACGTCTATGAAGTAGGAATATACTGATGAGACACAGAGTTCTTGATTTCAACTTGAACTTCTGTACAGATTAATGCAAAGAAGAGCAGATTTCATCTTTGCTTCCCGTGCTGGAATCTCCCTTCATTCCCATCTGTTCTGTCTCGTTGGATGATCTCTGTGTCCCATGAGCAGTGGGTGACACCTTCCCTGAGCCACCTGGAATCATGCATGTGGTGGAGCCCCTGTCATCCCTGATGTAGATGACACTGCAGGGGGTGTCTGGTACGTGTCTGGCTTGGTCCATCCCCAGTGGTGAGGATTTGGGGTTGATAATTGCTGTCGATGGATTCCCCGTCTGCAGCTGGCGCCATCACAGCTTTGGGATGTGATGGATGAGATTGTGAGGGTCTTTGATGGAAACGGGATTCCTCAATGAACCAGAGCAGGGAATGACTGAATGCCATAGACATTCCCATGCAGGGGTGAATGCTGGTCTTTGCTCTTCAGTTTAGGATTCACCTTCTGGATGTCCGCATCTGAAGTGTTACAGTCAATGGCTCAATGTCCAAGTGGAAACCAGTACCAAGTGGTGTCCCTTAAGGGTCTGTACTGGGACCAATACTTTTTAATGTCTTCATCAGTGACATGGACAGTGGGATCGAGTGCACCCTCAGTGAGTTTGCAGATGACACCAGCTGAGTGGTGCCTTTGATTCCCTTGAGGGAAGGGATGCCATGCAGAGGGACCTTGACAGGCTGGAGCAATGGGCCCATGTGAACTTCATGAAGTTCAACAAGGTCAGGTGCAAGGTCCTGCACATGGGTTGGAGCAATCCAATATCAATACAGACTGGGGGATGAAGGGATTGAGAGCAGCCCTGAGAAGGACTTGGGGATACTGGTGGGTGAAGAATTGGACATGAGCCAGCAATGTGTGCTTTACAGCCCAGAAAGTCAATTGTCTTCTGGGCTGCATCCCCAGCAGTGTGACCAGCAGCTTGAGGGAGGGGATTCTGCCCCTCTGCTCTGCTCTGCTGAGACCCCCCCTTGCAGTGCTGTGTCCAGCTCTAGGGTTCCCAGGACAAGATTGACATGGAGCTGTTGGAGCGAGTCCAGAGGAGGCGATGAAGACAATCCAAGGGCTTAAGCACCTCTGCAGTGGAGACAGGCTGAGAGAGTTGGGCTTGTTCAGCCTGGAGAAGAGAAGGCTTCAGGGAGACCTAATTGCAGCCTTTCAATAGTTAAATGGGGCTTATAAGAAAGATGGGAACAGACTTTTCAGCAGGGCCTGTAGTGACAGGACAAGGGACAATGATTTGAACCTGAAACAGAGTAGTTGGACATAAGGAAGAAATTTTTTATGGTGAGGTTGGTGAGACACTGGACCAGGTTGCCCAGAGAAGTTGTGGATGCCTAACCATGGGAACTGCTGAAGGTCAGGTTGGACGTGGCTTTGAGCAACCTGGTCTAGTGAAAGATATTGAACTAACTGATCGTTAAATGTCCCTTCTGACCCAAACCATTCAACAATTTGATGATTCCTCCCTATGACCATGGCTTTGCTTTTGTGGTGGCTCAACCAGCCCCCTCAAGTAGGGCTGAGGTACTCAATGTTGCTGGCTGGTCTTCCTCCATCGTCTTGGCTTGCTTTGCTTCTTTGATTTATATTTTGGCTTATGCTGTCAGCATACACTGTCAGAGGGGTGGGGTTCTCCTCCAGGCTGAAACAGGACACAGGCGAAAACCAAGCCTGGAAAATCCAACCTCTGGCCATTATGACTCCAAGCAGAACTCTCACCAGTCTACATGGAGCTGGGGACAAGGAGCAAGACCAGGCAGTAAGGAATTCCCAAATGAAAAGATACATTTAAAAATATATATATATCCAGCTCCTGTGGTATTTTAGCTGAAATACTGTTTTATTGCCTGCAGATATCAAGGGAGAGGGTTCACGGCTTTGTGATAGATCCTAGAGAGCATTTGGTAGATCCAGATCCTAGCGAGCATTTGGAGAAGGCCATCAGAAGCCATCGTTTCCCTGCAAACATTTTACTAGGGTACCAAACTCTGTTTTGGGGGGTTGAAACCCATTTTGGAGCAAATTCCTTAGGACAACACGCTCTGGCTACACTTCCCCATCATTATTCTGCAGCCTGGATGATGTTCGGGTGTATTGTCCTCCAGGATTTAACGACAGGGAGCTGGATTTTTTTTATTTTTTTTTTTTTAAGGCTGCTTCCATCTGCACCCAGTTATAAAAAAGCCATCAAAAAAAAGCTATTTACTGGCTGTCAGTTCAGAGCGGCGTCAGAAAACAGCTCCGCCACCTCCAGCGATAGCTTCCCAACAGCCACTTAGTGCTGAGACGTGGTGGGTAAGAGGGACATTAAAACAGCCTGACATCAATCCAGCCGCTAATCCTGCCGCTCGGCACTGGGGCTACCTCTGACAGCTCCGGAGAAGCTCCGTGGATGTGCAGAGAGCTTTCAAAAAATAGAAAGCACTTGAGTTGAGGCGCTCAGGTTTTGGGGACTAACTTGTGCTTTTCACAGATTCACAGATTGGTAGGGGTCACAAGGGACCTCGAAAGATCATCTAGTCCAACCGCCCTGCTAGAGCAGGGTCACCTCGAGCAGGTTGCACAGGATGGTGTCCAAGTGGGTTTGGAATCTCTCCAGAGAAGGAGACCCCACACCCTCTCTGGGCAGCCTGGCCCAGGGCTCCGTCACCCGCAGAGAGAAGAAGTTTTTCCTCATGTTCAGATGGAACTTCCCGTGTTCCAGTTTGTGCCTGTTGTCCCTTGTCCTGTCACTGGGCACCACTGAGAAGAGTCCGGCCCCTTCCTCTGGACACCCCCCCCTGGAGATGTTGATCAGCATTGATTAGATCCCCTCTCAGGCTTCTCCAGGCTAAACGGAGCCAACTTTCTCATCCTTTCCTCATCCAAGAGCTGCTCCAGCCCCCTCATC
>VWZZ01003353.1:0-91423 GCA_013399095.1 Psophia crepitans | reverse complement strand
ACCATTTTGTGATTCTATGATTACCTAATTATAAAGCCTGTCCTCGCTGTTGGCTACTGTTCGCTTTCTTAACTTTTGCAATGTCATAATTATATATATACAGTTATACAGTGCCATGAAGTCTGTGTGATAGGTAAGACAGCAGTTTCAATCAGTCTAAATATATTATTGTCAATAAAAATATATTATAGACATACATACATATATGCATATATATGTTACAAAACATACATACATATATATGTAACAAAACAGTGTCAGCTATTATTCTTACGAGTTATTTCCCTTCTGCTATTCCTTTTACAGATTTAGAAGGAAATTAAAGTAAAATATCAGACCATGTATTTTTCCATGTATTGTTAGGTCAAAGCTTTAACACATCCTGCCACATTGTACTTTAGACTTCATGTCCACACTTCATTATTTACCTCATCAGCTATTTTCAAGCATCAAAGGACTGTGTAAGATAAGAAAAAGAACAAAAAGGATCAGTAAAAAGAACAAGGCAGCCCTAAAGCCTGATGTACAATTGTAGTAATGAGTCAACATCTTGCATCTTGAAGGGAGCTACATCTAGATGGGTCAAGATCAGTACTCAAAAATTCTGTAATCTGTTATTTGGTGTTTAAATATGTTCCTTAAACATAACCTGTGCTGGAGTGAAGCCCAGAAGTAATGAGGATTTTTGATTCAATTTTATTTGGGCTGAATTTTCCCCAGGAACACATTCTGCAAGTCCATAAAGGAGCTGAGATCAGATGTTGACTTCCAGCGAAACTTGCTGTAATAGGAACAATCAAGAGAAACTAGTTCTTTAGCTTATTTTGACCCTGTCAATCTGCAAAAATATGAGAGAAGGAGCCTAGAGTCATCTTTTTCTGCAAGGAAATAGGAAATAGTTGTTTACCTGTAAGGCCTATTGTCCAAAACTTTATCCAGTCTGGTCCAGGAGCACAGTATAGAAATCATAGTTCTGCTTTCACTCCTTCAAATGTTTCGTCTTTTACGTTGAATATAGCAATGCATGTGGACTATTGCAAATGAAAAAAATACAATGAAGGCAAGGTACTTAAGGTTTAACAGAAGAAGGATGTGAAGTACATTTACTGTTTTTGTGGTAAAACTGAAGCAATTTTTTTCTTCATTGCAGTCTTTGGCCAGGAGAATTTTTATGTGTTGGTTACTTTGAAAGTGAAAACCAAGCAAGGAAGCAAACAAAGCAAAAATATAGGGAAAGCAAAATTCTAGATGCTATGCCTGGCTAAGGTTGGAAAAAATCTTAGTTAAAGCAGGACTTTTAGGATTCAAAATAATTCCTATGTTCTAGTGGAGTCTGTAATCTTTCATAAAATTTCTCTGTTATTTTTCAACAAATATCTTTTCCTAGGATTTTACAAACTGTTTTAGATACTGTTATATATAATTAAAATAAACTCGAGCATATAAAGTCTTGGGTTTAAGGTTATTTGTATGAAATAATTTAAATGAGCAGAATAAGTATGCTTTTCTTCCCTCCAGACCTTGTTTGATCACCTTTCACCATCAGTAAGTACTGCCTTCTATTCTTTTACCTACAACTAGCTAAAAAATGAATTAGAAACAAGCAGTAAATCTAATTCTTATACAAAAGATGAGCTAAGCACCAAAGGGAAAGTGCCAAGTCTTGTGGAGGCCAGAGTGTGTACATAAATTCAGTCAGAGATTCAGTTCTCTGGTGACTTACTTGGACCAGGCGCTTAGAAAAGGAATTGAGAAGAAAGACCCTCTCACACACACTTTCTTTTCTTTCTCTGTGCAGGCAGACTACCTACCATGCCACCATCCACAGCAGAGCATGGAGGTGGACAGAAAACATGGAGGAGAAACCGTCTAAGCTTTACATCAGACATGCCCCAAGATGATGGCCAACATTGATTGAGTAGTAAATTATTATCCCCTTGAAGCAATGAGGAAACAATGTATACGTTTTGCCCCTGAGGTGTGTCTCTAGGACATAGTGCCTCTTGTGACTCCCACTCCTATAATGAAGGTTAAAAAACAACCTTTGCTTAGGGCTGTGGCCAAAGGTATAGTCTACCTTTTGGAAGCAGATTCAGGCTTTTATTTCTGGCCTTCTGTATGCAGTCAGCCAACATAAGTAGTGTGGGAGGGCGTATGTATCAGTGGAGGCCCTGTCCTCTGTTGCAGTCATGCTAAGTAAAGGCTGACCACTGTTCAGATACTCCTGGATCAGCTTTGCATCACTGTACTGTGAAATGTTGAGGCTTCTGGGGCTCTAGTTTCATAAAGATGCAGATGATATTTAGTTTCACTACATAGCTTTGTTGCTGTGTTTGCTTTCCCAGAGGTGGGCTGAGCTTTCAGTCTCAATGAGGCAGGCAATCAATGCAAAGTGATAGTGAGCAGATTGGGATGCAAAAAACTTTCAGCTTATAAGACTTGTTCTCTAAGGGACTGTATATTCATTAAAGCAGTCTTGATTTGAGCAATGATCTTTTGATCCTGCTCTGCTTCCTGTATGTATGTGGTTGTGAAAGCTAAACGTACTTTCGTATGTAAACTTTTCCAATATTCTCTCAGTTTTGAACTTGGTTGCTAATGTGCATGCAGTAGTATATCTTAGGGCCATTATATAGTGCTGTTAGTTTCTCCATTACATATGTAGGAAATCCTTCTAGGAGTGTTTGATTGACTTTCTGTGTGGCCAAATAAAGCTCTATAATAAAGTGAATACTTTCTAACAGTACTATTTGTTACTTAGGATATTCAGTAAATGTTACTCATTTACCATAATTTTCTACAAGGCTTCTGTGGTGCATTTCTACATTATATGAATTTTACAGTGCAATATGTCTGCCTTAAACTAGGAAGTATGTATAGACTTCTCACTTGCTTCCAAAATAATTTCGTCTTGCTAATTTTGTATTTCAAGGCTACAAGATGGCTTGGGGCAGTGTCCTGGTTTTTACAGGGATAGAGTTAATTTTCTTCCTAGCATAGAATCATAGAATCACAGACTGGTTAGGGTTAGAAGGGACCTCAAAGATCATCTAGTTCCAACCCTTCTGTCATGGGCAGGAACACCCTCCACTAGACCAGGTTGCCCAAAGGCCCATCCAACCTGGCCTTAAACACTTCCAGGGATGGGGCCTCCACAGCTTCTCTGGGCAACCCGTTCCAGTGTCTCACCACCCTCACAGCAAAGAATTTCTTCCTAACATCTAATCTAAATCTCCCCTCTTTTAGTTTAAACCCATTCCCCCTTGTCCTATCACTGCACTCCCTGGTAAACAGCCCCTCTCCATCTTTCCTGTAGGCCTCCTTTAGGTACTGGAAGGCTGCAATTAGGTGTTCCTGGAGCCTTCACTTCTCTGGGATGAACAAGCCCAATTCTCTCAGCCTGTCCTCGTAGGAGAGGTGCTCCATCACTCTGATCAGCTTCTTGGCCCTCCTCTGGACTTGCTCCAACAGCTCCATGTCTTTCCTGTAATGGGGCCCCAGAGCTGGACACAGTACTGCAGGTGAGGTCTCACAAGAGCAGAGTAGAGGGGCAGAATTGCCTTCCTCAACCTACTGGCCACACTTTCTGATGCAGACCAGAACACAGTTGGCTTTCTGGGCTGCTAGCACACACTGCTGGCTCATGTTGAGCTTTTCATCAACCCGTACCCCCAAGTCCTTCTCCTCAGGGTTGCTCTCAATCCATTCTCCACTCAGCCGGTAGTTGCACTGGGCCTTATTGAACTTCATGCAGTTTGCACGGGCCCCCCTCTCCAGCCTGTCAAGGTCCCTCTGGATGGCTTTCCTTACCTCCAGCGTGTTGACCACATCACACAGCTTGGTGTCATTGGCAAACTTGCTGAGGGTGCATTCAATCCCCCTGTCCATGTCGCTGACAAAGATGTTAAACAGTGCTTGTCCCAGTACCCCTCACTCATCACTGATGTCCACTTGGACATTGAGCGGTTCACCACAACTCTGAGTCCGGCTACCCAGCCAATTCCTTATCCACCAAGTGGTCCATCCATTGAACCCATGTCTCCAATTTAGAGACAAGGATGTTATGTGGGACAGTGTCAAATGCTTTGCACTAGCAGCTGGTACAGTGCTGTGTTTTGGATTTAGGATGACAATAATGTTGATAACACATCGATGTTTTTAGTTGTTGCCAAGCAGTCACAGGGTTTTCAGTTTCTCATACTGCTCTGCCAAAGAGAGGGTGGAGGGTGCCCAGGAGGCTGGGAGGGAACACAGCCAGAGCAGCTGACCCAAATTCACCACAGGCTTATTCCATATCATATGATGCCATGCTCCATGTATAACTGCAGGGTTGTCCAGGAGGTGGGGCAGCTCAGGACCTAGCTGAACATCAGCTTTGGGTGACAAGAAATTCTGCTGCTCATCACTTGTTTGGTATATTCTGTTATTGCTATCTTCCTTTTCTGTCCTATTAAACTGTCTTTATCTCAAGTTATGAGTTTTACTTTCCCCCCCACCCCGCCTTGATTCTTTCCCTAGCTGCTTGCTGAGTTAAACCATAACAGGCAGTCATTAGGAAGTCCTACATCTTATTATCTGCAGTATCACTAGTAATTTGCTAGATGTCCTGAATTGACAAGTCACTGGAGGTAGTAATGTGAAGACCTTTAAAGCTTCAGTTTGCATATCTCCACCAGGCTAAGTTGTTAAACTTTGGGGCACATTGTAAGTCTTTTTCTTGAGGAAGTAGGGTGGAGAGGATTTCGAGTAACATCGTATCTTCATGTATTAAAGACTAAGCAATTTATAGGATACAAACAGATATGATTAATACTGAAATGAGCCGCCCAGAGCTTCCTGAAAGTGGTTATTAAGTCTCGACATAAGCATATTACTTCCGTTAGTTTATTCAGAGAGGTTCCCAGGTAAGAGCCAAAGGCTGTGAAGTGGCCCTTTGCTCTCCTTGGCAGATGATAGACTATGGCAAATAGAACTCCCTGATTCATCAGAAATATCAATATTCCCATGTCCTGAAACACAGAAGGTAGTGAAGTATTAAACTGTTATGCACTTGATAGATGATAATGCAAGAAGAGAGACATGTTCCTAATGGGTTAATATCCATGCACTAGTCTATTACAGCAGCTGGAGAGCAAATTCCTATTCTTTTGTCTTGGCTATGGTTACTCATATCCCCATTTTTTATGGTCTGTCTCACTTTGATGTCAAAATAATTATTAAACAATGAAGTACCTCCATTTGGCAAATGCTCTTTATAGGCCTATGTGAACTGAATGAGGTTCCACAAGTCCAAGTGCAGGGTGCTGTACCTGGGTCGGGGCAGTCCCAGACATGAGTACAGACTGGGAGAAGAACACATTGAGAGCAGCCCTGTGGAGAGAGGGTTGGGGGTTCTGGTGGATGAAAGGCTCAGCATAAGCCAGCAGTGTGAGCTTGCAGCCCGGGAGGCCAACTGTGTCCTGGGCTGCATGAAAAGAGTTGTGACCAGCAGGTCGAGGGAGGTGATTGTCCCCCTCTACTCTGCCCTCATGAGACCCCACTCAGAGTACTGCATCCAGCTCTGCAGCCCCCAGCACAAGAAAGATGTGGACCTGTTGGAGCGAGTACAGAGGAGGGCCACAAAGATGATCAGATGGCTGATCTGTGAAGAAAGGCTGAGAGAACTGGGGATGTTCAGCCTGGAGAAGAGAAGGCTTCAGGGAGACCTAATCACAGTGTTTCAATAATTAAAGGAGTCTTATAAAAAGGATGGAGAGGGACTCTTTACTCAGGTAGATAATGATAGGACAAGGGGCAATGAGTTTAAACTAAAAGACAGTAAATTAGACATTAGGAGGAAATTCTTCACTGTGAGGGTGGTGAGGCACTGGAACAGGTTGCCCAGAGAAGCTGTGGAGGCCCTGGAAGAGTTCAAGGCCAGGTTGGATGGGGCTTTGGGCACCCTGGTGTAGTGGAGGGTGTCCCTGCCCATGGCAGGGGGGCTGGAACCAGATGATCTTTTGAGGTCCCTTCCAACCCAAGCCATTCTATGATTCTAAGTCTGTCCACAAATATAATAGGGTGAGAGTGAATGACAGATAAGTATATGTTGTACCTGTTTGTGCAAATTTGCTAAAATGCCAGCAGAAGCCCCCACAAAAAGAAACTCTTAATTGCCTGTTAATAATCTTGTCACAGGAAGAGTGTGTACGTGTCTATAAAGTATGAGTAACTTTTCAGAAGTGACCCACTCCACAAGAGCCTTCATAACAGTTAAATGTGGTTTAACAACAAAGACACTATGGTTTAATGTCCTCCTTTGGTAAATTGCTGACCAACTACTAACATGTACTGAAAGAACACACTGCATCTGCCAATCTTTATTCTGGGTACTAGCTTTAAGAAACGCAGTTACGTGTTTTGTCTAGTTTCTGCGTGGTTTTGTTCCTGTAGAAATAATGCATTGAGGTATTTTTCCTCCTGAGCACAGTATAAAGACAACCATATACGTTCCATACGAGTGATTCCCACTTGCTTGTTAATGACTGGTTCACAGGAGTAGGACACATGGGCACTGGAGGTGAAATACAGCACAGAGTCTGAATAAATAGCCTCTCCGCTTGTAGCACAAAGTGCAGTTCTGCTGTCTGCACCAAACATTGCTGAAAGCAGATGCATTGAGGAGCACAGTGCAGGGATACAGTGAGAATTCTGAATGGCATTAGCTGATCTTGTTTGGCCTTGGAAGCCAGAAAGTGGCAGCAACAGCCCTGAAACAACGCAAAGTAAAGGCTCATGGTAAGAAATTGTTTCCCAGTGGGATGCAGAACATTAGCAGATTTTTCCAAGTGACACATGCAGACTCAGAAACCATAGCCTGAAACTCAGCTGACTACTACATGGTGTTCCAAAGCAAGTCGTGTGTCTTGTCTGTCTGATAGTAACTTTTTTTTTCTTTTTTCTTTTTTTCAAACGTACAGGCGAAGCATTCACTGGTATTCTTGTGTACCTGTTCTATAGTTTGAGAAAATGCTTCTCTCTCCTAGCTGCAGATTTCCCCAGTCAACACACTTTTACACTATTACTTTAAGGTAAAGTTTTGAGTGTACATGAACACTGAGATCAATGTGCTTTAATCACATAGGCTTATCGGAGCCAAATGACTTAATTTGAAGTTATTTCAGTCAAAATCTCAATCCAATTAGAATTCTTCTAAAATATCCATCTCAAGTTATGTTAAAAGATATATTGACTTAGATTATAGTAATTTGAGCTCTTATTGTGCTAAAGAAAGAGGGGGGAAATATTACCACTGAAAAGGGTTTAAGTGCATGGTTCTTCATGTTCACTAATTTCTATTGTAGCAGACCACCTCCGCACCCCTCTTTCTTTAGTGGCACTAATTTCTCTATCTAACATTATGGTTCAAAATTGTGCCTTGACTATACTCTCAGATGAATATAGTGGGCATCAGAGTTTCAGGAACAACAAAATTTACCTCTGGAAAAGCAAAAACAACAGGAAATTTAAGTTAGTTTTAAAATTGAAAGCTAGCAAACTGAAATAAGTGAAGAGTGACTAGCATGTATACTAAGTACAGACTTAGTATTGTTTATGCTATAAAACCCTTTTTGTTTGATCAACGTACAATGGAAAGAAAGATAATATTAATTTTATGTTATTGTTTTCATTGCAATTTTCAGTTTAATGATCATATAAAATTCTTCCTTTCATTGCCTTGATCTTTTTATTTTTGATGCTGTCCTGTTGTTCAAGAAAACAGGAATGTTCTTATCTAGAAATGCTTTATGTATTTTATTTTTTTCTGTTCAAAAACATCTACCTAACAAGAACGGATTCTTGCTCAGGTATGCAATTTGAACTATTTTAGGAGTGGCAGCTAAAAGGAGTTTGAACAACAAAGTCTATTAAAGACAAGTCCTCATGGCTATGACTGTACCAGCTGAGAAATCAAAAATAAAAGTGAGCTTTTCACAAAATTCAATAAAATGTGCTAACAGGACAGCTGAATTATCTTGCTTTCGTTAATAACTGCTCTTAATGGGCTCCTGAGCCACACTACATGTGAACCACAGCTGTAGAGGATGTAGTCAGCAGAGCTAATTGCTTAATGCAAACAAAAGCAACTCAATTCTGTCTTCTGACACAGATGCAAATTCCTTTTCAGTGTGTATCATGGGGGAAGTAGAAGTTCTGCAGTGTCACTCCAGAACTTTGGGAAGATGTAAAATAGAGGAGAAAGAAAGAATGGCAATGGTATAATGGCTGATAAGAAATCAAGGACTGGAAAATTCAATAAGAAGCAATTTTTCTATAGCATGTAACAACATGAAGATCCACCCTCTTGAAACTAATTGAGTTATAGTAAGTTATAATTAATATAAATAAGAAAGAATCAAAGATGCATGTATTGACTTTAGAAGCAGACTTTCTTTGCAGTAAAATACTAGGAGCAATATAGTAGTTTTACTACTAGTAGAATAGTAGTTTTATCTTAATGAATCTTGCTTTTACCTTAAGAAAGTATACTTTCTTGAGTCCTAAGAGAGTTTGTTGTGATGACATGATTCATCAAATCTGCGAAGATATGGACCTCCTCTTTTACACATGTAAGAAAGTAAAAATCCACCAAAAAAAAAGAGATTTATGGGTTATCTCCCCCATCAAAATCTGATAATGTTATGTGCTCCTTCAGCTGTAGAACTGTATTAACTGGACAACACTATCACAATTCTCACAGTGATGAGGAAGAAATGGCAAAAAAAGATTTCTTCCTGTTGTGCCTGCCTCTGTTCTTAGCTTCACTCTCTAGCATTACAGAATCTGCTATCACTGACCTACGGTGCGACAAGAGATTCATTCCAGATGCAAGAATCAGTATAGACCTGAGAAAGAGGAGCACTTGTTCCTGGTAAGACAACTTTATGAAAAGGCATCTAGACATGAAGTGTGTGCCAGAACCATGGCCCTAGGCCCAGCTTACTATACACATCCCTTTCTATTTCAGATGGCTTCCTTGCTGTTCCCCATGACAATAACTTGTCCACAGTCTCACTGTGCTCTTTTTTGCTCTGTGCTCATCATGTCCCTGTTTTTTATCACGGGTGTTTCCAATTTTCTTCATTGCTCACACTGCTTATACTGTAGTTTCCCTTAATACCTAAAACCAGGGTCTCTGATTTTCCCTCATTCATATCTTCTCTCACTGTTAGAATTCTGTTTTGTAAATGAGTATCCTATGGTTACATCTTGACAGTGAAAGTTGGGGCCATTCATGCTAAGAATTTTCCTTAAAACTTGGGAAGTGAGAAAGTGATAATAGTTATATTCAGTTAGTCATATATATCCAGGCTGACAAAATCAGAAATGCCAGCAATTAAGAGCTTGCTAGCTCTTACTATGCATACTGCGTAGTTATTTTATTGTTAAATAAGGACGCTATGATAATTTCTGCATCCATATCTCAGACATAGTCACCATTCATAGCTGATGCCCTTTGGTTGTTCAGTATTTGAGGAGATGCAAAAGAACAGTAAACTTACATCCCCACTATCCTTAGTAGAGAGGAACACGCAGTGTTTTCTTTTCCAGAGCAGCAGAGAAGTATACTGCCCAGGGAGGTGGTGGAGTCACCGTCCCTGCGGGTATTTAAGGAAAGGTTAGACGCAGCACTGAAGGATGTGGTTTAGTGGTTAATAGGTGGGGGGGACACGCTTGGACTGGATGATCCTTGAGGTCTCTTCCAACCTTAATAATGATTCTATGATTCTATATTGCTGGTACAGCCTCTTAACACTACAGTTAGTAACAAACCTTTCAGCAAAACAAAAATTTATCAGAAAATATTGATTTCTTGATCCAGAATATCAATCCTTTTTTGTTTCTTTGCCACTGAAAGTCCTCAGAGTCTAATCTCCCTCTCCACATTGGGGACCTTACATCTGAGTATAGGTTTCATGGTTCTGTGGCTTCTGGGCAGCCTGCAGACTGGGTCTGCGCTGAGGACAGGTGTTGATTCCCACCCAGGTTGCTGCAGTTGCCCAGAGAAATTGTCATTCCTGTCAATTCTGATTAATAATTTGTTAGAAGGATACTGATAGCTACACGAACTTTAAATTCCCTGAGCAGCTGCAAGGCACCTAAGGCACTTTCCTTATAATTTCAGGTTCTGAAAATACAACTAACTAAATAAAATGATAGACCTTTTCAGACCAAATGTAAACAAGAGTAAGCAAACCCTGCTCTTCAGTGAATTTGACAACTCCTTGTACTTCATACCTCCTTCAGCACAGACTGCATTTTAGTAGACATAGTCTAGACACCAACATTTTGAAATGAACTCAGCCTCTGATATGATAAGCCTTAGCTCACTTCTTTCTCCATATGTTACTGTACCAGAATAACAATAGAGAATAGAGACCTACCGTAAATTGGAAGAATTATGGGATGTGTGTTAGGGGATTAACATTCTGAATTAAAACAAGTTATTTTTCCAAATATGTCTGTTCCTAATGATTAGTATAATTTAATTTATTGCCCTGTGTATTACAATTAATAGTAGGAAAATATTTTTTCTACTTTACGCAGTGGAACGATGCTGGAAGGCAATGATTCTTAATCAATTATGCTTGCCAAAAATGAACTCGGTTCAGAGCAATCAGCATCAAACCAATTTATGCCGCTCACCCAGTGTTTACAAACTAGAGAAAACAGAAATTGAACCTGGGTCCCAGTCAGGTATTACTTGGTATCAGAGTCTACCTTATTAATAGTTCAGTATTGAAAAGCCAACACTCATGGCAGGAGAAAAAAATATAAAACAGCTAGTTGTGCTTTAAAATTCCTTTTTAGGACAAATTATTTCAGCACCAATAATAAATCAACTCTGAGAGTAAAGAAAAATATTATTTTGCATGTGATGACTGTTTCCATCTTTGTTATTTATAGTTAAATGCAACATGAATTATTTTTTAAGCAAAATCAATGATAACCACCATTCCAAAAGACCAAACTACTTATTAGAAAATGGTTTACTTGAAAAAAAAACACCCCAAATCTGTATGCTGAAAACGTTAAAATGTCTGAATTACTGATTTTGAACAATTCAGAATTGAATTATTTGTTGTGAACACTAATTTTAATTTTGCATTTGTTTTACTGTATGCAAAAATTTGAGGCTAAGTAACATAAAAAATAAATTTCTAAGGTATTTTTTTTCTAGAGTGAAGGATTTCAGATTTATTGGAAATTACTTTTTTAAATTTTGTATGATTTTTTTTACTGTGATTTCACCCAAACCAATACTGTTTTTTTACCTTGATCCTAGTGATGTAGCCACTGAATGAAAAAAAAAAATTCGCTGCTCTAAGTACATGCTTTCAGAAGCCAGTAGAAAATAAAAATACAAACCACAAGTGTGTTTGCTGCAGTTGAATTTCACAAGTTTTTATCAGGTCACAAACTGCAGTCAGGCTGAGAAAAAAATGTAGCACTTTTGAGTTTGAACACAGGACAGAAAAAATGTTATAAAGGGGCAGTTTGGCATTACTCCTCTCTAAAATGATGGCAGCTCTTAAGTCCTAATTAAAATCATTACAAACTAGTATGGATACCAGAGTATCTGGCCAGAAGGGGTTATCTGCTTCAATATCAATCTAGGTGTCTGAACTAACCTCACACTTATAGTTTTGTATTAGGATGATCACTAAATTGTTATGAATTTAGGAAAATTGTGATCAGAGTGGGTTAAAAATTGCTGTGAGTTATTAAGATCTGGGCTTGAAATTATACTAATGACGATAATATAGAATGTGGCTAATGAAATAATCAGGTAATGTGCCCACTGCAAACAGTACTTTGCATGTACCAAAGCTGTGAATGTATAAAATAAAATTGAGACTTCCAAGCTAATAGCTGGGTGATGTGTTGCTACATTGTGTTAGAGAACCTAGAAAATGTCTTCCATCACTCCCAGTAAGTCTGTGAAAGATTCAATTAATGACCCAATAAGCCTGTTCCTTATTCTCAAGGTCTTATATACAAATTATTTGTAGTCAACAGGCCAAAGTGCAGACACATAAACAAATAGAAAGCATTGCTCGATGATGGGCATCCTACAATAACAGGATAATTTTTGTGTCTCCAAACATTATGTTTGTACTGTTCATATTTATAAAATAAGATATTTTTCCTTAAAAGCTCTCATTTAGGCTGAGCTTTTGAGGTGATTTCCATAACTATGCTGAATCAATTGATTTCATGTAGCCCACTTGGCAATTTCAAAGAATTCCTGTACCTTACACTCACTCCTTCATGTATGATTTTAAAATGTTGGATCTTTCCCTTGTTCTGTTGTGGGACTTCTTAAATTTTCTTTAGCTATTGGAATTGAATAACCGAAAGCAAAAGCAAACATTCCTTAACAGTTGGATTACAATAATTCTTTTTCCTTTGCTCACCTTTCAATTTCTTGTTATGTCAACATTTCATTTATTCTGTAGTCCTTATAGAATCTTCCCATATATAGCTATACCCTATGTTAAAAAAAAACAACCAAAAAGAAACACGGAAAAGCCTTCTTTTGAGTGTATGCAATGACAATAAGGAAAAAAGGAAAAAAGCCCTAATTGCTAGATACCTTTATGATCCCAGAAGATTACCTAATTCCACAAGTACAAATACTGCTGTCTGCTTTCCCAGAATCCCAGGTACAGAGTAACCATTTGCATTTCTGCGATGAGCTATCAATCTCCTTAAAAGAAAGGTATTTTCTATAGAAAATATTTTAATGTTCATTTTGGAATGTTTAAAATATAAAAACAAGTGCAATAAAGCAAGGTTTCTGAGGAAAAAGATGTAGCGATAAAGTTAAGGTCTATAGTCGTTTTTTTTAATGGAATCTTGTGATTTCTGTTAAAACATTTAAAATATGCTAGATAACACTATGACTTATAAATGATAACATGCAGGAGGAAAAAAAATCCTACAAATAAACAGATCTTTTTGCTAAGTGTGTATTCCCCACTCCTCTGTAATATCTTTGGTGGGGTACTCACTGTATTCAGTTTCCTAAAGCAACACAATTTACAAAGGCCCCCAAGAGGAAAAAGAATGACTGAGATTATGTTAAGCTTTGTGTTTGATATATGGGAAGTTACTCACAGCTGTAAGGAAGAACAACATGTAGAAGCGGCTTTGTTGTTGTTGCATTTGTTACATTGCCAAGATTAGAGTTTACTGAGGATTATAGTTCAGTTTGCAAACTAAAGCAATGTCTTTTTTGATCTAAAATAAGATCATACTGTCATCAGTTCAAAAGAAAATACAAGTCATTTTTATATAACTGTGAAGTTGCAAAGAGATTTTAGCCTTTCCAAATAGTGCTTCTGAAAACAAGTTTTCAGCTGATACAGTTTTCTTGGTAGCAATTGATTGAAAACTGTTAAATCAGTAGAAATCAAGCCTTAATCTCCTTCCTTAAGAGACATAAATGTGTATGCCACTTCCGGATTAAAGATGCTTTAATTTCAAATGTACTGAAATTTAAATTGTAATAACTTCCAATTTAATACATTTAAAAATATGCAAGTGATATTATGTTACAGAAACTAGTCAGGGAAAGCTAAAATTGTGAGGAACTTCAGAGGAACTGACTTAACAATGATGAAAGTCAGTGTTGACTAAATTGTAAATAAAGTTGATCATTTTCAGGACAAGTTGTTTGTAAATAATTTTTGTCAACTCAAAAAAAAATAATTCCCACCAACAAATAACCCCGGCAAGCATGTAGCAGTAATAAGGAAGTCAGAATTTAAAAAAAAAAAAAAAAGAGAAAGAAAAAGAGATGGTGTATTGAAAACAATGGGAAAATGACAGAATTTGAAATTACAATCTATTTAGAACATTTTGTTCAGCATCTGTAACTTCGGTCTACATTCTTCTTGTTTAATTGTAAGAGTATCATTGAGATGGCTAAATTTTGAAAGTTGTCCCCTTTAACCCTACTTTCAATATATAAAGCATAAACAGGCACCTCCAGAAAGTAACTAATTTTTATTTTGGAATGTCCTGAGTTTCCCTATGGGCAGCCTGTATCTTTCTAGGGAATACATAATGCTGAAGTTAATGTGGTCCTAACTTCAGTGAGGTATATAATGTAAAGTTAAATTAGCCTGTATCCATATCTGAAATACCAAAGGAGCTCAGAATGAGGCACCACTGAGAAAGCTGGGAAGCATTGGAAAAGATCTTGGACCTAAAGAACAAGTGGAAAGAATTACCTGGTTTGAGAGGAAATCAAGTAAGAGGGTATATGGTAATTGCACATGGTAAAATAACACAGGAAGTAAGGTGGAATGTTTTGTTCTTCCTATCACATAACAGGAACAAGGAAATATTCTGTGAAATTGTAGGATAATAAATTCAAAAGTCATGAACAGAAAAAAAAAATCACTCAGTGCATAATTATAATCATACAAATTAGAGGTGGGAATAAAAAAAAGGTTAGTCAGTGTTCATGGGTGCCACATTATTTCCAGTAAACAGTAAAATCACTGAATACTCTGTTGTGTAAATCTAAATTCTGCCTTTCTATTTTTTAAGAACCCTCCAGGCTTAAATGCTTACTTATTTTGTGAAAGTGTGTCTTGCTTATATAGATCCTAATAATTCCAAATATTGCATGGCCTCAACCCCTGCTGATGATTTTAGATTTTTCAAAACTTTATTGTTCATACACTACTGCATTTTGCTTCAGAAACTTACTGACCTTCAGAAACTTCCCCTATAATGAGAAACTGACACTGTTTTAGCTTCTTTTTCCTTTGTTAGATTATTTTCTAGGTCATGAAGCTTCACATTAAATGTTACTAGTGAGCACCACTGCTAGAGCTAAATGTGGTATGATCATAAGAATGTGAGAGGTCACCCTGATTCAAACCATTCACCTAGTTCTCTGACAGCGGTAAATACCTGATACCAAGTAAGGAGTTCAAGAACAGGGTAAGTATGCCTCTGGTATGTTTTCCTGGAAGGAAACTGAATTTATTGCTGAAATTTTGTTTGAATTTTGGTTTCCAATTCCTATTATAATTTTGAGCAACCTGCAGGTTTTGAAGATGCCTTGGAAGTAGCTAAATGGGCTTCACTTCTTCTTTTTCCATAGATTATAGTCTAGAGAATATCAAAAATATTTCAGTGACTTATTTCCACTGAAATACTTTTAGGCCACTTCCTCTTTCCTCTCATCCACAGCCTACAAAGCATTATAAGCATACTCCACTGATATAACTAAAAAGTAAATATTATTTTAGGAACAGTGTCCGATATTAATATCATCAGCTAAATTATTATGCACATATTTACACGTAAAGAAAATTTAATCTGCCATAATTTATTATGGGAAATAAAAAAAGGCATTTGTTTAAGAGAAAAATGAGAAACAGAGATGTTTACTAATATTTCTTGTAGATCTATCACCACTGATAATCAAGAATATCCACTCTTATCTGAAGATTATAAATACCAGCATAAATAAGACGATATGACAAGAAATTTGCCAATGACACCAAGCTGTGTGGCACGGTTGACACACTGGAGGCAAGGGAAGCCATCCAGAGGGACCTTGACAGGCTGGAGAGGTGGGCCTGTGCAAACCACATGAAGTTCAACAAGGCCCAGTGCAACTACCGGCTGAGTGGAGAATGGATTNATCAGAAACAGTGTGGCCAGTAGGTCAAGGGAGGGGATTCTGCCCCTCTACTCCACTCTTGTGAGACCCCCACCTGGAGTACTGCGTCCAGCTGTGGGGTCCCCATTACAGGAAAGACATGGAGCTGCTGGAGCAAATCCAGAGGAGAGCCACAAAGCTGATCAGAGCAATGGAGCACCTCTCCTACGAGGACAGGCTGAGAGAGTTTGGGCTTGTTCATCCCAGAGAAGTGAAGACTCCAGGAACACCTAATTGCAGCCTTCCAGTACCTAAAGGGGAACTACAGAAAAGATGGAGAGGGGCTGTTTACAGGGGCAGGGAGTGATAGGACAAGAGGTAATGGGTTTAAAGTAAAAGGGGAGATTTAGATTAGATGTTAGGAAGAAATTCTTTGCTGTGAGGGTGGTGAGGCACTGGAACAGGTTGCACAGAGAAATTGTGGAGGCCCCATCCCTGGAAGTGTTCAAGGCCAGGTTTGAACAACCTGGGCAACCTGGTCTAGTGGAGGGTGTTCCTGCCCATGGCAGAAGGGTTGGAACTAGATGATCTTTGTGGTCCCTTCCAACCCAAACCATCCTATGATTCTATGATTCATCCTTAAATCTGGTGATCAGCTTATAGTATTCGAGGATATAGTATACTTATGCAGTAAGTAGCTCAAAATTAACACATTTAGATCATTTGATAGACACCACAGATGTTATTATCTTACACTGTTTATATTTTGATGACTGCTTTTTAGTGCTGCTAAGGTTGCATATAGTGACTCAAAGTGACACAACATACACATTGTGACATTATCTTTTCTTTTACTAATTTGAGACCTCTGTGCAAGTAGGGTCAGAAAGCCAATTTTTTTTTCCTTTGAATCATAAACACATCATCCTTGAGGTTCAAGAAGATCTGTGTTTTAACTGAAGAATGAGAACTGTAATATGTAGCTTGTATTTGCATCTCTACTGGACAACATAATGGATTATACGTATCTCATGTCTGATATGCTTGCTTAAGTGCTTGCCTTAGAAGGTACTTGTTACTTCAACATGGCCATGGGTATTTTAACCCTTGATCTGACATGGAGGAGTGGGATAAAGGTAGGTGTTGCAAGGTCACTAGCACAGAATATGATGATGCAAGGTTATGCAAATGGATTTAGGAGAAACCAATACTTTGTTGCCTGACCCAATATATGGACTGTCCTAGTTGGGGTACAAGGAAATACTGTTGAAGCAGCATTCTGTCTATATATAGAATGAAATTTAAGTGACATTTAGTTAAAAAAGAATGTAAAAATGGACACGTAAAAGCAGATTCAGGAAGTTTTCAATTTGTTTAAGAAGAGAAAAAAAGTAAAGCATGTAGAATGTTGAGATTATAGTTTAAAATGTTTTCAGAATGAGTAATGAAAATTATTTTACTGAATCTTGAGGAAAGTATTAGCTGTACTTCTCAGTGATTCCTCTTTTCACAGTAAAAGTAAAATGAAGTATAAGTAATAAGCAGAAGTAAAAATGAAAAGTATAATTATTCACTGTTTCCTACCCTGTATTAATATAAATATCAAGATCAGTAAACTGTAAGCTTCTCTGGATCCCCACAATAATGTTTGATGCTTGCTTTGCTAAGCACCTAATAGACCTAATAGGTCACAGAAGGAAAAAGTGAAGCAAGACATTTATGAGACAAGGGACATAGGGAAAAGTAGAATTTTGTTGATATTTGTTTTGGGTTTGCATGGCAAGGTTTTGGTAGCGGGGTGGGGCTACAGGCTTCTGCAAGAAGCTGCTAGAAGCTTCCCCTCGGTCTGATAAAGCCAATGCCAGCCAACTCCAAGATGCACCTGTGGCTGGCCAATGATGAGTCAGTCAGCAACAGTGGCAGTGGCTCTGTGACAACATATTTAAGAATGGAAAAAAAACCCAAACTAGCAGCAATTTTTGCAGTCAGAGAGGGGAGTGAGAAGGTGGGAGAAACTTTGGAGGCAATAAGGTCAGTACAGAAGGAGGGGCAGGAGGTGCTCCAGGTGCCAAAGCAGAGATTCCCCTACAGCCCATGGAGAAGACCATGGTGAGGCAGGCTGTCTCCCTGCAGCCCATGGAGGAAGGATGATGGGGAGTAGAGATTCCACCTGCAGCCCTTGGAGGACCCCATGCCGGAGCAGGTAGAGACACCTGAAGGAGGCTGTGACCCCATGGGAAGCCCACGCTGGAGCAAGCTCCTCGCCGGACCTGTCGCCCCATGGAGAGAGGAGCCCAGGCTGGAGCGAGTTTGCTGGCAGGACTTGTGACCCCGTGAGGGACCCATGCTGGAGAAGTCTGCTCCTGAAGGTCTGTGTCCCATGGGAGAGACCCACACTGGAGTGGTTCATGAAGGACTGTAGCCCATGAGAAGGACTCACGTTGGAGAAGTTGGTGGAGGACTGTCTCCCATGAGAGGGACTCCACACTGGAGCAGGGGAAGAATGTGATGAGTCTTCCCTCTCAGGAGGAAGGAGTGGCAGAGACATATGTGATGAACGGACCACAAATCCCATTCCCCATCACCCTATACCACTGGAGGGAGAGTAGGAAGAAAAATTGTGTGTAAAGTTAAACCCCGGAAGAAAGGACGGATGAGGAGAGATGTTTTAAGATTTGGTTTTATTTCTCATTATTCCACTCCATTTTTCTCAGCAATAAATTAGATAAATTTTTCCTAAGTTGAGTCTGTTTTGCCCATGACAGTGATTGGTGAATGATCTCTCCCTATTCTTATCTCAACCCATGAGCCTTTCATTGTATTTTCTCTCCTGTGTCTAGCTGAGGAGGGGTGTGATAGGGTGGCTTTGGTGGGCTCCTGGCCTCCAGCCAGTGTCAACCTACCACAGTTCCAAAGAGTGATGTTGATTTCCAAAGTGTGGCATCATAAAAACCACTCTTGCAAGGAGAACACTCAGGAATGTGTTTGTAATTTGTGAGCTACCTTGGCAAAATCTTAGGGTTTTATTTATTTTTTTTAATTTAGGGTAGGCCTACTGTTTATGATTCATTATGATTAATATAGTCCTGAGAGAAATACTTTTTGCCAAAAAAATCAATAGTAGACTTCTTCATTTCAAAAAAAATGTGCTTGCAATGAATTAAATGACAGCTCTATTTTTTTATGAAAAATATTTTTTAAAATATAAAAAAATTATTCTTTTGTAGAAGATGATAGGAAAGATGGAAGATTAGGGAACAGAATGGAATAAAAGCATCCTAAGTTATTTGCTTATATTTAAATTCACTTAAACTGCCCACCATTGCCAAAAGGACTTTGTCTTGTCTACTTGTTTCTTTTTTCCCTTCTCTGGGACGCATGGCCTTGACTTCTTCCCTTGACCAAGCTTTGGAGCTTATTGGACTTTCGGTGGACCAGTTCATCTTACCAATTCAGTAGAAAACTATTCTGGGTTTTTTTGCTGGTCTATGAGAATGATGTCAGAGACGGTTCTGTTGGCTGTTAAAGCCAGCACAAGGTAAGTGGCAAGCTGCAGTAGTGAAGAAGTAGAAACAAAGTATGAGACTGCTCCATTCTGATGATATCACAGACTTACAGAACAGTTGAGGTTGGAAGGGTACTCTGGAGGTCATGTGGTACAACTCCCCTGCTCAAGTAGAGTGACCTTCAGCTGGTTGCCCAGGACCACATCCAGATGGCTTTTGAATATGTCCAAGGATGGAGATTCCACAACCATTCTGGGCAACCTGTGCCCAAGCTCAGCCACCCTCACAGTGAAAAAGTGTTCCCTGATGTTCAGAGAGAACCTCCCATGGTTTAGTTTGTGGTCATTGCCTCTTGCCCTGTCACTGAGCACCACGGAAAAGATCCTGGCTCCATTCTCTTTGCACCCTCCCTTCAGGTATTTTATGCATGGATGAGACTACCCCTTGAGCCTTCTCTTCTCCAGGTCAAACAGTTCCAGCTCTCTCAGCCTTTTCTTATAGATGAGATGCTCCAGTCTCTCAATTTTAGATGAGTTCTCAAAATTTCTGCGTCTCAAGGATGAGATGTTAGGTAAGCTCACCACATCATTTGAAACTGCAGACTCAGATCATAGAAGCAAAACAAAGCTTGGTTTATATTCTCAAATCCAACTTCAAACTTTCTCAGATCTCTGAAAATTCTGTAGGAAATCACAGTTCTCCAGCCTGGCCACAGTTCCTTAACCTGATCATAGCAACTTTTGCTGACTGTGTCGTTTTCCCAAAGTGTGATAAACTCTGATTTGGTTTAAAAATTCCAAGTTTTACGAAGGCCTGTTTTTCAATACAGTTGTTGGCTCTGTGTGTGGACAACTAAATATATTAAAAATTCAAATAGCTAAGTCATTGAGCTGGCAATTTTCAAAGAATATGAACCTAATGAAAGCTGATTTTCTTTTAACTTAGGATAAACATTTTAGATTTTTTTTTTAAGCTAATAATCATGGGTGAAATTTTGCCTCATTTGTTAATGTAAACCATGCTGCAACAGCATTACGTGTTCCTTCAGACCATATATAACTGGAAGTTTGTAATGTGTAAGTAGCAGTTAGAGGTACAGAGATGACGTTCATATTTTAGAACATGCAAATGTTTACCACAGCCTCATGCAGGAATACCACATTCTGAGTGTTCTGTTTGTCAAGATACTAAGCTATTGTTTGTAGACTGCAATAATCTGTGGAGACAATTGCTACTGAAAAAGGGGGGAGAGAATCAGGCTGTAAGGAGAGCAAAAGATGAATACCTCAAGGCTACGCTTTAGGGTCCATCTTGTTTAATATTTTCATCAATGCTTTTGACATCCACAACTGATTTACTGGTGATCCAAAGTTTGGAGTCACCATCCATACAGAGGAAGACTGTATTGAAGGGACATGATGACACTGGGGACTCAAGTAATATAAACATAATGAAATTCCACATTATGAAATGAAAGATTGCAATGGCAACAAAACAATCATCAGTAAGCTAGAAGCTCGTTCATTGGAAAGCAGTGGGACTTGGGTGTATTACTTGATTTCAGGATCAGTATTGTGATAAGTTCCTTGGATGTAGTCATTAAAAGCAAATACCATTCTGGTGTGTATCAGCCCATATGTTTCAGCAGTGATGAAGAAGTATTGTTGCCACCCTACAAGGCATCGTGAAACCTCACTTGTGTGAGTCCTGGTGAGCTCTGTTCAAGAAGGATTAATTCAAGATTCTTTTCAAAGGACTGCTCAGGTGGTTAGGGAAAGGAGACCCTGTTGTAAAAATGAAAACTAGCTTAGGTTAACCTAGTTTAGGTTAAAAGAAATGCTGAAAGAAAGTATGATTATTTTTATAGGATAAAATTATTAGAAGAAGAAACAATGGTAAAGGACAACATTCACACAAAAATAAATAGGTTGTGAACTTTCTGATTAAATTTAGGCTACAGATTATACGAATATTCCTAACCAGCAGAATGTATTTGAGATAACATTTTCAAGACAATGTCTGGTAAATTTATGCAGGAAATACACAGTGTGATGCCTGTAATCTCAGGACACTTCATTTAGTGACCAGAGCAGTCCTCATAGTTTCATCTTCCTGTATCTCTTTTCAGTATTATCTGCATTTCCGTGCATTTTTCTACACTTTTTAAGACTAGGGTACAGTACATGATGATGTCCTGAACTGAGATTAGGCTGGTGAGGACCTTTCAGAACAAGTACCTCTGATTTCAATATCACCTCACTTCAGGACCACAGTGGACTCAATGCAGAAATGGCTTATCGAAAGGTTCAGGTAGAAAATAGAAGGAAAACAGTAAGGATGTGCAGCCAAGGGGCAGGTGATAGGATTGAATCCTTAGTCCCAGAAACAAATTCCCCAGCAGCTCCCAAAGATGTGGTGCATCCCTGTGTCATCATCTTGAACAGTGCCTCCAAGGTGGCCACAGCAGTTAAATTTTAGAAAGGTTTTCCAAATGACTTGTTTACTGTGTGAATTCTTATTTTCATGTAGCAGGTAAAATTAATAACTCTTCTCTGCAACTGTGCAGATTATTTTTCTGTATTTGCAAAAGTGTGACTTTGCAGGAAACAGCAGATTAAAATGCATTAGTCTGATAAAATCTGGATCCACTGCACAATTTTATTTGTACAGCTTCATGAGGGTAATGTTCCAATCAGTTCCTTTCTTGTTTTCACTTTAAAGTTATTGTGATAAAACTGCTTTTTTGATTCTAAAAAGAATTCTTGAAAATAAATCTGATCAAGGCTTTCAGGTGCCAGAAATTTGTCAAAGCAGATTGGTGCAATTATTAAATACGATAGTATCAAATTATTTTGCATGTTTAGAAAATATCCCTCTTCCTGTTTACGTATTCATTTACTGATCTTAGTTAGTTTATGGCTGCTATTGTGGTTATGTGGAAGTGCATGCCATGTATATGCTGCGCCTCATGGCCTTTGGAACTTCAGTGAGATAAGCAGCAATCCAGTTCACAATCACTCAATTTCAAAGAATCTGTCACTTTTTACACCAGCAGCAAAGGTCCATCTCTTCCTCTTCCACTTGATTACTGTCCAATTGACTGCTATACTGTATTCCTTTTAAATTTACATTTGAAATACCACATGCAAACTTATTCGAATAGATTGTAACTTCTAGCACAGTTAGTGCAAAGATTTGTGTACTAGTGTAATCTTTTTAGAAGCCCAAACCAGGTTTTAAATTATTTTTTTTATTTTTTTTATTTTTTTTTGCTTCAGTGCAGAAGAAAATTAAATCAGGACCATCTTAATTTCTTCTGAATCGTGAATCAGGGCATCCACCTGAAATAAATGAGATTCAAGATTATGTCCTTGCACTGAATTAGGCAGATTATTGATATTATTGTTGGCTGTGAAGGTTTTGCTTCCTTTGTGGCTTTGACCAGAAATACCATTCTGATAACTTAAAAATTTCCTAAAGAAAGATTCATAAACATATGTATGTTCTGATTAAATGTTTTGATTTTAATGAGCTGGAATTATCCAACAAAACTCCTCACCACCTCTAATGCATTTTTCTTAAATATCTGCAGGTTTTAAACTATGCATCAACAAGGAAGTACTGACTGTTATTTATGCCTTTTTTTGTTGATCAAATTGTCATAATCAATACTTGAAGTCATAAATCGTGTTGGCAGATTTTGTTTGCATCACCATTAATTTAATTATCTGACTCTTTGGTTTACCTGATTTAAGTTCAAAGTAACTGCTAATTATTACGTCATTGTTGTTGCCTATCAGCCAAGGTTCACTGTTTGCTTTATCACAATTTAGATAAAGAAAAAAAAGGTAAAATTTTGATCTCACAAAATCTCAACTGCCTTCTAAAAATATTGTAGAGGAAAGCTCCTTTATGTGCAATGACAGAGGAGAGACTTAGTTTGCACATTGTGACATTAGGAGGCATCCTGAAGGTAGGACTAGCATTACACAAGCATCGGATCCAAGAAGCTCCAGGAAGGCCCGTCCCCACAGTTTACTGGGTCCCCTGGAGCCCAAGCAGACTGCAGGGTCACTCCCTCTGCTGGAATAGGCTTCGGGTTGCAACAAGTCAGTAAATTTACTCGTTTTGCTGTTTTCACATGCTGGTTAAACCATCCACATCTGCCCTATGGCCTACCAACACAAACAAGCGTGAATCTGTGTGACAGTGGCTGCTGCCAGCTATGCACGTAACTTGTGAAGGGCAGGGGAAAGGAGACACTCCTGTTCGGTTGGGGGGCTGGAGGGGTCCCGTGTGTCTGCCAGAAAAGGAGCTCTGGGCGTGACATATTGAATTCTGTAGGTGGTATAGGTGAAACCATCTGGATTTTTTAATGTGAACGTGCGCACATGAAGCTAGGCAGGGGAAGCATCAACCACGGATTTCAGAGAGGCGTGGTATGTGGAGGATCAGGGAAAGACAGGATTCCCTCTCCGTAGGTCAACAGAAATGTAAGATCAAGAATCATCAGAGTCTAGATACAAAACCAAGAAATAACTGTAAAATTATCGTGCTAGAAATGGAAACTATTCTACTTAGCTGGCTTTGTTATTTAAGGGTCATTTGGTTTTCCCCTAAACAATTCAGCTGTTTTTGTTTTGCTTTCCCTCTCAGGTTAAGCTCCAGAAAGCTGAATACCTGTGCATGGAAACAGTTCAGAGAGATGCACTTTTATTTCCTTTTTTTTTTTTACCCACTTGGTCTCTGAAATGAATAGTTATGGTTTCTGACACAGTCTTCCCCCAGCCTTTTTAACAGAGAGCAAAATGACAATTGATTTTCAAAGATCAGCAAATACTTATGATCAGCAAGATCCTTATGACTAGGAAAGCTAGTAGTGACTTGTGTCATGAGTCTAGTATATATATTTGTGTTGGTCAGGCTGATGTGTACCTGGAAGAACGATACGTGGTGAAAAATGACAAAGCTGAATTTGAAGGGATAGAGAGAGGGTTGTGGGAGCTTAAGTACTGAGATGGAACATCATACACAAATAGCACTTTGAGGGTTCCTTAGATGTCAGTATTTGGGATTTTTGGTGAGTATTAATAGAAGACATGCATGAAAAGTAAAGAGAGCAGAAATCAGGAGTACAGAGAAATAGAGTAAGATGCCAAAAAACAGGGGAATGCAAACAGTACAGGAGAAAAAGTGTGGAAAATGCGGGCTATAACAAATGAAAATCTTTGTGGTCATCTTTGACTACTAGCAAGTCCAGGAGAGTCCTAATACACAACAGAAGAAATTTCATTGAAATCGGAACATCAAGATTGTGGACTTAAAATATACATAGCATTTTATAAAAGTACTTTTTTTTTTTTTCTGAATATAGTATGATAAAATGTATTGGGTATCTGCAGCTATGTAACAACTTATTTCCCTGTCCCAGTCCATTTTCACTGCTCATTACACTGACAGCTCACACAGATAAAATCCCTGATGGATGGGGCCATTCTTAACTGAGGTCATATCTGAAGTTAATGTTTATTACTTGTCCCCTCCCACTCCTACTAGATTAGCTGTTAATCTACTATAAATGTGGGGGTTCATTAAAAACAATAATAGCAATAACAACAACAAAACCGAATCTGCCTGAAATGTCTCCCATTTTCAAAAAGATGTTAGGCTAAAAATGAGTGCTCTGGTAAAAATTGCCTCCACTTACTGTCCTTAAATTCAGTCATGTATTGAAATAATGAAAATAATGAAACATCCAGGTAATTTCCTCTGCCGTGCTACTTCTCAGCCAAACCCATTTTTGCTTGCCTTTATGATTCATTCATCCTTAGCCTACTTTTCGTTTTGTTCACTTAAACTGGTAATAATGTATGTGAGCTGAATTAATACATTGCTTCTCAAAATAATTTCAGAGGTTCATATTCAGTACTCTGTAACATAATGCTCTGCAACATTACTCAGTCCAGCAATATTTTTGCAACTCCTTGCAGCATAAACTTGCATAGCTGCACTCATTTCACTTGGAGAGAAATTGGCAAAATGTCAGCTGTTGAACCAAGTAATTTCACTATAAATTCATATAGTTGTATATTTGCGTATAAACCACATTAATTATCAACAAATCATACAGTTACATTGGTACAATGCCATTCACAACAATTACCATTCTTTTTAACTAGAAATACAGTTGGAATTATGCCATACAAATATACGCTGGAACTATACTCCTCTCAATATCTTACCTTAACTTGCTTATGCATTTAATAGATATTAATATAAAAAAAGTGCATTTCCCTGAGGAAAGACAGGATTGATAATAAGTGATTTATAATTGTTTCTGTTGCATCATGAGATTTTTCACAGTTCATTTGCCAATTCTTTGCTACATAGATTTATTTATTTTCCTTTATGAAAGTTCTGGGTTCCACAGGAACCTACTTCTTTATTTCACCTCAGCTTAAACACATTTGTTGTAAACGCTAATATTGAAAGTTAATTAATTGCAACGTCTACCTCTAAGTTAGTACAACTGGAATACTGTGTGTGCTTTCTAGAGAAAACTAAAACAATTTTAAAGATTTTGGTTTATCCATTGTCTTTTTTTTTTAACTGAAATTGTATTTTACCTCAACTTATGAAAAATCTTAAAAAAAGCAATCTTTGATCTTAAAGAAGTAATATTAACTTAAAGAAGTAATCTTCACAGGACACAGATCACGTGAAGAGTGTGTAAGATATTGCTAATTATTTTCTTTAACAATTGTTTACACAACATTTCCATAAGTGGCAATGTTGGAGTTCATTCACTCAGGACACAAAGCCATTATTTTACAGTAGGTCTAAATCTTCCTTGTGAGATCTTTTTGGAGAGTTGGGAAATATCAGCTGTTGTGTGATATGCTATCTTTATTGCAAACATAGTACTCAAGTTAATATGTTTTTTTTTACTGATACAGAATGAAGTCATAGGAAACTACCTATGTAAAGGCTTCCATAAAGAATCTTCAAGAAAAAAGAATCTATTAATAAATACAGAAATGCAAATGTATTGTTGTAAAACTACATATTCTGTACATGCTTTCATGTGTATTCAGTGGACTGTTGGTTTATCATGTCTTCATGTAGCTACAGGAGATTCATGTTTGCCAGTTCCTTTCTCTGTCCTCTGTCATTCTAACATACTAAAGAATTGCATAGGAATTTCCTGACATGTACAGTCATTTGATATCCAGCCTACTTAAAAAAATTCCACAAGCAGTCAGATGATATGACAAATGTCACAGATACAACTTTAACCAAAGTTTCAACAAAAACACAGTGTTGGCATTTTAAGTATTGTAAACTTTGTTCTGAGAAGATTTTATGACAAGCAAAAATATTTGCTCTTGTAGCAGTTTAGACCAAGGCCTTTAAAATATTTACAAATTCTAAAATTCTCACAACATCCCCTCAAGGTAGGTTGCTGAGCATTTTACTTTCAACTGAGGAGCATATTAACATTAGTTTGTCTGTGCTAAAATGGTACTTTCAATACTTTTTGTTTGCTGATACTGGTTTACCTCCACCAGGAAACTCAGAACTGTCATGTAACTTCATTGCTGTCTTCACGATTGTCATGATTAGAAGATTGCCTAAGGGCAATCATAAACATGATCTTGGTTGGAGCTCCTCCAAGTGAAGTGTAAGCCTTTGCTTATCTGCAAAAAAGTTCCATTGGGGAAGGCTTTCTCATTTTTCTAGCACAGCTGCAGGTATTCTTGATCTATGATATGTTTGTCCTAACAACATGGTTAGCTTCAACACTTTCAGTAGTCAGGTTTACTTATAACCCAGTTATTATTTTGTGGAACTAGATTTGGGGGGAATCACATATATAAGATGGGACACTGTAGCATTTGTGGTGCCCTTTTATTAGCTGTAGCTGAAATACTTAGCTGTGGTGACATGGTACTGGAATAAGTTGTATAAAAAAACCCAGTGCTGACAGCTAGTCTCTATTGGAATTCATTGTACTCCTAATACCAGCAAGTAGAACTGACATTAACAACTAAGAACTACTGCTATCCACAGAGATCAGCAGCAGGTTACACAGATGATCAGCAGCTGCTTACTTCCAACTCTAGTTCTTCCTCTGTAATGGCAATGCACAAAAATACATTGGCCAGAGCGATTTGTAGAACCTTTAAAAGTCTTGTGAGGAAACTCTAAAGGACATTTGGGTGCCCAAGTCATAGTCCATAAAAGATAAAAATAATATAGGTAGAATTTCACTTGTTAGACACTGAAATGTTCTTCAATATATCTATAACGTTTCCTAAATGTAAGGAAAATATTTCGCTGTCTGTCATGCTTACTAAAAAAATTTCCCAATTCCATCTTCAGATTGGCTCCTAGTTAAAAAAAAGTCCTACGTAATTTCCTTTCCCTTAAGTAATGAAGAAGTGGGGGGGGGGCACAAAAAAACCGCAACAAAGCAAGATGTTTCATTGTTTGACGAAAGGATCTAACACAAGGCCTGCCCTTGCTTTGAGCTAATAATAACCGAATCTTCAGTGCATTAACTCAAGAGAACTTTGCTCCTTGAGTTCTTTAGCTAAATAAGATTATTATGTGATAATGATAGATACCCTTTAGAACAATGACATTCTATGCAAACTTATTGTTTAAATTAACCAGTTAATTGATTTATAGAGTGTCTGTGCGGGTCACTTAGTTTTTCTCCCACGACTGAAATAAAATAATTTCCTAATCATTCAGACATTTTAAAGGAGAGCTTTTACGGTTGGACTAGATGATCCTTGAGGTCTCTTCTAACCTTAATGATTCTATGATTCAGTGCTCATTTTTGAGCTCTTAACCAAACCAACTGTCGTGTAAGTAGAACAAAAACAGTATTTTTCCACAGAAAGTCACGGAAGCAGTGAACTGCACATGTGGCCAGCTGGATTGCTTCAGAGCATGGAACAGAGGACAGGACCTGCTGCTGTTGTGGTGTGTGGAAAGGTGCACTCAGCTCTGTTTGCTCGGAATATGCTGCTCTGCTACCTTTTTACTGCAGGGTGATGATTATCACGGGTCCGCTTACCTCCAACACACAAAATGGACCGGCCAGGATAACAGCAAATGTTATCGGCAAAAAAGAAGCCTTTAGGGGGAAAGTGAGAACCCTCTAAAATGTTTCACGCTGTAACCATTAAAAAAAAAAATAAAAAGAGGCCAGATAGCGTTTTTAATATTGCACACCTTGACAGACAGCTGCAGGCAGGTGAAGGTGGGAAGGCAGACCTGCCTGCCGGTGTCATTTCCCGAGCGCCCTGGCAGCAGTGCTCTCTGGTGGACGGGAGAAACAGCTGATGCGAGAAATCTGCTGTAGCTTTTGTGAGCCAGACCCTCACACGGTTTCGAACTGAAAAGCATAAAGGAGTGCATTTCCTCCGTGGCAGCGGGCTGGGATGGTGGGTCTGAGGGAGGCTGCGCATCCGAAGCACCCACACGGAGATCTGTGGATCTCCTGTTTATCCGGCTCCCGCCTGAGCGCGGATCGCGGGCTTCACCTCGGACATGCCTGCGGGAGCGTCCCAGCCTTGGCCGCTAGCACCAGAAGCTCAAGGACAACTCTCTCCAACCCCCGTGTGCCCGGAGCTGAGCCGGGACGGTGGACACAACCCACAGCCTGCCGTCATGCCCTCGGCGGAACGGAGCTCCCCTGCCGATCCCGAAAGGTGCTCGGTCACGGCATCGCTGTCTCCGCACTGCAGCCTCCGCGGGAGCGGCAGGAAAGCTCCGCCTCCGGTCGTTCGGGAGCAGCCTGATAAAGGCAGGTGCGGGCAAGCAACAGGACCCCAGTTCGAAGCATCTGCCTGTGCACAGGGTCCCTGACCCCTCCTTGGCCACCCTGCGCGGAGCAGCACCTGAGCCAGCCCNCCCGCGGTCCGCAGCTTCGGTCGCGACTCTGCGAAGGCACAAGGACCTCGCCCCAAGGATCTCCGAGGAGGAGGCATTTCTCCGGGGAAGGGAAGCAGGATTTTGTGTTGTGGCTTGGAGATGGGGCCGGTATCTGGAGTGGGGCTCCTCCTGGGGCTGATGGCTCTCCCAGCGGCGCTGGGGCAGAGAAACTCGGCAAGCCCTACGTATAACAATCAAAGCTTTGCCATCGTCTCTTTCCAATGGGAACACGTCAAGGACCCCTATATCATTACACTCTGGATACTTGTGGCCAGCTTGGCCAAAATCGGTGAGTCCGGAGTTATATATTAATATATGTCCTCTACCTTCTTCTTTCCCCTTCTCCCACCCAACGTACATGAAGAAAGCTTATCATGAGTCCACTGATGTGTTTTCGGGGGGGTTTCCTGTACCCTGTCCTGATTTCATAATACTGCCCTACACGGTGCTTAGCAGTGTTTTTTCACCCGCCCCAGTGGGTTACCTAGTTCATTTTCAGCGGATAAGACTGTGGCTTCTGCATCTGACTCTGTGCAAACCCTTGCAGGTCCCTTGAAAACTTGCATTACTGTTGCTCCCAGGAGAAAAACTTTTTACAGAAGCGAAACAGAAACTGGGCCTTATTACTTATACAGTACCTATTCCAGTTTGTGATATTCTATCCCTCTGATTATGATTGATAACTGTATTAGCAAGCACCATGAGAAATGAACATTGTAAATTAACACATATGAACTTAGAGTTCTCCGCTTTACAGTGCGTTGCTGCGTAGTTCATAGAGAAAGGCAATATGTATTATCAGACCATCTGATACAGCCGAAAAATTATAAGCTTTAGAGCACATAGAATTTTCTTCAAGAAATTGGAATCAGTGAAAAGCAAGGACTTAGTCTAACTTCTGTAGGTTAAGTGAATTTAAATGAATGCACTAACTTCTGTGTTCTGAACCTCGACTTTTCCCTTAGCACTTCCAAAAGTGTTATTATAATAACACTGTCTGCTGAACTAGAAGAGTCACTGTTTATTTGGACTGTATTTTATTTGCTTGATGCTATTATTTTCAGTCCTTTTAACTTTGGATCTAAACCCAGACCCCCAGTTTGCCTGACATTGAAAATGTTATTTTCAATTTTCAATGAATCACCTCTAAAATCAGTCTCAAGTCAGAAGGTATGATCAGCTGAAAATCCTACTAATACTTTTCTGTACTTGCACAGTTAATACTGATTTGAGATACCACAATCATCTTCCATGGATTTTGCATGTCTCAAAGAATGAAAGATGTAAAAAGGTGTACTTAGTTATATTCTGTCTAGCAGATAAGCTAAACACAGTAAGATCTGGATGGAAAATGTTGTCTCCAAATCAAAATAAAAGATTTTAAAAATAAGGGATAAGTTATGTAAAGATGTTACTGTAAAACATTTTTCAGTGATACCTGCATCTTGAGTTTCACTTGCTTAACCATATATGTATAAAACTAAATATTTTCATTTGAATCACTGTTGGACTACACCTTGCAAATAGTTTGTGTTCAAATGGTTGCTGCATTACCTAGATTACATAAAAATATAGTCTTAATTTACTTTTATTGGAGGGTCATATCAAGTAGAAAGCTGAGGAAACCAGATATAGAAAAAAGCAGTGACAATATTGAGTCCCTATAAAATTATGCTAACTAAACTAAGACATAGGTTGCTGATTTGAACCTTCTTTTTGAAACAGTCTTCTAAATAAGTATTTGCGTAAGTATTTAATTTTCTGTGCCATTAAGGCTCTGCTGCTTTGTACGTGTGCCACAGTTGTACAGAGTAATATTAGTGCTGCACAAACATGTCAGTGCTGTGTCAGAAAACCAATGAAGCTAGCAGGACAGTTAGACAGTGTTGTATTTAGTATGCAATGGCCTGGATTAAGATTATTTTGGAGCCATTATTATGAGCCATTTTAACCATGAAGTCCTCAGTATAAACTCTTGATGAAGCGCTAATTGTCCTTGGAGTTCATGAGCTGAATGTTGCTGGTTCTGTTTTTAAATTCTTTGCACTTATATCACAGCTGCAGAGCATGTGCTAGTAGATAGTATCTATCATCAGCTCCATCATTTTTTTCCCTGAAGCTCTCAAGCTTCATTCTTTTCTATCTTCATATTTGTAATTGCAATCCTATACTACTCTGGACATTGTCTCTGAAGAAGCAATGAACAACTGCCGTATTCCACTGAGAATCTATGAATGCTCCTGCTATCCTCACTAGTCACAAATAAAATACAGAAAAGCGGAAATGTACACTCACTGTTCAACAGCTTATTAATGAAGAAAGCATGAAGCTGTTCGTGTAAGTCGACGAGAAAGGAAACCGAAAAAAAAAAAAAAAAGGCTTGTCAGCCTTCTATCTGTCTTGATGTGTCAAGGATCCTGGAAAGTACAACAGAAATCTGTCAGAAGATTTTTCAATGGCGAAAATGCTATACTGGATCAAAGAAGTTTTATACATTCAAAAAGCAGACAGAAAAGAACTGAGGAAAAAAATATAGAACATTGGGCCTTGTGTCTCTTGTTTTACTACCTGAAGGAGGGCAAAGGTAGAAGAATCAAAATACTGGTTTTGCTGTGGGTTTTTCAGCAGGGAAGGACCTGCACTTATACACGCAAGCTCACTTCTCTGTGGCTACAGACGTTTTACTGATGAATGATAGGTAATTGGGTCAGCAGAGAGTGTTCTGGGTATTGCAATTGGTAGCTGTGATTGAAAAGTTTATGAGAATATTTTGCCTTCTCTTGCATTAGAATAACTTTAGGGGTTTGTGGTTTTTTAGTTGTGTTGTTTTTTTTTTTTTAAAAAAAACACAAACACAAAACACCAACAGTTCGTGATGTTATATTGCTTGGAGAAATGTGTATTTAACAGAAGATTCCTGTGGATTATCTCAGAATCACAGAATCACAAGGGTTGGAAGGGACCTCGAAAGATCATCTAGTCCAACCCCCCCTGCCAAGGCAGGGCCACCTAGAGCACATCACTCAGGAACGTGTCCAGTCGGGTTTTGAATGTCTCCAGAGAAGGAGACTCCACATTATCTGGGACTTTATGTTCACATTATGTACATTCAGAATGTATATTGGTGCTAAC
The DNA here is from genome assembly GCA_013399095.1 of Psophia crepitans. NCBI lineage: Eukaryota > Metazoa > Chordata > Aves > Gruiformes > Psophiidae > Psophia > Psophia crepitans. The sequence goes on along the minus strand of VWZZ01003353.1, from coordinate 59,173 downwards.
AAGGTATTCTGCAACATAAACTACTGTATGTGAAACCTCGTAAGCATCCCAAGTACACAAAGAAATATCCAGTGTTTTGGGCTTTGTGGGAAGGAAGCCACTTTTTGTGTGTGTGTGTGTGTGTGTGTGAAGAATACTTACATCTCTTGGGCGAGTCTAAGTATTGTTACAAATGAAACCATGGAATAAGAGTCTTCATACAGTTGGCTTTCATGCACTATAGGAAATAAATTAATTTGTCTGTGTCTACTTCTGATCCATCTCAGTGTACTCTTTGACATACTATAATTGATTTGTTTTGACCCTCTTCATTTGAATTATTCCAACTCTTCATTCTAAGGTACACAGTGTTCCACTGTGACTAATGATCTTTATTTCCTCTTTTGATAGGCTCTCTTTATCACTACAAATGAGTATCCTTATGGGATAAGGCCAATAAACTACTTAGATGTGTAAAACTAAGCCAGAAAAACATCTTATCTACATGAAGAAGGTACATGAGGTGCAGCTGACAGCGTTCCTTAGTAGCACCTCAGTTCCATGAGCTCAGGAGCTAAAAATGGGCAAGAGAAGAAATAATTGAAACTGTGAATATTGTATACACTTTTTTACTGAGGGTATTTCTGAGGCCATGTTTGTTGGGGGGAAAAAAAAAAAAAAAGCTTTTTCCTTGGGGGATATCCACTGCATGCTTCTATACTTATTTAAAACACTAGGAGATAGAGAGAGATTGTATTTACATTTTCATTTGAGGTTGTGTGGGGAACTTGTAAAATTCCTACTTGTGGTTTATGATAACATAAAAATGATAACATTTTTCAGAAGGATAGTTAATTGCTTGTCCCAAAATAAAATATAAAAAAAGCTCTCTACAAAGCAGCCTTTCTGTCTGTTTAGTCCCCTGAACCTGCTCAATGTGGAGCACATAAGCAACTATAAGAAGCAGTGGGAGAGTGAGTGACTGTGAGCAGGAATGAGGAAGGGTACATGGCCTTTCATTATCAAACCTATGGCCAATTGTTTTTGTGGGTATAGTTTATGCTGAGTCTAAGAATGTCACAAAAGCTTTTTTTTTTTCTTTTAAAGTTTGTGCAGTTGTGCACAAATTCTAAAGGTTTTTATTAGAAATTTAGAAGTGTGACTGAAATTTGAATCCAGGGCAGATGGTAAATCCATCTCCAGGAATGCCACAATGCTTTGTAGGAGGGGTAAGTAGTGATTCAATGACAACGAGCATACACCTAGGAGAAGGCTGGCCTAGTGATATCTCAAAAAGATACTGTGATAAATGGACTTGTTGAGTCCATCAGCTCTTGAGACCCCGTGAGCTGTAAAGCACACTGTATATCTAAGCTCACAGACATAAGGGTTCCTACAAATGCTCTAGTTTCCGCATGCCCAAGCCCCTTCACATTGTCTCAAACTACTCTGAAAAAGGAGCTCTTCGGAGTATTTTGTTAACACGAACAATTGCTGTGGAGAATTTTAAGCATGTTAGGGATGGGCTAGGTAAGGAACTGTGAAATGCAGGTCTAACAACCCATCTAAAGTAGACTCCTGCGGCAATATTTTCTTTGAAGAAATCAATACCCCTCCCTCCAAAGCAAACTGTTAAAACAAAAGCCCACTGGACTCCAAAGTTTCCCCTCCTGACATTTTAGCAGTAGTGAAAAGTGTCAATTACTTAAAGTGATTTAGGGTATTGTTTTAATAAAAACAAAAAATGCTGCTTTTCTGCTGGCAATTCTTCAGTAGATAACATCTTTAGGAAGAAATGCTGAAGGATGCTTAGCAAAACTTTATTAGAAGTATTTAACTGAAAAGGGAGTTAAGAGACTCAAATGGTGAGGATACTACCAGATCCTGCAAACCTTAAACTAGCAGCCTTGTCAGGATTGTAGTGGTTGTTAAAAGCTGCTTTCATTAGCGAATGATGACTTGAAAAAGGACTTTGCATTGCGACTAGGAAGTCTGGACTTGACTACCTTCCCCGCATATCGTGAACAAGATAACAAGGAAAAAATACGCCTTTTACTTTTATTGTCAAGTCAGTAGAAGGTGGAACAGGTTGGCTTACTTACAGGGGAGGCATATGCATTTCCTTCCTGGATATAGCCTTTTAATATCTATCTTTAAAAATAATTATGTAGAAATGCTACAAATTTGTGCTGATGACTAGAGTGTCTTCATTTTAGTTAGATGTCGTATTTCCCCTTGAAAAGCGGTGCTTAGAATACCTGTGAGCTAGGAATGTTAAGTATTGTGAAATCTCTGCCTTCTAAGGAATTGCCTTTTGTATGCAACATTTTAGGCAGCTGAAGAGAACATTTCTAACACAGAATAATATCTTAGCATTTCCAGGCCTAGGAACAACTGTGTAAGCTATGCCTTTATTAAATATATGATGTGTAAATGGACGCCTATTTATGCATTTTATTTCCATTTTACTTTTGCACCTTACTCATCGTTTTCCTGTCCTTCTTGCCTCCCTGAAATACACATCTCTCTTCTCCTCCCTCCCCCTCCAAGTCTTGCATGTTTCAAGTCTTAATTATTTAGAGTAGGGAAGAAGATATCGGGACAGTATAATTCGACAAGATTCAGATTACATCCCCAACGAATAGCAAATGTACAATGGTAACTTGTGTGAGTTACATAAGAAAACAATGGCATTTTGAGAATAGCCCTGAATTGAATACAGTTCAGTCATGCATACCTAAGAAAGGATCTCTGCCGTCATTTACGTTCAGGCACCTGTGTGCAAAGTGCTCAACGTTCTTTGTAGAATAATGAAATCCTTTTAATACTCAGTCTTAGGATTGTTGAAACCATTGATTTACTGTCTTCAGAGCTAAAGCCACTTACTGCTAAGAGCAATCTACAAATCTCCGAAGTGACTGTAAATCTCTCATGTGGTAATGCAACAGACCACAGGACTGCAAGTAACAAGTGCAAGCAGCAAAAACTCTTTCAGGTGTACACAGGTTCTTCAAGTGAAAGGCTTTGTGAGGTCCTCTTTGTTTTTTGTGGAGCTTTGTGTGTTAGAAATGCTTAGCAGGGAAGCTGGTAGTGAAAATCGTGAATTATTACTTCAACCTGGCAGTAAGAAAATTCCTCTTCCAGTTGTTTTGACTCATAGCTCCAGATGTCTATCAAAAGTCACTTTCAGCATCAGTTTGTTTAAAGAAATGTTTTGAATTCAAACACAAAACTTCTTTTTCCTCTGTTTACCTGGTTTTAATTGCTCTGAAGTAATGGGGTAATGGATTACTGAGTTCTTCTGTACCTTCTGTATGGCTTGTTCTATTCCAAGATGAAGTGTAGAGTCCAAAGTCATAGAAGTATACTTCTTCTCTGAATATACTTTTTGCTGTTTCAGGAAATTGTTTCTGTTTTTTTCTCATCTCTCTGCACTAGTTAAACTAATGTCCCAAAGAACTAGGTGCTCTAATTATTATTCAACTTGCTAACAAGCAGCACCCATTTAAAATTACAGACCACTAAAAGAGTCTTGGTAAACTGCAGAACATGGCTGGTTGGCTGTGTTGTAATATTTTGATTCCTTTTGTAAAACAGCTTACAGACTATTCACCCCTGTGAAAGGAGTGACCTGATACCCAATTGGTTGCTATGTAAAGCACTGTAAAGTCATAAATACTGAAACTACAGGCTGACAAGAAAGAGCCAACTGAGATGGAATGCAAGACCTCAGGTGGAAACACTTTTAATTAAGGCACAAATATTTAATGTTTATTCATGAAAGAGGAAAATTGGAAAATATTCTGAAAGGCCTATACAAAAGCAGGGTTTTTAAGTAGATGGATCTGGAGAATTTTCTCCTTCCAATAGTAGAAGTCAGTCTGGATTCACTAATATATGTCTAGATGAGTTCTTCTGCTTTTATCTATTGAAAGAAAAAATGTCTTGGTCTTTTGTTATCCCCAAATGTTAAAATAGCAGTAGTCAGACATCAAGAAAGAAAATCTCTAAGTAGATTGTATACTGATTTTCAAAAATATTTGGTTACAATTTTCTCTGCTTCAATTACAGGTTTTTAAAAGTGGAAAAAAAAAAGAAATGTGGAAGCTTTATGAATTAATTCCCTTCCAAAAGTTGGGCTTTGAGGTGTCGTAGTTTAACTCCAGCCAGTAACTAAGCATCACGCAGCCGCTCACTCGCTTGCCCCCAAGGGAATGGGGAGGAGAATGAAAAAAATACCTGTAGATTGAAATTAAGATGGTTTAATAGGATAACTGAGAAAGAGAATAACAATGCTAGCCATAATAATAACAATAAAAACCAATAACAAGTGATGCACAAATGCAATTGCTCATCACATGAAGAAAAAACCAAAACACAATGCCCAGTCTGTTTCCAAGCAGCAATTCTGCCTACCAGCGAGCCTCCCCAGTTATATACTGAGAATGCTGTTATATGGTACCAAGTGACCTGCTTATTGGATGAGGGAAAAGCTGTGGATGTTGTCTACTGGGACTTTAGTAAAGCCTTTGACATCGTTTCCCACAGCATTCTCCTGGAGAAACTGGCTGCTCATGGCTTGGACGGGTATAATCTTTGCTGGGTAAAAAAATGGCTGGATTTCCAGGCCCAAAAAGTTGTGGTGAAGGAAGGTAAATTCAGCTGGCAGCTGGTCACAAGCAGTGTTCCCCAGGGCTCAGTACTGGGGCCAATTGTCTTTAATATTTTTATCAAAGATCTGGACGAGGGGATCAAGTGCACCTTCAGTCACTTGGGCAGACGACACCAAGTGGGGCGGAAGCATTGAGCTGCTTAAGGGTAGGAAGGCTCTACAGAGGGATCTGGACAGGCTGGATTGACGGGCCAAGGCCAGCTGCATGAGGTTCAACGAGATTCAGTGCTGGGTCCTGCACTTGGGTCACAACAAACCCATGTAATACTACAGGCTGGAAAGCTGCCCAGTGGAAAAGGACCTGTGATCATACATAAAATATAGCTGTATGGAGTTATTACAATCCTCCTACTCCAGTGGAATATCAGTACTGATGAATATCTGGATGTAGATTTTCAGGCCTTGACAGCTTAGACATATCCTTAACAAAATCATTTAATGAATGTTATTTAGTAGTTTAAGTGGTTACAGTGTTCATGCCAGAGAGAATGAAACAGTGTTCAAGTACTTGATCTTCTGTTCCGATGTATAGTCCAGAGTTTAAACTGCTGTAAGACTTGGTTTGAATTAAGTTGCCAGATTTTCCACTGAAATAGCTCTGGTCCTCAGCTATTCCACCCTACTTAGTTCTGGGGATGACTTTGGGACAGCAGTGAACCGGGCAAAAGTAATCTTTCAAATTGGGTCAGTCAGTAATAAGTCACTGTGTTTAAAGCTTAAGTCAGTGATACACTGCTCCTGTGATACAACTGCCTCTGAAGCTGATGGCTAGGGAGAAAGGACACAGGAATAAGTGCATAGTGTATTGTAACACAGGCATCAGTCTGGTATTTTGCTGGACACTGGGTCTCCTATAGACATCACAGAATCATACAACGACAGAATGGTTGAGCCTGGAATGGACCTCTGGACAGGGCGACCCAAAGCTGTTTGCCCAGGATCATGTTCAGATGGCTTCAGGAATGGAGACTCCACAAATTTATGCTCAGCCACCCCCACAGTGAAAAGTGTTTCCTGATGTTCAGAGGGAACCTCCCATGGTTTAGTTTGTGGTCATTGCCTCTTGTTCTGTCACTGGACACCACTGAAAAGAGCCTGGCTCTGTCCTCTTTGCACTCTCCCTTCAGGTATTTTATACATGGATGAGGTTCCTCCTCGAGCCTTCTCTTCTCCAGGTTAAACAGTACTAGTTCTCCCAGCCTTTCCTTAGCCGTGAGATGCTCCAGTCCCTTAATTATCTTTGTGGCCTTTCACTGGTCTCTATCCAGTATGTCCATGTCTCTCTGGTATGGAGGAACCCAGAACTGGACCCAATACTCCAGGGGTGGCCTCACCAGTGCTGAGCAGAAGGAGCACTAGTTACTAGCCTCAAATTAGACTTTCATCATCACTGATCACCACCTTCAGAGCTCAGACATTCAGCCAGATTTCTATCCACTTCACTGTCTGCTCATCCAACCCCTATGGCAACAGCTTGAGGGGCTATGAGTCTCTTATGGGGAACAGTGTCGAAAGCCTTACTGAAGGCCCAGTAGACACTAGCTACTGCTGTTCCCTCATCTACCAGGTCTGTCATTTAATCATGTAAGTTAACCAGGTGGATCAAGCAAAACTTTCTTTTGTGAAGCCATGCTGACTACTCCTGAGGAATTTCTTGCCCTTCACGTGCCTAGAAGTGGTTTCCAGAATTAGTTGCTCTATCAGACTTGCAGACCCTGGTCTTTGGATTAGCAGTGTTCACGCATGGATAAATCTTTATCCACATCCTACCTTGTCAAAGAAAGCAACACTCTGCATGCTGTTTTGATGGGATCAGTATCTTTGATTAACTGGAGCAAAATTACATGCTAATATACAGATGAGAGGAGAATACTGGTGGCCGTATGGTAGCCATGATGGTCATGGCTACATGAATTAAAGGAAAGAATTAAAAACTACCAGCATAAAAGTTAAGCTCTCCTCTAACATGGGTGTTTTCTTATCAGAATATCTTAAATTTTCTGATCTAAATGATTTTCACTTGTATGTCACCCACTCTTCTGCCTTCTTTTAGCTGAAACAGTGTAAGTTCCATCTCTTTTTTTAGACAAACCGTTCTCCAGGATGAATTGATATTCTAGTGAATAGTATTACTTGATGGGAATGTGCAGTGAGATCTATAAACTGGTAGTACCAAACCCAAGCAATAGCTGCCTGATTCATCAGCAATGTGTGCAAACCTGAGGTGGTGGTCGTAGTGTTCTCTGCTTCCTGCAGAACAGGATATTAGATTTGCTTCCTACATATCTCTCTTCTGCCCACAACTGTGTGCCAGAAAGCACACTTCTGTAGTTCTCCTCTGTACTAGGTAGGTGTTATTCTGGGTCTTCCATTTAACTGAATTGCAGCACTGGTACTTTGGAATTTCTAATGATATTTTTCTCAAGAAGACTGCCTTTGTTCTCCTAAAAAAAGAACCCCAAAACAACAAAAAGTAAAAAAACCCCAACCCAACCAACCAAAAAGCATCCCTCAGGCAAAACTATGTGGGCGGATAGTCCACCATTACAGTTCTTTCCTCTCCTACAGGAAGGACAAGGAAATGTCTAAGTCCATGATAGTTATGGCCATGGTGGTCTCCTATCACTTTCTTATAAAATACTTATTTGTCTCCTATCTTCATTTAATTTCACTTCACCAATGACTGTGCAAGGTAGGAGGACATTTTAACTACTGTACTGGTATTTTGTCAAAGTACATTATTGGAGTGTAGATGAAGATATTTTGAGCTGTTATCTGTTTAGATTAATTGCCACAGATGATCATTAGTAGAAGACAGTGTATTCTTTTTCTAAGTAGGCATATTGCATAAATACCATGTTTATTCTCATGTTTCTTTAATACCTGCTACCATAGAAGCCATGTGGAAAAGCAATCATAGGTATTTTTATAAGCAAACAACTAATTTTAGTTGCGTGCACAATCTTTCTGGTGTAATAAGATGAGTAAGATAGCCTACATTTAAAAAAAAAATTGTGTTGATCAGCACACTGGTCAATAAATACAAAAGTAGGATAGAAAGTACTGTGAGAGAAAGCGCAGGATGGAAGCTACAGAGTGCTATTATGTATGTTGCATAAAAATTATGTAATTAGATTGTGAGGAAAAAAGAAAAAGAGCAGAAAGTATGTACATATTTACACTCAGTGTAAAAAAAATTCTTATTTTCTTAATTGCTGTTGTTTTGTTATCATAAAAATAAATATTTTACTATCGTCAGAGGTTTTCTGTTAACATACCTTCCATTCATTGAAAGGATTTTTCATAAACTGCTGCCTGACAGATTCTATCAATACATCCATTAGTCATAATCTCTTACCATGAATTCTTACAATGTAAGAATTTTTAGACTTTGCTCTATAGACCTTCAAGAGGATAGCTTTTTCTCTTGGGTAATCTGTCCTCTGAGGGACTCATCCAGTGGATCTACAGTGGAGTACAGTATGTCTTAGAGGCTGTTACCTTTTAGAGGTATAAAAAGAAGATGCATAGCAAAGCTTATTTTTTCCCTATTAACAAGGCATTTCCTAGGCAAGATGAAGTCAGCATCACCTTGTTGTCTTCAGTGTTATGCTAAGCCTTCAGTGAGCCACCTTTCTATCTACTCCCTATAATCCTATGAATCTTCATTTTATGGATTATATATCTGCCAGTTGCTGCACCATTGCTCATCTCTACACGATTATACCTAACAGGTTTAAAAAACCAGTATGGTGCATCTATGCACCGTTGCAGAGTTTGAAGTGCTTTTTTGTTTTAATATTTACCTTTTTTTTTTCTTTTTACTTTTGTGTTCCACAATCTCTCATGCTGCAAAGTCTTATGATTCAAGACAAGAACAAAAGATCGGTTGTAAAACAAGGAAGGTGGTAGCTCACTGAGGCCAGTTATCTGTTTGTATAGCATTCATACCGGAGCCTGAAACTTGCATTCTGTAGTGGTGAAAACTTTCATTGCTTATGCAGTAAAAGTGACTGGAAATTGTTCTTGATAATATTTAGAAAAAAATGTTTGCAATTTTCAAAATTTTTATTAGGAATAAAGAACATAGCAAGTTCCCAACCTACACCTTTGTTTTCTTCGCAGTGTGATACACATGGGATTGAAGTCAGTGAAAGATAAATGCTTTGTAATTCACCTCCCCCCTCCCTGCTCAAATTAATTCAATCAATTTTCAGACATTGTCTGATCTGAGCATGAGGTTATTACACTTCACTTGAGTCTAAAAAAAGGCTGTCACATTTATCATGGAGTTAAGGGGAGCAGCAATTCATTAGTACATAATACACTAATCTCATTTGCAGCTTTGTGTTCCCTAACATTTCAGTAAACAGAAGTACATCTTGTTTTCATGTCTTGAATACTTGTGCTGAAGAAAATGGTAATTAAGTGAAAAACCAAAGCATTTTGCTTTCAGACAAAACTATTATTTCTGAGTAGTCAATAAAGCATCTTAATTCTTCAGCCTTTCCTAAGGAATACAATGTAGCTGACTGTAAAAAACAGTTTTCAAGGCATGTTCACTTGAATAATGCTGTTTGATGTTTGAAAGTATGAGGATGTAAAAACAGTAAGAGGAAGTATGAAGTTTCCTTCTGTTTATTGTGTTTTAGAGGTAAAGATTAAAACCAGTCCAAGATAAACCTGCCACTGTAGGTGGAAACTCAGCTTGTGTGTGGGTACTGAAGCTCTTATGTCAGGAAAGACCTGCTAAAAAGTAAAGATGAATGGTTTATAGTATATTTTCCTCTTACTGCCTGGTGTAGCATGTGTTTTCTGTCACATGATGGAGGATCTCAACGTGTTGAAAGTTCAGTAAAGTCTTGTCTATATGCTCTCATCTGATAAATGTTTTACGATTATAGTCAAGTGAAGTAGTATTATAGCTAATAGCAGTGTTAATTCTGTAGTGCCTAAAACACAGTTTCTGTACCTGTGGTTGAAAGAAGTCTGATAAAGAGCCCCATACTTATCTGCTTATCAGTTAAGAATATGATGGAATTACAGAAAATCATCAAGCAGAATCAGTTGCTGATAAACTAAACACTCAAAACTGAAATGAAAATAATAAAATATATCCCATATATCATATGATTACTTAGATGCTAGTGAACATGCAGAAAGTGGAAAATTCATAAATTTAAGGAAAATTCAGCTGAAACTTGACTTCTTCCCTGACATTTGTTCATCCTTTTCTTCCTCCATATCAGGGCTAGCAGTATATTCAGGTACAGGATTTCAAGAGATTAATGGAAAAAAACAGTATTAGCAGAACATTATGAAATCTGGGTGTTCACAACACCTTTTGTTTCAGAAAAAAACAGGACTAACCTACCTGCATTTTTTTATTTTACTTGGTATAAAGAAGTGTCAGTTCACTCAGGTCTTGCTGTCAGGTTGATGCTTTTCTATTCCGGCAATTTTTTTCCAGACCCTACCCTGGCATTTACATGTATATAAAGACGCTACACTAATCCTGTTTGAATTAAGTTCACACATATGGGTTTTTTTTTTCAGTTATAAGCTTTCTCTCACTTATGATTTATCTGTGTCCAAATAATTTAACTCCTTTTGCTGGACATGAGCTGGCAATGTGTGCTCAGAGTCCAGAAAGCTAGCCATATCCTGGGCTGCATCAAAAGAAGCATGACCAGAAGGTTGAAGGAGGTGATTCTGCCCCTCTACTCCACTCTTGTGTGACCCCACCTGGAGTACTGGATCCAACTCTAGGATCCCCAGTACAGGGAAGACATTGACCGGCTGGAGTGGGTCCAGAGGAGGGCCACGAACATGACCAGAGAACTGGAGTCCCTCTCCTGTGAAAACAGGTTGAGAGAGTTGGAGTAGTTCAGCCTGGAGAACAGAAGGCTCCGGGGAGACTGTATTGCAGTCTTTCAATACTTTAAAAGCAGCTTATAAGGTGGGGACAAACTTCTTAGTAAGACTGTAGTGATAGAACAAGGGGTAAAACTTGATATGAGAAAGAAATTCTTTACTATGAGGGTGGTAAAACACTGAAACAGATTGCTCAGAGAGGTGACAGATGCCTCATCCCTTGAAACATTCAAGGTTAGGTTGGACGGGACTCTGAGCAACCTGACCTAGTTGAAGACGTCCCTGCTTATTGCAGGGGGGTTGGACTAAATGGACTGAAAAAAACATCATCACCTTCCAACCCCATTTCAAAAAATCAACCCTAATTTCCATGTACTACATTTTGCAGTATAAGAACAGTACTTAAACTAATGTTCTGGTCCCAAACCCTTCACTGAGAAGCTTACACATCCCTGTAAAAATCTTAGGAAAAGATTCAATGCTTTACCTGTTGTCATTCTGGACACCTTATGGCAATAGGGAGGGTTTAACTTAAAAGTGTTTATAACTTGTTAGTTAAAAATAATCCCATCTAAAAAAATCTGAGATTACCAAATTTCTAGCATATGTAAACAACACACTTGAGTTTCTGAAATTATGTAGAAGATTTGTAGCCCACCATGAAGCTCTTTTTTTCACTGTAAGAGTAACGGAGCACTGGAACAGGCTGCCCAGAGAAGTTATGGAGTCTCCTTCTCTGAAGACATTCAAAACCCGACTGGACACGTTCCTGTGTGATGTGCTCTAGGTGGTCCTGCCTTGGCAGGGGGGGTTGGACTAGATGATCTTTCAAAATCCCTTCCAACCTCTAAAATTCTGTGATTCTGTGATTCTGTGATTCTGTGATTCTTCTCTTATGAAGCTGCTGGAGTCTTTCCTCCAACATAAGACTGGCAAAATTTTGAAGTCTTGCGGGGTTCCCAGTAGCATTAATTTTCAGTGAAAACTAGCCATGTATGTTTTCTCAACTTCTCTCAAATTAAGTTTGTTTTTAGTTTTAAGGAAGAGCTACTTGATATATGTGATTTTTCTGTGTCTGTGGGCATCACTGCTAAATTTGAATACCCTAATGCTTATTTAATTTACTGCCGTAATCAGGAATATTTCCTCTATATTGCAGTTGTGCTAATTAAAATCTTGCCATGGTGGAATGTAGGGAGGCATGAAGCAAGGCAGTCTACCAAGGCTTGCAAAAAAGTGCTCTCCTATCCCATGACTTAGACCAGCCTTCGTAGCTATTCCCCCCAGCCCTTAGGCTTTAATTATGTCTCTTGTGCCCTTCGTAAGAGGCAGCAATCTTTACTGTGCCCTGCAAGAAAAAGTACTGGGGAAGAACAGGAAGTCTCTACAGTATAAGGAAATTTTCAGAGTTTCAATCTACTCCTGGGATTCATTAAAAAATTTCTGCTTCATCTTCTTTTTCTTCTTTGTACAGTGGACATGAACCAAGGAGAAGAACTGGTTTTGATTTGTTATCAGGCTTTGGTAATTCTTTACACAATTTATCATGAGCACCAGAACAACTGTTTCTGTATATTATTAGTTATCAATTAGTCTGTGGCTCTTTATCTGTATGAGCAAAAGACTAAACATTTCCAAAGGGAGATCTTTTTTTTAATTAAATTATCATATTCAAGTGAAGGTCAAAAGGAAAAAAATATATCTAAAATTCATATGAAATCAATTAGCTCAGCATTTCTTGACATTTCTTTATTTAACTCAGCTCTTCTAATGTTACTGGAAAATAGCTTGGTATTTTAAAAATAAAAAATTGCTTTCACTGTCAATAAATTTCAGTAAATTTTGAAGACAATTTTAAAGCTGAACCAGTTGCACTCTTATATCATTAATGGAAAGTAAATTCTACCTCATTTTCATGCCCCTAAATGCTTTTTAATATATACTGTAAAATCAGCTGGATTTTCAGACCTCAGGCAATCATTTTAGTCAAAGCTACCTTAGTGATCAGAAAATTACCATTAATTCTACTTACAGTTATTGCCAACCCTTTAACATGTAACTGGAAAAGGTTATGACAGAAACATACTATTTTTATTCTGTTGTATATAAGGTAGCTCTATTATGTAATACCCTTCAGCTGTGTTTCTTTATATGTGTATTCAGCATGGAATATCATGTACTGACAGCACCCTAAACACAGAAAACTCCTAGTAAATATTAACCTAGTTTAGCCTGTGAGGAATACTAACTTGAGCAAGAATACTGTTTTTCAAACTTAATTCTAATACCTATTCATAGGTAATTAAGCAGTTTTATGATACTTTTTCTGTCCTGTTTTATATCCTCTACTATACTTCAAGGTGTTTCTAATGCGTACTTTGCTCTCATTTTGAAATATTATTTTTGACTGTTCCCATTTTTCTTACAGTGCTGCTCAGTTCCATAAGGGCCAAATGTTACCACACTAGCACTGCAGTGGGACTTCTCCTTCAAAAAAGAACTATTTGGCATAATTATGATAAACTGTACCTGACTATTAAAACTTCATTATGTTCTAAGTGCTTATAGAGGTAATAGTTGCTTACTCACACACTTCTTTGAATTTGACTTGGGGCTATCTTGTTATGTTATGACCTATCAACTGGGAACTTGACCTGTATGTTGGTTGCATTTTTAATTGATAACGTATTTTGTTAATTGTTCACCTACAAAGAACAGCGACCTAAAATCTCCTCTTTAATGAGCTCATTACAATGCTGTACACTTTCTAAGTGGTGATCATTACATATGTGACAAATAAAGAAAGCTTTCTTAAGCTGGATAAAACCAAACTCAAACCAGATCACCTAAACAAGTTGAAGGACTTTGTGCCTTACTTAGGAAAAATATGTCCAAGATCAATTATGAATAGTATTAATAGTCATGTTCATATAAGATATTTTAAGACAATACCCAAGGACTTAGACCAAAAATGGCTTTTACCACTTGTTGCACAATACATGTATATTATATCTCTGAGTTTCTTCAGAGATAAAATATGTGACAGAGACAAAATAACTCTGAGTTTTTTTTCAATAAATCTTTCAATTTTTGCTAGAGTTGGTAAAAGCATAAGATGTTAATTAATAAAAGACATTTAAGTCCAAGTCATATTTTTTAGAAGAAATTAGTAAAAGCTTTTCCTTAAGGTTTTTGTATCACTTGTATATAAACAATTCAAAATGACAAAATCAATTCATAAAACTTGCGGAATACCATTGTTGCAAGGTCCACAGAACAGAAGCTAAAGGACTATAAAATATGCTATCAGTCTCCTGACCAGGAAAAAAAAACTTGAGCACACTTTGTTGATAAAGATTAGAAAGACAAATACAAGTAATAATGATCAGCTTCAGCCATGTTGAGTCTGCTCAAACACTTCCTGGACAACCTAGAAAAACAATTTCCTAATGCTTTGAATCCTTGCTTCAACTGAACCACTCTTAGAACATAATGAAAGATTTTTTTTTATTTAAGCCTAAATTCATCTGTTAATAAGAAAGGTGGTACAACAGTTGCCACGTGGGTAAGGAAAGGAGAAGATCAATATGAAACTATAAGAAGGTTATTTGTGGAAGTCACCGGAGTTTAGGTTTTGCACTGGTCTTACGCAGGTTTTTGGAGGTTTGGGGTTTTTTGTTTTGTTTTATTTACCACTGCACAAAGAGTTGAGGTACCCTACTGAAGGTTTCTGATGACACATTTCCCTAGGTATTCACGGAGATCTGGCTATTGTATTAGAAAAAAAAAATTAATCTTGAGGACCAGGGGAAGGGGTGAAATACAGTAATATCAAGGGCAGTTTCACTCAGGGACCAATGACAAGAATTTCCACATGAGGTTGTGAATGAGGAGAGGTACGCATATATATGAAGTGAATACAGGACGACTGTGAGTCACCAATGTGATAATGACTCCAGGATGTAGCTGAACTATAGATTGTGATAGGAAATTATTAATACTGTTGGACCTGCTTCTACTGTGACTCATGCAGAATGTAGTCTATGTTTCTGATGACTCTGAGTCCACAAAGGTGAACTCAGATTGAAACAGACAGAGAGCTGAAGTGAACACTGAAATCAAGTAGTTTAGTTTAACAAATCAAAGACAAGCGACAAAAAGAGAATATGTTTCACTCTCTACTTATATAATAGGAAATGAGGGATTTAATGTAAGGAAAAAAGAACTATTTAAGAAAATTTATATCACTGTCACAAAGAAAAATGGATATAAATTAGCTGTGAACAAGTTCAGACTAGAAATCAAAATGAAGTCTCTAACTATGCGCTGAGGGCTGCTGGTGTGCCTTCACATAGGCTTAGCTGGAGCAAAAATCCTCTGAAATCAAGATCATTAAATGTGGTGGTGTGACAATGGAGGACCTGGCTATACAACCAAATAGCTCTTCTAGTTCTTGTGGTCATAACTTACATTCCTAGATCCTCTGTGCAGGCTACATAAGCAACTGTAATTAGTTGGAAGGTATGCCTATGGCTATGCAGGCAAGAAATGATGTGTTTAGTGATGTGGCAAGGGTAGAAAACTTAAGCAGTCAAGTCATGAAGGAGATCTTAAAAAAAGAGAACCAGTACAACTGAATTCAATGCACAGGGATGCAAAACTGGCATGTCATGTGAAAATAATAAGAGTTACAAGGATATAGAAGAAAATGAAAGACATATGACTATAAAGAAATCAAGTAGAGCAAGTTCAGGAAGTTTATTAGAGAACCAATAGATGGACAGGACTGTTGAGAAGTAAAGGGAGCCATAACAAAAAATAAGAGAAATATAAATATGAGAAACTTCATTACACAGGAAATTGGATCAAAAATCTTCTCTTAATAGAAGAGTGGAGTAAGTAAAAAGTGGGTTTATCAAAAGAGCATGGTCTTGAAGAAATATATGAAATACATAGCAATTAACACCAAATACTTAAGGACAAGTAGCAAAATCTCTGAAGAAATTTGAGATTAAAGCTACAGAAGTATAAAGAAAGTTGTCCATCAAACAGAAGACAAGGTGATTGAAGAGTGGAAGAGAGCTACCTTCCTTTAAAACAAACAAAAGAGAAACACTAATGGTCATTACTGTTAAATAGTTTTCCAAACAATTGCAACAGTGAAGTTTCTTAAGGAGTTTTACTGTCCATTGTTTGAGAAATATTCACTATTAGTCTGAACTAGGTGATGTGCAGAATGAAACTGGCATACATTGCACTCAGTATCATGAGGACCACAGTGAACACTAGAGGCAGCCATTGAAGAGCAGTGATTATATGAGACTGTAAACCAAGAATTAGAAGTAATTTTAAAACAGTGATTGTTCAGCTTCTCTTTAGATGCTGGGGAGGTCAGGGTATCTGGATCCGCTACATATACAGCTTAATGAGGAAAAAATCATCAAAGAATCTAAAAGAACCATTTAGAGGAGTTAATAGATAAAAATCAGGGAGGAAAGGATAGAAAAGACAGTTCTCTCTGTCCCAGCATCTACACACAGTTTCTACACCATGAATGCTGCAATGTCTGCCCATGGGCTTGCATAGGCCATATCACACCTTTCTCCAACACTGCTGCTTCTTTCTTGATATGGCAGATGCAAGTGGTTAGTCTGAGCTGTGATCCACTACTGGGTGCAACTAATGTGTGGTGATACAAAGCAAGAGAGTGGCTAGACGTGTATGCTCTTTAGGGTGGTGGAAGAAAAATGATGCCTTGTAGAAAATGTATGCTCCATATTATAGACAGTATGGCCATTCCCTAGTCAGGTAGACCAACATAATAGGAATGGATTGGGACTTTCCAGAGGCTTTTGGATTGCATACGTGACACTTGATCAATTTAGTTCACAAATGTTATTTTATTATACTTTGAGCCATAATACAGGCAAGGTAAAGCAGATTTTTCCAGGTATGCTACTGGAATACATTTCAGATTTACAATTTTTTGAAGTAATAACATATATCTGTAGAAGACACTATGGAAAAAACCTGCAGAAATAGTAGTAGTTTTAAAATAGAATTCCTCCTCTAAGGAGAACATGACAGTGAGATAAGAAATGAAAATTTCATGCTTTCCAGTCAAAGTCCAACTGCTGGAAGATGTTTAGAAGAAAGATTTCCCTTTGGGGAGAATATTCTTTTGAGGAATTTATTCATTCCTTCACTTAAGTAGCTTCTATGTTGTGCCATAACAGGAACGTCATTACATACTGCTTTGGAGATTATTTGCATCTCTGTAAAGTAAATGTAAAGGATTACACAGAAAAGTTTGCAGCATTTTGCTCTCACTGTGGTTAATGGCAAGGATTTAACATGACAGCTTCATATTTATAAGTGAAAATAAAAACTCAAAACTGAAAAATAGACTAATAGCATAGTATAAATGCATATTGGACCTGCTAGCAAAAATGCATATGGCAAACCCCACACTTGTCAGTAGCAGTGGTAGGAGGAGCTGAGAAATGTTTGCAAATTCATATCTATGCTTTCACAGGAATTGTGGAAATGATAAGTCTGAAGAAAGCCGTTGAAAATCTTTTAATAATCCAAATTATTTTATGATTCCTTGGATTTCATCCAAAGATACATGGCAAAGAAACTGCAGCAGAGAATTAATAGTTCTTGATTTTTCTGGATGACATGTTGCATATCGTGCACATGCAGTAGGATTTATGATTGACAGTGATATTATTTGGCAAATTTATTTCAGTGTTTCCAGGGCCTTGATTTTACACTAACAAAGTCAATGGAAGTGTCATTAGTCATGTGAGAGTGTTGAAATGACCATACAAATCTTGAAATTTAACAATATATAAAATAGATAGTTTCAGATTTTTATTTTTACAGTCTTGTATTTTTAAATGAGGGCAAATCTATCCTGAATTGTTCATTTCAGCTGGAAACAAAGCACAGAATTCTAGAACTAAGTCACTGAAATATTTCGCTTGATAAGCAAAAACCTGTATTCATTAAAAACAGGAGCTGTTAGAGATAATTTGGAAAAAAAATATGGGAAAACCCTACTTCAGAAAACGTTTTTGTGTGTCTACAAATATGAAGTGAATTGAGTATGAATTGTACATGATCTTTTATTTAGTATTCTTTTTTTATTCTTTTACTTATTATCATTCTATTTGTTATTATTGCTATTTAACCAGTCCTTTCTGTCTTCATTTCATGTAGTAGATGAGAAAAAGGTTATTCTGTCGAATCACTTCTTGCAAAGCACTCTTAGATGGCCTTAGAAAGCAACAGATGGTTAACTGAATGCTGTAAATTCCACTGAAGCGTTTAAGTTACTGAGTTTTTAAATGGGATAAAAAATAACTTCTTAAAGTAGATTTCTTTGAGTCAAAAGAAACTGGTTCTAGTCATCAAATCATGGATTGCTAATTTGTTTTGTCTTTCTCATCAGATACGTTAAATGTCATAGTCCCTTTTCTTGGATCTCAAAGGAAGTGTCAGGAAAAAATTTCACAGAAAGTTTATAATATATAATTGCATCTTAATGTTGTAGAAAGCTTCTAAATCAGTGATGCTCACCTTGAATTTAAAAACAGTTTCCCCACTAGCCACTCCTACTCACTTTCAAGACATGCTTAGCATGTACCGGATGGAAAGCATATACTTTAGTTTTTCACTAATACTGTGCCTAGACTTACACAGATAAATTCTAAATGATAAATGTTAAAATTTATAGATCACAAGATTGCCCTGTTATTTCTTTTATGCCATGGACTGGCTATAATTTTTCTTTCTTTGCACTGTTGCTCTCCTCATTAAAATGTATTCATGTACTTTTCATTATTAACAGCAGTGAAGGAACTCTGGGCCCTTCACAGAGTTATTTATCTGAACAGCATTGCATGCTATCCTTACTGATAGTTGTACTTCTTTCACAACAGGATCAAACCAAACTCCTCGTTCGTTATTGCTGGTTTGTATTTTACTCCTCAGTGAGGTGAAATACCTAGTCATGCTAGACATTTATATGCCTACCTTCCAGTTCTTCTACTTTGTCATGGGGGCATTTTGTGGGACTATTTCTGGATCTCTCCTTACTTGCTTAAGTAAGGGCAAACTTTATGAAATTAATGTACTGTCATTATGTCAGTTTGTAACACTCAGAATGTATTAGGGACATAACATCGGGATAAAGAATTGTTCAAAAATACTAAGGAGTGAATTTGGAATTAATCTATCTCTATCGATTTCTGTAAATGTAATAACTACTCATAATGCACCATCTTGATTAAATATATATTTTATGCATATAGCCAGAAAAAAAAATCAAGTGCAAATATGAACTCAAATATTGATCTAAGTCCCAATTGCATCTTACTCTAAAACTATTTACTTGAATTTCATCAATTGTGGTATTTTCCTTTTACATATTTCTATGTTTATAGACACTAGGATTCTGCTAATTATATTGCTTACTATCTGCCTGCAGTGTTAGCTAGGCAGTTACCTTAAAACGAATATGGTCTAGTGTTCAGACTTGGCTTGGGCCAAAGACAAAAACGAGAAGAGAATTCTCTAGAGCACTGTTCCATGCAGTAACTTACTTTCTACAGCCTGCATTCCTAACCTAACAAAGTAGAAGAATTTATTGCTGTTAGCATTAAAATCTGGTACAGATAATCAGTTAATTGAAGTTAAAGGGAACACAGACAAATACGATGTGGCTGATTCGTGAGAACAAGTGACTTCTAGGAGGAGACAGTGTTATAACCAAAATGAGATTGGTTTTCCAGCACTCACTGGGGTGGTTTTTTTGGTTGTAAAGGTGAGAATTTTACACAATTTTTACAAGATTCCAGAATTTTTAGCTGGACATCAGGTTTCTTCCAAATGTCTATTTCTCAAAAATCCTCACAGGTTTATTTTAAATTTTTATCTTTAACTTCTTGTAGTCATGGCTTATCTGCAAACATAAGAGTAGGAAAAACAGACTTGAGTTAGTAAGACTGGCTCAGCAACATTTATTTTCAGGGATAAGGAGATAATCCCTACTCTGTGAAGTGATAAATTAGTTGATAATTCACTGACTGGAAATTCAAGGAATCAAGAATAATGAGTAGAAAAGACTTTTGAGAAGTTAAATGCTACAATTTATACACATTGAATAGTAGCTAGTTTGTTTTTCTTTAATTTAATCTTTTTTTTTTTTTTCTTTTAAATGCAGGTCCAATACATTTTATTACAAAGAGAGGAAACTAACTGGAAAAAACACAGTGTTTGTTTCTGTGAAGTGTTATTCAGCTATTGATTACATGACACAGATGATATAGAAAGCTGGCATGGTTTAGCCAACTTCACTGAATGCAGTTTGCTATCACATGCGATTGCTACTGTATTAATCCCACTCTGAATCTATAGTCTAGCTTAGTTTTCAAGTGTTGTCTACCAACACTTAGGAACATTTACATTCGTGCTCATTGTTGGTATACACAGGCTGCTGTCATTTTTCCTTTTATGTTTTCTGGTGAGACCATGGATGTTATACAACCAGTAGAACCATCTTACTGTGGGGCTACTATGATGATGGGTGATGCTTGCCTGTGTAGATGCAGCCAGGAATGGAGCTCTTAAAACACTCTGAAAGGTAACTGGTAAATGTTTCACTAGGATAAATACTTGGCTGGGAGGAAAAACAATGGTCTTTCAGTAAAGTAACCTGGTCTAAGATCTCTGCATAGTCATGGGAAAGATTCTTCCACTATAACTTAAAAGGCTGGAATTCTTAATAATGGTTTCTTGTCCAAATTAGTTTTGAGCTAACCTGCATTATATTATAAAAGTTTCAACACAGTTCCAGGTTGACGCTCAAACCAGGAGAAATTTGGTGGCTTTTAGTGGAATTTTCTTCCTAAAGTGAAATTCACATTTTCAACACAAAGCTATGTAGGCAAAATTCCATTTATTGGGTCAGTATCACAAAGTTCCAGGGTTCAGGCCATCTGGGATACATCAATATTTAAGATAAGCTGGAGAAAAAGCTCATAGAAATCCCAAGAAAGTAAATTAGCACACCCATGCTTTCTTATTATCAAACACCTTTGCCACCTCTTCCTTTCTGATGATCTATCTTTCTTTGTAGACTTGATTTCTCTCTGTTCTTCTCTCTGCTTTTTTTTTTCTTTTACCTAATAGAATAGAATAGAATACCTAACAAGTGCACTATAAATATATGTTGCCATATATATTTGCAATCTTACTTGTGTTTCTGTCATCTTGAACAGTCTATTTTTTTCTGTCTTGGCCATACTATCTCTCTGTCTCCTACATTCACTCATGGCAGTCAGTAGTTATCTCTCCCTCTAATTATTGACTAGTTTAATAGTCTTACCATACCATACCATACCATACCATACCATACCATACCATTACATATTTCTCTATAATAGATACCATATACTGCTCATCTTCATTAATAGATTTGGCATACTACTGTAAGATACAGATTTTATGACACTGTTGATACAAAAGAAAGCAGCCTGCTGCAGAACCATTTCCTATGAATGTATCTCTATTTGAAAAAGGCACCGCTAAAGCCCCCCTTCCTCCAGAAAGCCTGTGAATTAACTGAAATCCTTACTGGGGGAGATTTCAAGGAAAAGGCCCAAAAGGGTTCTCCCGTGATATCAGTTTTATTCTCCTCTGCTGCAGGCTATATTGTCATATAATATTCTTAATAAATTTGAAAATAGTTGTCTTGAAACTACTTCTTCTGTCAGCATTCTTCTTCCATCCTCCAATAAACCTTCTAGTACACTGATCATTTTTAAAGACAAATATTGGAAGGTCAGATGTGTATTTTTAGATACAGAAATAAACCATAAAGTCATATATTTCCAGCACTTCTACCAATTCTTTTTCAGTCTTGCACTTACGGCTTTGCACAGAACACCATCTTTCTCTAAACAGATCTTTTATCAAGAAGGTAATCCAATAAAGGAAATCAACATCATGGAATATTTGTTTCGTACATGTTGAAAAATGATGGATAAAATCTCAAAATCAACTTTTTTTAAAATTTTATTTTATAAGTTGCTGGTTTCTGACACGGTGTGTATCCCATGCATTCCATGCATGCTTTGGGGTATAATAACAATGAAAGCAGGAAGTTTGTGTGAAGTCAAAATTGCCATCTAACAACAGTTTTTGCTCAAATTGTTTCTGCATTCCAATTCTGACAAACTTTTTTCCTCTTTCCTTGCAGTTTTCCACTTGTCCCACAAAGTCACTCGAGTGGTTCCAGAGAGCGCTCTCCTCATTGTTCTTGGTATCTTCCTTGGTGGCATTGTATGGGCAGCAGATCACATTGCTTCCTTCACCCTTACACCAACTGTTTTTTTTTTCTATCTGCTGCCCCCCATTGTTTTGGATGCTGGATATTTTATGCCAAATAGACTGTTCTTTGGAAATCTTGGTTCCATCCTTTTGTATGCTGTCATCGGGACAGTCTGGAATGCTGCCACAACCGGTTTGTCTCTCTATGGTGTTTATCGGACAGGAATAATGGGTAAGTTTGATCTGTGAAGGCACAATTGTGAATGTTACTGTATATGCCAGCTGTTAGATGGGTGACACTTTACAACTTAACAACTCTTTTCAGTAGGAAAATCCAGTTTTAATGGGAGAAATTTGTAATTTTTTTACCAAATTTAAAAATTATCTGAGAAATCTTCTCTGAGGCAAGAACAAAAGGGACTTGAGTCTGTGTCTGTCATATCTCCCTGACTAAATGTGTGCATACACTCCCAGGATGAAGCTCAAGATTCATGCTGCTAATGGACATCTGGACAAAAATACACTCTGAAGGGCTTGTTTCTTTCTTCTTTAAAAGTTACTGTGAAATAGAACTGTCTTTCTTCAGTCAGATTTAATATTAAATAAGCAGTGGTTGCTGAGCGGGTATGCATGCATGACATCTCTATTTTGTCTTCTGAGGTGGGAAATTGTAACTGAAGACTTACAGAGCCAAGTAGCACATGTAAGATTCAGTGTGTCTTAATTATACTACAATATAAGGGCATGGGGCTGCTAGAAGAGACACAGAACAGCAATTCTTAATTGCCTCAGCAGATAAGCTATGTACCGTCGCCACCTGAAGAACAACACCACATTGTAGGTGGACTGCATGTGTTTTGAAACAGGCATTCTATCCATACTTTTTTTTAGTGTCTGTACTGAAGAAGCTCAAGAGCCTTTCTAGGACAAAATTCTCTTAGGTTAGTCAGTTCTAGTTCTTACTGGACTTAAGTGCTGAATTCTGCACCTGGGAAGGGCCACCCTGGCTATACATACAGACTAGGCGATGAGACACTGGAGACGAGACATGCTGAAAGGGACTCGGGGGTCCTGGTTGACAGCAAGTTGAACATGAGTCGACAGTGCGCCCAGCCTGCCAGGAAGGTCAACCATGTCCTGGGGTGCATCAAGCACGACATTGTTAGCCACTCTAGGGACATGATTGTCCCACTCTACACTGCGCTGGTGTGTCCTCACCTTGGGTACTGTGTGCAGTTTTGGGTGTCACAGTACAAAAATGGCATAAAGCTATTGAAGAGTGTCCAA
This sequence comes from Psophia crepitans, assembly GCA_013399095.1. Classification (NCBI taxonomy): domain Eukaryota; kingdom Metazoa; phylum Chordata; class Aves; order Gruiformes; family Psophiidae; genus Psophia; species Psophia crepitans. The sequence goes on along the minus strand of VWZZ01003353.1, from coordinate 36,024 downwards.
AGGAGGGCAACCAAGATGGTGAAGGGTCTAGAGGGGAAGACATATGAGGAGAGGCTGAAGTCCCTTGATTTCATCATGAGGGGGAGTGAAGGGGCAAGCGCTGATCTCCTCCCTCTGGTGACCAAAGATAGAACTTGAGGGAACAGCAGGAAGCTGCAACAGGGGAGGGTTAGGCTGGACATCAGGGAAAGGTTCTTCATGGAGAGGGTGGTCGGGCACTGGAACAGGCTCCCCAGGGCAGTGGTCACTGCACCGAGCTTGACTGAGTTCAAGAAGTGTCTGGACAATGCTCTGAGTCATCTGCTCTGATTGGGCTGGTCCTGTGTGGAGACAGGAGTTGAACTTGATGATCCTTATGGATCCCTTCCAGCTCCGGATATTCTATGATTCTATGACACATCTGAGTGTTGCTGAGAGCAGTACAGATATAGCAAGCTGCTGTGCCTGTGCACTCTGCCCTTCTGTTCTTGGCAGCCAGTGCCAAGATCCTGGACTGAGTGAGTGGCTCCAAGACTGCATGGGGTATGTTGTGTTGCACGAAAGGCTCAACAGCTAGTCATGAGGCTGTTCTCTAACCACAGTGGTGCACAAACAACTCAGCGACTTACCACAGCTTTCCTTTTCAGTCCAGATAAAAAGAACCTCAAATATCAGAAATTGCAGATGTTGCAAAGAGCATTTTTGTGATGCAGAATTAAACTATTAGCTGATAATTACAGATGATAACATAGAGTTCTCGAGCCTCAAAAATTGCTCACATTGTCCAGCACAGGGAAGTAGCAGGATCTGGGGCTGGTTTATTGTGGAGCAATAAGTGGAGCATAAGATTGGTATATCTGTTCCATTTGAGCAATCTATAAGAAGATGACCACAGACTGGTTCATATGATACTCTTCTTATGTAACTGCAAATGTTTGTAATATAGACATTTGCGACAGATTTAGCTTACATTTTAGGTATTTACCTTGCTATAACTCACATATTGTAAGTAACAATTTCTCTTGAGAAGATACAAAGGTGACAATTCAGATGCAGACACTATTGACTTTCATAGACAGGTAAGATGTTTTATGTGCTTTCAGCCAGTAGGCACTACATATTGCATCCACAATTTCACATTTATAGTTAAATACAGGTTTTTCAGGAACAAAAAACATGACAAAGGGATATTGCTACTGCAACAGATTGGACAAGGATTTCTTTCTTTAAATATTCAAGCTGCTTGCAGCAATTTAAAAAAAATAGGACCAAAAATATTTTATTAACATCCTGTTCTGGGAAATATAGTGAGTGATAATTACTTTTTAATATACACTGATAAAAATCATTAAGGGAAAAGGACCTCTTTATGATATGTGGAATGGAAAAGTCAACTGTTTTCCTGAAAAATTTTAAGTGAAAAATCCATTTATCTCTTGTTCTCCTCCTAATCTGTAAAAAATTCTCAACTAACTGTAAAAGCTGGATTTGATGGCTACATCATTATGCAAATCTTTCAGTGACATTATTAACTAGAACTCTGAGCTTACAGTTAAACAGGAGAATCAGTCCCTACCACAGGTCACAGCTAAAGCTCTACAAGCTAAAAATAGGGATGTTAACGAAGGCAAAAAAACCCCTGACATGCCTGGTGAATTAAAATGTTTAGAATGAGCATTAATTGGTACACTGTGGGAGCCTGTCTTTACCACCAAAACATATTATAACCCACTAGAGTTCTAATTTCAGCTATGGAAAAAGCCAGAGAAGCCTGTCCTTGTTTCAAACTATGTCTTTCTCCAGCAAAGCTAAGTAGGACTTTAAAATATCTACATGACACATACTTACTAATCCACTAAATGCATTATGTTGACCTCCAAGGCGTCAGCAAGATCTGAGCACCACACTTTGTGAAAAGCCTCGCTGTTGTTACTTATTTGCTGAAGATAGGAGAACTCTGAGTTACTCAACTTCTAGAAGAGTTCATAGCAGTCTCTGATTGAAAGGGAAAAAAGGAAGACTTGGGGAACTACAGGCTGGTCAGCCTCACTTCTGTGCTCAGCAAGATCACGGAGCAGATCCTCCTGGAAACTGTGCTCAGGCACATGGAAAATCAGGAAGCAATTGGTGACAGCCAACATGGCTTCACTAAGGACAAGTTGTGCCTGACAAATTTGATGGCTTTCTACAATGGTGTTACAGCATTGATGGATAAGGGAAGAATGACAGATGTCATCTACCTTGACTTATGCAAAGCATTTGACACTGTCCCACACCACATCCTTGTTTCTAAAGTTGAGAGACTGGGATTTGATGGATGGACTACTAGGTGGATAAGGAATTGGCTGTAAGGTTACACTAAAAGTATTGTAGTCAATGGATTGATATGCAAGTGGAGACCGGTGATGAGTGGGATTCCTCAGGGGTCAGTAGTGGGACTGGTGCTGTTTAACATCTTTGTTGGTGACATGGGCAGTAGAATTGAGTGCACACTCAGCAAGTTTGTCGACAACACCAAGCTGTGTGGTGCTGTCGACACACTGGAGGGAGGGGATGCCATCCAGAGGGACCTTGACAGGCTTGAGGAGTGGGCCCATGCAAACTGCATGAAGCGCAACAAGGCCAAGTGCAAGAACCTGCACATAGATCGGGGCAATCCCAAGCACAACTACAGGCTGGGCAGATAATGGGTTGAGAGCAGTCCTGATGAGAAGGACTTGAGGGTGCTGGTGAACAAGAAGCTCAACACGATCCAGCAATGTGCACCTGCAGCCGTATCTTGGGCTGCATCATAAAAAACGTGACCTGCAGGTTGAGGGATGTGATTCTGGCCCCACCTGGAGTACTGCGTCCAACTCTGGGGTCCCCAGTACAGGAAAGATGTGGAGCTGCTGGAGCGAGTCCAGAGGAGGGTCACAAAGTTGATCAGAGTGCTGGAGCACCTCTCCTACAAAGAGAAGCTGAGAGAGTTGGGCTTGTTCAGCCTGGAGAAAAGAAGGCTCCCAGCACCTTATAGGAGCCTTCCAGTACCTAAAGGGGGTCTCCAAGAAATCTGGAGGCAGATTGTTTACAAGGGTACGTAGTGATAGGACAAGGGATAATGGTTTTAAGCTGAAAGAGGGTACATGTAGATTAGACATAAGGAAGAAATTCTTTCCTGTGAGGGTGGTGAGGCCCTGGAACAGGTTGCCCAGAGAATCTGTGGATGCCCCTCCCTGGAAGTGCTCAAGGCCAGGTTGGATGGGGCTTTGGGCAATCTGGTCTAGTGTAGGGTGTCCCTGCCCATGGCAGGGGGATTGGAACCAGATGATCTTTGAGGTCGCTTCCAACCCAAACCATTCTATGATTCTATGGCATATTTTTGTTTCTACTCCATTTTTTCTACAACTGGAGTGAATAATGCTAGAAGTAATGTCATCAAAATGAAGGAATGTATATCCACTACAGACTATGATGAACTCAAACTCAAATACTTCCAAGTTTACCATTGAATGGGCCATCAATATGAGAATGCATAATCCAAATTGGATTACATAGATTTCCTACATAAGTAAACATAAAATCAGCACTTTGTTTGCATTCAGTATCCTTACAGATATTATAGTTTGCAGAAGAAAACGAGAGAAAGTGATAATAACAAAGAAATACTTCTTTAGAAGAGAAATTTAAAGGATCAGGACTTTAATTATTGACTAACAGGCCATATCAGTCCATCTTCACAGAATAGGAAGAAGTGTCTAATCCTAAATCTTCCTGGCTTATTGCATTTAACTGTTCACCATCTGCTGGAAAACTAGCACATGCAGAACTTCCCTGTGAAATAACTGTGGTTGTGAGTAATACTTAGAGAAGTTTGTCCTGTACTATCTAGGTCATAATGACAACATGTTGAGAATACGTAGAAGTCTTAAGACTTCTGGGACTTAACATTTAAGACTGGGCCCAGTGAACTTACCTTGCTCAGGTGTCATTGCTGGCAGCTAGTCACTCCAGACTCTGGTGAGCTGGAGGAAGCAATGGTCATGTATCACTTGGAAATAACTTGCATTATTAGTCTAAATAGAAGTCTGACTTAGAAATTCCATGCCTCTTGACACTGCTTTGTAGGAAATATAGATGTGTCCTAACCTTTCCACAAATATTTGCTCACTAGCTTTGTAAGTCTTCAAAGAATGTACCAATGATTATAATTAGTAACATATAAAAAAGATAAGCAATCTCAGTGAGCCAATTTATTTTAAAAGCTTAAGTTCTATTGTACCCTGATAACTGATAGTTATTGTCATTGGGCTTGTTCCTTCCTTAAGCATGGCAGAGAAGGACAACATCTGATGGTACAACAACTTCGGTTCAGGTGTAAGGCTGTTCTCACAACTTTTGACAGAGACTTCAGCTCACTGATTCAACTGCTCTCTCACACTAAAGTTGATAGTTTCAATCCTCATTAACAGCCCAATATATCCAAGAGTGAACAAGATTATTTCGCTGTTTGAAAATATAAAGTAGTTATATATCTGTGCAAACTACGAATTTCTGTTTTCAGGCCCTTACCAAGGTCCCTATAAACTGTATGAAAAACATTGCAGATGGTCTGATTAGCAGACAGCAGCTAAGAGAATATGCATTTCTGCAGCTCCCCCAGATTACTGGCCATTGTGGTGTACAACAGGGTTTTGTCTACTCCTGTCTCTGGCTGCCCATGTAAATGTCCTTCTCTTGAGTAAATAGGCTCACGCTGCTTTGTATCAAAAATATCTGGAGTCTAGTTTCTTTTTCAATTACCTTCCAAACACTAAACATTCTGAATCCAAAAAATTATCTCTTAAGAATTCTTGCTAGAGAAGTGGCCATGTTCTTCTGGAAGTACCTTACAGACAATATTGATCCTTTGGCTACGGCTACTGACTGTCATTGGCTCATGTCTACAAATCACTTAACCAGATGGATTTCTTGTTCACCTGTAGAAATTATGCCTGATACAACTGCCTATTAATTTTGGTCCTTGCACCGTGTTCTAATGAATGAACATATTCCTTCTTTGCTCTTCCTCATATAATTTTGGATTACATCACCTCTTAATGAACCTTGCTTCCTCCTACATCCATTAATGAACACAAAGGCAATTTTCCTGCTCTCTACCCTTTCAAAAATTTGTTCCCCAGAGAAAATGACTGGGATACCACTCTTGATGCACGAAGAGGCTACATTTTGCAAGATATTTAGGAAGCTGGGAAAAGAAGCTTTGTGACTCTCCCTTTTCTGTTACTTTTAAAAAGATAGTGATGTTTGTCTCAGTCTGTTTGTCTGAACAAAATAACCTTAATAACTAAACAAAGATTTTTTTTAAAAAATAAATAAATACTGGACTACTTTGTCACCAGAGTTTTGTATTTCCAAAACTTTTGAAATCACTACCAAAATTCCTAAGGCACTACAACACAAAAATGTTGAGGTACATTTTAGTTCTTCATCAATTTTTGTGGTCCTCTTGCGGACAATTTAACAGTGGCCTTGTGAATCATGATTTGGGAATGAGTGGCTTAACAGCACCTATTAATTAATGTCTACTTGAATAAGGAGACCACAAATGGTGTTTAACTGCACTGAGTGCAGTTAAGCCCCACTGCAGCAGTTCTTAGTGACTGAGTCAAATTTAGCCTGTGGCATGAAGTATTTCAGAACGTTTACTTCAGGAGTACTAGTATATTCCTCTTACCATCTTGTCAGTTCTCAGTTATCCTAAGATGACTTACTCGAGTTAGATAAACATGAATTCATGTTAGCGCACATGAATACAAAACCAGTTTAGATCTGGAAATACTTATCTCAAGTGCCTTGCCATAAGAGCAGGGCTGTGCTGCTCCCAGGATCAACTTTGATTCACATGGGCCGATGCTGGATCCAACAAATGTTGTAGGGTACAAGGTAACAGAATGGAGAACTTGTTAAGTAGTTTCTGTGCCATGCTTTCCAGTTGATGCCTTAGGATCCCTGTTTTCAAGGATTATGCATTGTCTGTAATATCACAGTCTGACATGACTACAGATAATAGCTGGCTCTGCTCATACTTGTTTTTAAAGGCCACCTGAATATTGGACTGCTGGACTTCCTCCTGTTTGGCAGCTTAATTGCCGCTGTGGATCCTGTAGCTGTTCTGGCAGTATTTGAAGAAGTCCATGTCAATGAAGTTCTATTCATCATTGTTTTTGGAGAATCACTTCTGAATGATGCTGTAACTGTGGTAAGTAAATATCTCAAAGCCACCCAAGCTCTGGAGTGTTTCTTCTGAAGTTTACTTTCCCTTAAATGAAATACCGTATCAACTGTGTGTATCTACTCATGGGCTAGTGTAGCATAGCTCATGGTGTTCTCTGTCTTGCTTACAAACACTGTGCTGCAAAAAATAATTGTCTGAGCATGAAAGCTATTTAGAGCCCATAAGTCAAGTAAAAATATGCAGTGCTGGGCTGGATGAGCTGGACTGACTTACTGAAATTAATTCCAGGGATTTTAACCCTTTCTTTGCTGTCCCTTTCTAATGCACATACCCTTTTCTGCATATTTCCCTTATGCCCATAATTTATATGCAACCTCAGATATATAGACAGCAAGACAGAATACTCACCAAAGTGCTTATGCCTGTTCCCTCTCTTTTACTTCAATCAGATGTTTATCAAACAGATATATTTACAAAGAGCCAATTTGGAAAAAAATTGTGGGACATTTTAGAAAGTTTCTGGTTTGGGTTTTTTTGGTAACGTCTTAATTTCTGGGGTGGGTTTTTTGTTGTTGTTTTGTTTTGTGTTTTTTTTTTTCTTTTTGCTTTTTTTCACTTAGAAAGAAAAGGAAAACTTAGTAGCCTTTAATAGACTTAAAACAATCGAAATTTTCTACTGATGTGTTTATTTTGATTGAAATACATTTTCTTTTCACCCATTTTTTTCCTCAGTATAAAATAGCCAATAGTTTTGTAGCGTAGTCATAGTGGGCAGGAGGGACCAGGAAGTCCTGTGGCAGAAAGATGCCAAGTAACTGAGTTTCTGTAGAGCTTCCATTCGCTCTTTGAATCATCTCCTATTCCTGCTTCTGCATATCTCCAAAGGTGTGTAAGACATTTCCATCAGGCTCAGTGACTTAATTTTTTTTTGCAACCAAGGCAGCAAGAGACTGCAAAGTCAGTGGCAGAACCCTAACTGTTCACATGAATTTGCAAATGCCATTTAGGGCCTCTAGAGAAACACAATTGCCTTTTGAAATCAGTCTTATTAGCACTCCTGGAGTATTACCAGCAACAAATATTAAAATAAACCCTTGATGAACTCAAGTATCAACATCACTGGCTTTCAGAAGGAAAGGAGTTTTTATTACTGTGAAATGAACATTCCACACTCACGCTACAAATAAAAGAAAGTTTGGTTGTTTGTTGAAGAAAATCAGGAAAAGAAGAGCTAAGCATGATCATGAGTCAGAAAGCACAACCTAAAAGAAAGCTGGAAACAACTGGAGTTCTGAACTTGAAAAAGGAAAGACTGCAGGGCAGAAGTGGATGATGTAGCATTTTAAAAATGTAAATATGTAAAAGACTAATGTTACAGAACAAAGTAACCTATATGTCATGACTGGGGTAAATATGATAAGAATTAACAAGCTTAGCTGCAAGAAGGAAAGCTGAGAAAGTCATAGCGAAGTTCTCCATCACAGGAGCAATTAAGAACAGATTACAAAGGCATGTCTCAAGAATGATGCTCACACCAACCTCCTCAGGCAGGGATATGGAGAAGATTAGTTCTTTACTTACAGCACTATCACTGTTAGTAAATTATTTTTAAAATTTTAGTATAATTATTATAGTTTATTCTCTTTTCTATTCAACTTATTTTACGTATGTTCAACCTATTTCAATCCAGTATCTTATTATTGTCCTACTATTATTTTATTATCTTGTTTATCTTATACAGGTGATTAAAGAAATCTGCCAAATACTTGGATTTTAGAGTGAGAAGTGCTTTAGAAAACACATCCAGATGTAACAATTCTTCTTATAGATAGAAATCACACCGAAATAAGAAATGGGATGTTGTTGGGTTTGGTTTTGTGGACGGTTGGGGTTTTTTTGTTTGTGGTTTTTGTTTTAGTTTTAAATGCTTGTTTCTTCTTGCTGCACTGTATTTTTTTCCATTTTGAAAAAACAAAAAAATCTGTAAAATCCTCTCCCTCCACAGAGAATTTCAGTCATATATAATTTCAGAATTTCTAATGTTGTGGCCCATAATGACATTATTTTAATAGGCTTAATTCAGGAGAAAATATTAAGTTAGTCTACTTTTCTTTTTAGGTGCTGTACCATGTGTTTGAATCGTTCGTTACAATAGGTCCAGAGAATGTGACGGGTGTTGAATGTGCCAAAGGCATAGGTGTGTAGAATTGAATTCTGTATCACTTCATTCATATACACGTGCAGACCTTTAAATGAAATATTAAGCTATCAGTAATTGTTATTTTTCAGCCCTTTACCTTGTCACCCATATTCCCATACTCCTGTGGCACAGACAAATGTCTTAGGAAAATGAATAATTGAATATTCCTGAATATTTGGGAAACTTAATCAGATTAGTTTTCTGAGGAGACTCGACAGGTGTGGAGTTCAGTTGTTAAGACCACCAAACTTGAAAGCTATAAATATTTTCTTTGTATTTTTATAACATCTCCTTAATTTCAGCCTACGGTTCCCCTGAATTCCAGGGAAGTTAAGACTGCATATGGGCATCCTCATTCCTTATCAAGTAACATTTGCCAGTGACTGTCAAGAAATGTTATTCACCTAAAAATTTAGTCACTATTTCCCATTCCAAGCTAGTGATACTATGTTATGTTATGAATCAATGTTTTAAGAGTGACTTTAGCATATTCTATAATAAGCTTTTGGAAAAGCATTTGTTTACAGAATATGTGAAAAAATTGTTCAAAGAAATGTAGTAGGTTTTGAATAAGCCTGAAATAGTCAGTCTTAATGGAAAGTAACCTTTTTTTTTTCCTAGGGTGCTGTATTCACATACCAAATACTCAAAAGCAATTCATATTGTTGCATTTTAGAAACAATTTTTGATGTGCCATCCAGTATTTTTTTCTGATTTGCTTGCCATACAATAGAAGAGAACTAGTTCAAACCGTATTTCTACTGTTTAAGCTGTGTTTGGTTTTGTTTTTCAGTGTCATTCTTTGTGGTGAGCCTGGGTGGGACACTGGTTGGCATTTTCTTTGCGTTCCTGCTCTCATTGGTTAGTCGTTTCACCAAGCATGTGAGAATCATTGAACCTGGATTTGTGTTTATCATCTCCTACCTGTCCTACCTCACAGCAGAGATGTTTTCTCTCTCGTCTATCCTTGCGTAAGTCTCTTTTTATTACTGCCTGTGAAGGGGCTGAGAAGGGAATATGTTTTTAAAAAATATCGAAAAAAAAAAGACCTAAATTATATAGGACAGCTATAGAATATGACACTCAGCTTATGTTGAATATTGCTATCTCCACACTGCAGTAGATTATAGTTTGCAAATACTGACATTCAACCTTGAAAAGGAATGTAAGTTTTCCAGTACCTGCCCTGCAACATGAGAACTTCCTTTCCAAAATACAGACTTGAGTCTTTCATCTTTGTGATTAATAATGGTTCAGTAACTAACAGTTGCCCATTTGTATTGACAGCTTTCTCTATAATTTGTAATTAAATCAATATTTTTTTAAGGCGTTATGTGAATGTCCATTATTTGCTGCTCTCAATGTCTTGACTAGCCTGTCATGGTTTGCCTAAATCTCGACTGTTTTGGTTTGAGTACCTCTGTGGTTTTTCTTCTGCTAGTATCCATTGATTTCTGGCATACCCTTATTCTTAGTTTTGCTTGTCACGTTTGTAGATGCTAGAGTGAGTATATTCAAGATCTGAAAATCTTACTGCAAACAGGTCACTAGTTTAAAATTATGCCTAATTTAAAAAAGATTTAAAATTTTGCATGTAAAACAGTATGGTAATCTGAAGAGAATTAAGGTTTGTTGTGATCTAATGAAATGATGTCTTCAAACTTCTTGGGGTCACCTCATGAAGAATGTTTGAGATGCGTTTTTCACCTAAATTAGACTGCACAATGGCTCCTGAACCTATTTTTCCTTTAGGAATTAATGGGGGGGGGGGTGTTTTATCACTGTGTGAGAGACAGATGAAAATAATATTAAAAGTTACAACAAATATTTTCTGAACAATTGCTTCTTTTCTTTTTCTAGGATAACTTTCTGTGGCATCTGTTGTCAGAAATATGTCAAGGCTAACATATCTGAACAATCCTCTACAACTGTAAGATATACGATGAAAATGATGGCCAGTGGAGCAGAAACTATCATCTTCATGTTCCTGGGAATTTCAGCTGTAAATCCAGAAATTTGGACTTGGAATACAGCTTTTATTCTGTTGACTCTGGTCTTCATCTCAGTATATAGAGTTATTGGTAAGGGGACGATCTGCTTCCTGTCCTTGCATTGTATTGTTAATACAAACACATATTCATTTGCCCAAATAAAAAAAAAAAAAAAAAAAGAAGAAGAAGAAAATAAATTTGGAGTTCTAGAATTGTTCCTTTTAAAAAATCACATTTATTTTAGTCAAATTTATGGTCATTTTTTGATCAGGAGGGTACATCTCTGTAGTAAGCTTCATCATATGCTGAAAATATAGTAGGATTTCACTTCTGATGATGTGTGAGGATATGATTAGCCAAGTAGTTAACATCAATCACCCAGCGGCTAACCTTTGTTGACCCAGCACACGGTATTGGCAAAATCTCCCAGTGAAATGGACTTTGATCTTTAACTTGCAGCCTAACAAAAGATGTGAGTCCTGTCAGCCATCTCTTCCCTTCAACTCTTTCAATTTGGTAATAGAGATTGTCTTAAGCGAATTTTATGGTTGATTTCAGGTTTGAGACACACAGTGACGTAAGACCATAAATACTTACACTGCAGGTTCTCTGGCTTAAGAAATAATTCTCAGGGACTGCTGAAAAACTGAGTAAATAAGACTATGGCAGGTAGAGATTACCTACCGTCAATTTATTTGGCTTATATAAATTTGCAAACATTTCGAAGTACCAATAATGATTTGCCCAACTATGTAGTTCCACTATTTAATCGCTGTTTTGTGAAACAGCGTAGGGCTTAAAATTGCAAAAAAATGCATAGAATGAAGTACTTCTAGAGAGTAACGCACAGTGATTTGGTGTATATACTTACATCTGGGGACAAATTAAATGGGTTTACTTGCCAGTCTGTCTAGAATTAAATTCAAATAAAAGATAATGCTTCTATCTTGCTGGCAGTTTTCCTAGACTCTACTCTTACTCTGTCTAGAGAGTCCTGAGCTGAATGAAGGGCCTAACCTCATGTCCTCCTTTCTAAACAGTCTGTAACCATTGTTCATTGAGCCACCTCTCAGTAACTGCTGATGTGCATGGTGTGTTTAAACAAATTTTCAGTACCTTTGTCATTTCTTTTATTCCTGGAATGAGTAGTTAGCAATGCTGTAATAGCTGTGATCAATAATTAAATAGTAAATATTCAGCAATAACAATATGCATCCATTAAAAGAGACTGATAGATTACTAAAGGCTTGATGATATTGGGCCTTATGTAATTGCAGCTCTCATACCCTTGGAGGAATCAGATTTGTGGCATGAAATAATTTTCAAGGTCTCCTCCAACAGATGTCTTGCTTACAGTGATATACATAAGACAGTCTTCACTTAGCACAAGTTAAAAGTTCTCTAGAAAGAGAAATATCTCTTTTGCAGTGGTCAAGAGTCCTGGCCTTCTGCACTGAGACACACATGCTGTGCCACTCTAAGGAGTGGTGCATCTGTTTTTCTCCTGTATGGTGGGAGCTCTGGGAGATGTGATTTCTAGAGCCTTAGGTCTCCTACAGCAGGCAGAATCTCACATGTAGGCCTGAAGACAGTGTTAGCACAATTATACAACAATGACAAATGTAATTTTTAGTGATTTGTAAAGAGTACCACACTTCCTCCCTAAATCAACACTGTTTCAACCTGTTTATCTTTCTGTAATAAGACCCTGCACATCTCACTGACTATGGCGCTAGAAATCTACTCTTTCTCAACTGTGAATTTCAAAAGTCAGCACATAGCAGAAGTTCACCTCTAGTGACTATGCCAGAAGGCAGCACTCTCAGAAGAGCTGGTGATTCACAGAAACTAACTACTCTGGCTAAACATAAAGGGGGAGGTACCAAGCGGGCCTGCCCTCCTTGGCAGTGTAGGAATACAGAGGAAGAAGTAGATGGTGTAGAGAATTTGTTATGAAAGCAGACTGGTGGTACTGTTTCTGTTACAAACAGCTGGGATATTGACATTTCATAAGGGTATTTCTAGACATGCTGGCATTTGTTTTTCATAGGTGTAGTTTTACAGACATGGATTCTTAACCACTACAGAATGGTCCAGCTGGAGATAATAGACCAGGTGGTGATGTCATACGGTGGACTACGTGGAGCGGTTGCTTTTGCTCTGGTTGCACTTCTGGATGTGAACAAAGTGAAAGAGAAAAACCTGTTTGTCAGCACAACTATCATCGTTGTGTTTTTTACTGTTATCTTCCAGGTAATTCAAGCATGCTTCTTGCAAGGAGAAGGAGTCCCCCCCTAATGCTTAAAGCAGTTCTCAGCTGAAGGTTGCGTATTGTTTCACTGAACTGAAAGCATAATTGAATTTGTAATTTTAGTAACAAGGATCCTATTTTATGTTTTCATATGGTATCACAAGGGACAAAACACAATTTCCTCTGTGCTAAAAAATGTTCAGTGTTAGCTGCTTGGTATTAATAGTGCGCAAGTTAATATCCGATGAAACATCCTTCACCTCATGTGAATAACTATAGGGAACAGTCCTTTTTACAGGCAAATACAGTCATTAAGTGGATCTATCTAAGCCAAAGTCCTTGTTTTAAAATATAACTGTAAGCAGTGGTACAAGAAAGTATTTAGCATCCAAACAAAATAGCACTTTCTGGATGTAAAAAGCCAACATTAATTTAAATAGAGGTATGTCAGTATACATTGGCTTGGATTTTTTTTTTTTTTTTTCAAATTTATTATAGAAAGCATAATTGTGGTCACAAACTCCTGGTATGTACAGAAAATACCACATTCAATGGTATAAGAAATACTTTAACCCTTTCACCACCATATTTTTCTTACAGAAGATATATTTTTCCATTTGTCTTTTCAAACCTTTGTAACAGAACCTGAGGTACTGCGTTATTTTATCTTTTAAAGTGGGCAGAGATTGTCTGAGGAAGTGTGAGAACCACCATATAACATACAAAAATGCTCTATTTCTCTTGAAGAATGACCAGCTGGAGGAAAGTCTAAGATAATTGCTTTTTTATTATCATGTTTCAATCTTTAGGGACTAACTATCAAGCCTTTGGTACAGTGGCTGAAAGTGAAGAAAACTGAACACAGAGAGCCAAAACTGAATGAGAAACTTCATGGCAGAGTAAGATATTTTTAAACAAAACTATGGTATCTTTCAAGTGGCTTAAGAGAAAAAAAGTATTAGAGAAAATTTCATTTTGGAAGGGAGGGGAGAGTGAAATTTGAAGTGCAAAATCATTCAAATATTTCAAAAGTTATCTTTAGGCTGTAATTTGTCTTTGGGTTGAGTCCTGCGAGGGGATACTCAAATGAAAGTTCTGGTCTTTCACTTGAGAATTAAATGAGGCTGAAAGTACTGGGGAAACAGCATGCCTGTAACATGCTTCTTTCTCTTCATCTAAAAGAGAAGGCTGTTTGGTTGAAGATCGCTAGGGCAAAGCATGTGGAAGTAAGTTTATTTTTCCTTCTTAAATACTGTTTATTCACTGAAAAGATAAGAAAGCAGGCTTTGTAGCTTGCATATTACAGAGAAAGGTAGTCTGCTGCCCAGTACAGATGTTAACTATATACTGAAATTTCAGATTAATCGTAAGAGTTTTAGTTCAGTGTGAATGCTGTGTGCACCTCAATTTCTTTAACCTTTTAAAAGATTTTGAAACATGATGTCTTCCAACTTACTTTCATGCAACATTATAAAGTTTTTATTCAGTAGAAGAAAATGTACATTTTGAATACAAATATAGGTTAAAGGACAGAAGACTATAAGACATCTGTCATGGCTGCTTTTAATTCATAAACTTTTCAGATTTACACAGCTGTCTTGCATTGAGTATTTTAACACATGCTTGTATTAGCTTCTAATCTTGTCCGTTTTCACATTGGACATTACCTGAAGTGAATTAACAGTTTAGTGATGGACACGGTTTGTTTCTGAGGAATTCTTTTACAGACTACATTATGCTTTTGTTATCCAACCATTCAAATTTCCGTTTCTGTTCAAATATTTTACTATTTGAAAATCAGGATTCTTCCCCCAGGTGAAGAAATACAATCTGTCTATATGTATGGGATATACCTTTACATGTCAGTTAGTAGTGCAGATCAAGCAGTAAAGTTAATCCTAACTCTTTGTAAAGTTGTATGTACTGATTCACCACTTCCTCGAGTATTCTAGCAGTTACTGTCTCACGAGTCACAGTGCTCCAGGAACTGTAAAAATTGCATCCTTCAGAGAGAGAGTGCATTGTCTATTCTCAGCTAGTAGGAGGGAGACAACTTATTTATAATGTCATTTTCTCCACTTCTATGTCAGATATTTCCTATGGCAGTAATTAATATTATATTCAGGAATAATCCATATCACCCTTGTTTTTCTAAACCTAGCATGCTGTATATCCTGCTGTAATCACTCCAATGTTCAGAGTGAAATGTTAACAACCACATACAGAAAAAGACCAAATTCTATCTGCAGCTGCCTTGGTTTGAATCAAGAGTTATAAACCTCAGGATTTCTATCAGCTATCTAATATACCCAGGATGGGATTTTGTCCTAGATATCAGAAGAATGGTGCCTACTTGTACTCTGAGGGTAGTATGGATTCCTGAAATGTCCTGAAACACCCTAGAAAGACTATAGAACTTTTTCAACTGATTTAATCACTGATACTAATAACGGCTGATATATTTCATAAGGCAGAAATGGAGATGGTAAAATGAGCTGATAAAAGGAGTTTTAAAACTGAATGTTAAAATGGGGGCTTAAGTACCTTTTTCCTGAGACCCTTTAAATCAAGAATAGTTAGTGAAGTTGTAAAGAACTGGTTAGAAAGGTCAGGACCTTTGAAGAAAAGCATATAGTAGTTAGTATTTCTGTAAATGGGGAAAAATCTGTTTAGAAGCAATAAAAATTATTTCTTATCATCAGCTGGTCTAACCTGATGTAAATTGAGATTTTTTTCTAATTATGCCTTTTATGTTTATAAACATTCATTCCACTTTCACTTTCCTAGGCCTTTGATCATATTCTTTCTGCTATAGAAGACATTTCTGGACAAATAGGACATAATTATCTGAGAGACAAGTAAGTAGTAACTAACTCAGAATGTTGAAATACTGCTAGGAAATCTTACCTGTAAATTATGATGTTTTAAGCCTGTGAGTCTAGGGATAGCCAGGATATCAAATGTAGTTTAAGAAGTTATATACCAAAAATACTGGAAATATAGCAAATGTGAAAATAATTTTTGTCCCCTGTAATTGGAATATTTTCTTTCTCTTCTATAGTTCAGTTTAGGCCTTTGCAAATGCCTCAGTTCACGTCTGGGGATCAGTTTCTCTTAAGATTTGAGAACTGCCAATTTGCATAAGATTTGATCTAAAATGTTAATGTTGGTTCTTTGTAACACTCCATTTCATGAATATTATTTGTGTGTGGAAACATTTAAAAACCCTCAACTATGACTGTGCTAGTTGTTAATCCTATTTCTACAAAGGATGTATTCAACACCTCTGAAAGTGATGGCAGAGGGTGTTTTGAAATTACTCAGTTCAGGCCTATTACTTTGAAACTAAGAATGAAAATTTTGGATCATTTCCACCCCTCTCTGTTTATAGTTGATTCATCTTGAGAGAAGCAAAATTACTCAGCTGAAAGATACAAGCATCTTTTTCTTTAAAGTATGTAAAGATGGGCAGATTTCCATGATTCGGATGAATAAATGTGGAAAAAAAAAAGAGCATTAACTCTGGACATCTTTACGAGTGTTATTTAAGGTTGGGCAGTCCTCTCCCCAGAGTTAGGTCCTTTCATAGGGGCAGCCAGCTGCAGTTCTGACCTGCTAATGTTCTGCTGACTCATCATGTCAATTCCAATCCAAAAGCCCTGTGGTTCTGTTAGCTTTCTGCAGAGCACTCACCTAACCCTTGCTGAGAAGCTGAGTACTTTAGTCAGGTTTAGCATTATGCTTATATACTCATACAACTCCTAGGCTGGAGCTAGACTGCATCTGAGCTCAAGCAGAATTGCTCATCTGTCTGTACCCAGTTATAAGGAGAGTCTCCTTTATTTCCTTTTGCTCTTTGTTCATTTATGCAGTGATTTTCATGAGGTATTGCAAACAAGACATCCTCTTTGTTTTGGTCCAGATTTTTAGTTTACTGTTTGGGAATTAATCTCAGCAAGATATAATACAGGGCAATACATCCCCAGTTTTTAAATAGTCTTGAAGATGGAGCTAAATATTTTTGAAGTGGCATATTAGAGTTTGACTTCTTAGATGTCAGAAAGTAATCTCCCCGAGTAACAAAAGAAGAAGTAGCTTAATGTAGATTCATGGTTGAGTGTGTGGTTTGATGACTAATGTATTTTGAGTAAGACCACCTTAAGTCTGCTTCTTTTGGACAATATGCTGATGAAAGTGCTGCTTCCTCAAAGAAATGGCAGCCCCTAGCATCCTCACTGAAGTGCTCAGGTGTGACAGCCTGAACTAGAGACAGCTTGTCAGGTGTTCTGGCTAGAGAAGAGGAATAGTTATAAATTCTGTGAATAATGTTTAACATCAAAAAGGTTTCAAAAATCTGAATAAAATGTTGTAAACTCAAAATAGTCATGGGGCAAGATGGATAGCATCACTTTGAATAGTAGTCGCCAAAGTTGCCTCATATCGTTTAGATAAAATCTTGAGGAAGGCAGATGAATGTAAAGCAGCCTTTACCTTCTGGAGGCAAAATATGAAATGGCAGATATGTTACCATCAAATAAGCCTGGAAGTGTAAATCACAGAAAATGCACATTACTTCTATCCCCCAGGGTACCTGAATGTCATGAATAAGGCCCCCCAGGTTTTTGGAAGGGCACTGTGGTTGTGAACTGATTTTCTAGGTTGGCTGTCCTACAATACAGCTGGGGAAAAGGAGATTTCCTTCCAAAGGAGGCAAGAAAATTAAACTTTTAGAATTAAGCTATTAAATATAACAATGCATAATCAGAAGTGAAAAATTAAGGTAGCATGATCTCCCAGAGTATAAAATGTCCTAGTGACTCTGAAGTGGGATACTGTAATTATGGCGGTCTTGCTGTTGTAGTAGTGTTTGCTAAGCGATCCTACTAAATGCTTTGTGACAGCTGCATAACTCTGTAGCAGGCCTTTCCTTAACTTTCTTTAAATGCTAATCGAAAAGCTTCAAAACACAAATCTTTCACATTGCTATGTTCACAATTTTTTAAAAGTGCTTAGTTCACAAAAAGATAATTTATACTAAACTAAACATGCTGTGAAACTAAAATTGCTTGTTGCCATTAACTCAGTTTGTTTAAATTATCAGGTGGTCCAATTTTGATAGGAAATTCCTCAGTAAAGTACTGATGAGAAGGTCTGCTCAAAAATCAAGAGACCAGATCCTTAATGTTTTCCATGAACTCAACTTGAAGGATGCAATTAGCTATGTGGCTGAGGTACTTATGAACACTTGTAGCACCGTTTATATATCATTTGGGTTTTGGGGTTTTTTTAAATGTATAATATAACCTAAAGTCGATATATTGCAGGAGATGTCTAAAAGAAAACTATTTTCATTTTCGCTCTGTGTTTTTTTGTTGGTTTTTTTTTTTTCCTAAATATCACCTGCTTGAGTGGTGTAGTTCTCAGTATTATGTCTGATCCCCAAATATGGCTATATTGTACTTATGTCAGTGTACTTTTCTGTTGGATTTTACTGAGTGACTTTGTTTCTATATTCATTGCATGAAAAAATACTGTAATTCCAAAGGGATCAGGCAAACTCGTGTCTCTAAATGTGTCAGCAGAGTCTGGCTCCTGCAGAACGGTGATTCTATGTAATGACAAGTCTGATTTGAAGAAACCTACTCACTTCCAAATGGACATATGATCAGAGTAATGGACTGCAATAATCTTATTCTGCCAGATCACAGTAATACAAAAA
The DNA here is from genome assembly GCA_013399095.1 of Psophia crepitans. Taxonomy (NCBI): domain Eukaryota; kingdom Metazoa; phylum Chordata; class Aves; order Gruiformes; family Psophiidae; genus Psophia; species Psophia crepitans. The sequence continues at coordinate 17,667 of VWZZ01003353.1, read as the reverse complement.
AATTGGGAACGGTAACTGTAATTCAATGGTATTATAACACCCACACTTCAAAAATTAGGGTAAAAATGATATGCTACAGATAGCAAACACAATCACAGCATTGTGAAGGTAGAGAAACTTAAGACTTGCAACAGGAGAAATTCTGTAACTGTAATTCTGTAAGTTACAGAAATTGTGTAACAGAAATTCTGTAAGTTACAGAATGGAATAAAGTTACTGGCCTGCAGGAGTACCATTCCCAGACTGGAACAATATTAACAGATTGTGAAGAATCCCTAATGTTCTTCAGTATGAAACTAGCCACCTTAGTTCAAATCATCACAAATGTGTGTATTTATACAGTGTAGAAGGTAGTTTTAAATGGAATATTTTAAACAGTAATCTCTGAAGTGATAATCTATCTATGCCCGTAATCGCCAAGTGAACTCATTTTCACAGCTAGGTGATATACCAGTTAATTTATTTAATTAAAATAAACACTATTACTATGACTGATACTACTACTGTTAATCTCTTTTCTTTTCTTTGAAAATGAGCTACAGCCAAACAGATTTCTTCCAGTGAAACACAGAATTTCAAAGACTTAATTCAGAAAACAAGATAAAATTCAGAAAATATTTTATTGTAAAAAATATGCAGTGGTTCACAAGATAAGCAAATACATCCTTTTGAGATTTTGTAAATTACTCATTCAGGTTTCTGTTTGAGCTCAAAAACTAATCTTCTTTCTTGTGGTGATTTTTGGGTTACACCTCGGAGGAAGAACATTAGATCATGACTTTGATGTTGATGAGCATGAGACTCATCAACAGATGCAATGCTCAATCTGTTCAGTAGAATGATTATAATATTTTTTCTCTTTAACAGATGTAAAGTGCTCTATAGATCACTATGACATGCAGATTTAGCTCCAGAATCTTTACCCAATAATGTCTTGAATTCCATATAGTCATGTCAGACGAAATTAGATTACAATTTTTACAGAGAGTTACCTTTTTCATTATACCTTATATATATACCTTGTCCATAATACAACAAAACTGAATTTCAGCTCTGCTGTTATGTTACAGTGGTGCAATAAAAAAAGAGCTTGAGAGAGTTCACTCTGAACCTAAATAAATACCTTACAGTTGAGAGGGGAGAGCCTAAACCAGGCAAAGTGAAAATAATCCAGAGCAAGTGAATAGAAGCGACTTAAAATACTTTCATATACTTTCATATAGTTCATAACTTTTTCTGGTTAAAATTCCTCCACTGACAATATGGTATGATGTATGTATGAAACATTAAACTTGACTGGAAGAAAGTCAGGTGCAATTAAGAGAATGGACAGGATGATGCTGACCCAGAATTTATTCTTTTTTTCTGCCTACAGAGGCCAGAGTGCCACTGATCTGATCCAGCACATACTCCTGTAACGTGTATGTGCGCTGCCACAGTAAAAGGAAACATCTGTTTGATTTGGTCTATGAATATGAAATTGTAAAGGCAACATAATACAGTTAAAGTTGGAGAAATGTAGATAAAATCTCTTTCAATATTTTGCAAGGGAGATGTTTTTTCTTGGTGTATTCTTTATTACAGTTAAAAATTTAGATACGTGCTACGTGATTTCTCTCTGCTGTGATTCAAAACCATAGATGGGTTTAGCCTATGTAACCACAATGTCGTAACGTTTGCTGCTTCCAGTCTGGTGGAGAAGGGAAAACTTGGTGTTATATCTTTGAACATGCTACTATTAGTGCAGTGATGTGTTGACTCATAAAAATCTGCATAGATACCCCTATGTACTTGTTTTGCAATGTGGTACAAAGTAAAAGGTCCACCCCTGAAAGGGTCTATGAAAAGAAAAAACTGCAAAAGTGCAAGGATGTAATTTGCAAATAGATTGAGGCCTAGGAAATCACTTACCTCCTCAAAAATCAATTTATAAGAGCTGAATATTTTTTTCTCCTGTCTTTGTTCATTGGGATAACATCAGTGAACATAAAGAAACCATAAAACCAAAAAATGGTTTGTATTCGTTATCTAAATGCAACTTCTCCCCTGCTTCTTGTACATTTGCATACAGCAGCCTCACAAATTATCCACGTTTTCTGATACACATTTTGCCCTAGGTGTTTAAAGCTGTAATATGTTTTCTTTCTTTCTATCGCTAGGGAGAACGTAGAGGTTCCTTGGCATTTATACGTTCTCCAAGCACAGACAACATGGTAAATGTGGATTTCAGCACCCCACGCCCAAGTACTGTGGAAAGCTCGGTCTCTTATTTGCTGTAAGTAATGTGGACTGTTTGGGGGGTTTTTTTGGTACGGTTTTTATCATGTTATATATGAGGAAATGGAAACAGTGTTATAAATTTTGAAAAATGCAAATTAGAGGGGCTTCATTCGCTGCTTTTTTGAACTTCAGTTACTCTTTCCTGCCACACAAAATGTGTATACGTACATTTATATTGTTGTATTTTACACACAAGCAATTTTTTTGCAGTAAAGGTTGGTGAGATGAAGCATCCATCCGCATTAGACTTGTTTCATGTGCCTTTTGTTCACCAACTGCTATAGACTGGGCTAGATTTCATTTCTGTGTCTGCTCCAGAAAAAGTCATGAGAGAGGCAAGGAAAAAAAAAAAATTGCTCCTTCTTTAACTCTCTCATGATTCTTTCACCAAACAGACCGTGTGCCATGTAAACTGAGAAATTACTGCTACAACCACCTGAAAGACAAAAAACCAATAATCTTTTCACATTTTCCATTAGGTATTTGCTCACTCATTTTCATGTAGCTGATTTTTACCTTTCATTTTTTGATTAAACTTCATTTCTCCCTCTATTCCTCATCTTCTTGTTTTTTCTTCCTCTTCAGTAATTACTGATTTTTAAACTGCTATTTGTATATTGTATTCTTCTTCAGGAGAGAAAAAGCTGGCCCAGTTTGCCTTGACATGCAAGCTTTAGAGCAGAGGAGGAAAAGTATCCGGGACACAGAAGACACAGTCGCTCATCACACCCTACAACAGTACCTGTATAAACCCAGGCAGGAGGTGAGAGCAGAAGGCTAGCACTGGACTGTTTTCCAATGTAAAACTAGGAGGTATTAGGAACCAAAACTTGGGGAGCAAAACTCAAAAGGAAAGAATCCATCTGCAAAATCTGCACCCATGAGGAAGATAGATAAACTCTTTCCCATTTATGAACATTCCTCTTTAACAGAACTAGTGCTTTTGATTTCACTGGGACCAGTGGAATACAGAACTGGGTCCAATATAGGTTCTGAAGCAGGATTAAATGGAGTGTATCAACTGAAGTGATTCAGACACTTATAGGAAGAGGTTTACTTTCAGTGATGTTCACTCTTATGTACTTAAAATTCCTGGACTTATACCTGTCTCATGGCGAAGAAACAGAAAGAAAAATAGGAGTTCCATGAATGCCTTCAGACTAGTCTTTGCTTCATTCTTTTTAATGGAGGTGTTTACATTTGCTAGATACTGATTGAATGCATTCATTCAGGGCTTCCAGCTGTACTTCTAAATAAATGAATATTGTCTTCCCTTCCTGGCCACAGCACAAACACCTGTACAGTCGACATGAGATCATGCACAATGAAGATGAGAAACAAGACAAGGAGATTTTCCATAGGACAATGAGGAAGCGCTTAGAATCTTTCAAGAGTACCAAACTAGGAATAAACCATTCCAAGAAGCTCAATAAAATCCACAAGAGAGACCGGGGCCAAAAAAGGGTAAAATACGTTCACAAGGACCCAGATGTATCCACTGATAAAACAAACTAAGGGTTGGGGAGGGCAGGGACAACTCTGAAGGGACCTGTGCCCTGCATTTATCTCTTTCCTATAGAACTTCATGAACTTAAAGGGCCTAAGCAAGAACAGATTAGACTATGAGATAACTCTAGATGGCATCCTCTCAAATGCTGCTTTTCTCTGTGCTTTGGGACTCTTCTAGGTGAGAGATTTTTGACCACTTGAAAAACAACAGACCTTGAACTATGCTACAACACTGTGGGGAGATGTTGCAGGGTAGATGTTGCAGAGTAGGTCTATAGCATAGAGCATTCCACAAAATTTGCATGAAACTACATGTTCCATACAGCCTCCAAAGAACCAAAATTTCTTTCTTTTTTCTGTAGTGAGTACAACCGCAGAGTGGACACTAATGACATCCATATTGATTCTCAAGCAAAGATTACAACAGATTTCAGGGTTATGTTGCTGAACATGTGATTTCAAACCATGTCACTGCCATTGATATCTGATGATGGTAGCATCTTTTGTAACTTTGTTTTCTTTCAGCGAAACAGCAGTGTCATACCAAATGGAAAAATATCTTCAGAAAATCCAGTAGAAGATTTTACTTTGAAGGAAAAAGGTAAAAAGACTTTTAGACCAGTTTAACTGCATCTTACCAGCTACATTGTCAGTAAAGCATCACTGAAAAATTTTGTAATATGCAACAGTGAAGCTGGTATTAACAAGGGACTTCTAGTCATAAGTCAGACCTCAGAGTGGGGATCTGCTCTATGCTTAAATGCAGTGTCTTGGTGATTTAGAATCTCTTTTTCTAGGCTGCTGAGTGACAAACCAAATTTTAATTGGCCTTCGTTACTCACATTTTTAAAATATCACATTTAAATTTTGAAAACAAAACCATACAGTGACTACAAGTAGATGAACTTTCAGCTTCCTTTTGGATAAGCTGCACAGAGTAACTTCTGCTGTTTTCCTTTTTCATCACAGCAGGATGTGTGTGTCCAGGACACCATGCCATTCAGTAGTTGAGATGACATTCTGATCTGAGTTAAGGTCCATTTGTTCAGAAGGGTCTGAATCAGAGCTGCCACTAAGCAAGCATGTTAGAACTCAAGGAGAGTGTAGCTTTGAACATCAGAGGCCACTTTCAGCAGTATTTCACCCTTCATGCACAAATTTAATACACAGGTCAGCCTTGAAAGTGTAATCTGAAGCTGACTGGCTAGGGAGTATCCCTAGCAAAATTCTTTCATCTCATGTTTTAGCCAGCTTTTGTCATTGATGTCAGTCATAGCAAGATGTGATGGACACTAATATGTTTGTTATGTAATTATAAAAATATGTGTCACTTAAAAATTGAAATGTGGTTTAAAAGCCACTGTACTAACTCTTATTTGTGTTCTTTCCTCTGTTTATACATGCAACCCCTTCATGTCAAAGACAATTGAAGTAGAGAGGGATTCATCTTTTCTCAATAGCTCCAAGCAAAGAAATTTCTCTTTATGTATGTTCTTTGAATAATTTCCTGAGCATTATTTTTCTGTGACTGACAGAGGCAGTGTAATATTCTAGAACTTTTTTTTGCATGGGAAGAGCTTTCGAAATACTTATGAGTAGGTCATTCAATGCTGTCTTGTTAAAGAACTCTGTGTATAGATGTCATCCTCCACTTAAAAAAACCCCTTCATTGCAAGACAGTCTTAAGTGGTTTAGCAGCTGTTGTAAAACTGATTCTACTGCAGCAGAAGTAGCAATGACCTCACCAGGTTTGAAATCAGTCAGGATACAAATGGTGACCTCTGCCAAATGATGAAAATGCTGGTCATTGTAACAGAACAATATTTGTCAACGTATTAGCCTTCAAGACACAAAACAGCAGCAGCAGCCGTGCCATGTCATATGTTGGTTTGTTTCAGCCCCAGGAAAGCAGACAATTCTGCTGGCCAAAACCTTAGCCAGAGGGTGAAATCTCTCTCTATCACAGAACACATAATAATGCAAGCCGGAAGCATGGACTGAGTTTCTTCATGTAATTGTTATCTAAGCTGCAAACGCTATATACATTGACATTCACATTTCAGTGCTACAACTGCTGATTAAATTTTGCCCTTATGTAGATCCTTGTTAAAGATGTATCTTTGATAACTATGCCAGCATCAAAACAGCATTTTCTATCACAGCTGATACGAATCTTTAATCAAACTGGACTTTTTTTTTTTTTCTTTTTTTCTCAGATTTGGAGTTTTCTGAATCAGAAGAAAATAATGATTATGAAACTTTGCATTTAGGCAAAGGAATTGACTTCCTGGCTAATGTGACGAAGCAAAATTTCACAGATACTTCTACTGGTAAAAATACTAATTATCTACAGAGTTGATTTTTTTTTTCTCAAATCTTTAAAAATTACTAGAAATGCTGCTGATTTAGCCTATATGCTTTGTTTTGCATTTTTTCCCATCTTTTGGGCTCTTCTAATGGGTTTGATTTCAGTTATCGGCAGTTATTTTATTGTGCTTTATTTTGCTTAAAATTTGCTGATTGATTTCTTCTTTTATTGATTTTATTTTTTTGTCTGCACACATCCCAAACATAAATGTATATTGGATATAATATCCAGGTTTTTCTCTTTGACAGAAATCCAAAATTACTAGCAGTAACCAAGGTAGAAAGAGCAACCTACATGTGTATAATGGTCTGTGTATTGGCCTAATCACACCTATACTGGCATGTATCAGCCTATTTTTTCCCCACTATAGCCATTCTCCTTTTACTAATCATCTTACAGTATTACGAATAAATTATTTTGATTAATTATATTTGTCACTCGTGAACTTTTTTTAGGAATTGATAACCCAGTATTTTCAGCTGATGATGATCAAAGCATCTACATGAAGTTCTCACCATGGTTATGTAGTGAAGATACTGTGGTACCATCACAAAGAGCCCGAGTGCAGATCCCATATTCTCCAAACAACTTCAGACGGCTCACTCCATTCCGGCTCAGCAATAAATCAATAGATTCCTTCCTGCTAGCAGATGGCCCAGAAGACCGACCCAGATCTTTTCTCCCAGAATCAACACATATGTAATATTTTAAAAGATATTATCACCTTCCTATCAACCCTGACTACTGAGAAGTAAACTTACTTTTCTGATTTTTCTTCTTCCAGAGCTCCTTTTTCCTTCCTGATTTCTTTGCACAACTAAACATCTTCTTTTTCCTCCAGCATGAAGAGCAAAACAACTTTCTATTTTCCTTCTGCAGAAGAGCTGTCCAACTATTAGGGGTCCAATGCCTTGTTATTTTTACAGGAGATAAAGACCGCTCTCTTTGTTTTGGCTTGAATACTTTAAATGCCAAGAAAATAGCATTCTAAATACCGGAATATTGTGCATCCATTTCAAGAGGCTCCATGGTCCTTTGTTAGTCAGTTCGAGATGATAAAATTTGTACCTGAATTGCCTAATATGAATCAGCTAATTCACCCCCCACAAAACAGTTATTGGTCTTTTTTGAGTAACATTGTCACTACTGTCTGCAGATACAAGCAAAGTAGTGTGAAGACCCAGAAAGACAACCCAATTGCTGATGGCAAAGGATATGGTTTGACCTAAGAGGTAGATGAGTCATTTAATCCATTGGACTCTGTTGCATTTGGACACATAAGAAGAGGAGCAGGGCTAGACCAACAATGAGCTAGTCTAAGTCTCTCATTCTCAATATGATTAGAATATTGCTAAGAAGCCTTGGTTCAGTCCTAAACATTTGTCCAGGTTATTTATCTAGTGCCCAGGAAGGAAAAATGGTCCCATCACTACAATATAAGTAATCGATGACATTGCTGATATCATTATTAAATTACATGAGAAAGGGTTTAAAAATGAAGCATGTTTACTAGAATGCATCAGAGTTCCCTTGGACAGGTAGAGAAAATTTCACAAGAACCAGACTGTGGAGAAGCAGAATTCCAGTTTTGGTTAGAGCTTTATCCTTAAGCTGTAAGTTTATCTTAATCCTTAGCTTATTCTGAAACCAGAAAAATGCTTAGCTTTGTGAAGCAGTAAATAACTTGTTGCTTCTAATGTGATAGAGGCTTACAATTAAATTTACTCTGAGTTTAAATGAATGTCCTAGTTTCCCTTTAATTCTCACTTTGTGGAAATTTTCTACACCATAAAAGGTGGCCTTCACTTCTATAATTAACACAGTAAGTGCTGTAAATGAGGTGGGTCAGATCGCAATTCAGACATCATAATTGAATAGAACATAAGGCACTGCAGGGATTATGCTATGAAATGCAAGTTTCATCAGGAAGTCACTTTTGTGGAATCCATGATCACAAATATGATTACAAATGTATGATCTAGTGTCCACTGTGCACTAACAAATAAAAGAGTGTGGTAAGTTGTAGTTAGCTGACAAAACTTAGTTCAGACAGGAACCTCAGGATAAGAGTGAACGCTCGTAATTTTGATTTGAGAAGAACTTCATAACTTTTTGAAAAGAAATAGAAAAGGAAATTCCATTTTTCTTCTGTTCTGGCTTCTGTCCCTGCAGAAGATATGCTAGTACAAGTGTAATCACAGGAAGCACGCCGCTTTTTTTACTGGAGTGGCCTGTAGGTCTGTGGTTGCTTCTAGTACTAAGTTCCTTATTAATGCATCTTTGATTATGTTTAAAATAATGTTTTAAAATGAACACTGGCTTACTGAAAGAATTGAGAATTAAATTTCAACATCCTGATTAAAAACTTGAACAATGAGTAGCACTCCAAAAGGAAAACTTCTTGACACTTTCCCACATAGAAATCCTCTTCACTGTTTTTTTACCACTGAGAACATTGACATAAAATATTGCATATGACTTGCTGATCATTTTCTTGCTAACCTTTATTATTTTCCTTCATTCTATTGCTTTATTTATAATAGACTTTATTATTAGGACTTGGTATGTATAAGTTCTTCTTCAGATACCTTTGATGCATCAAGATCACTGGGTTTGGACTGCTGTGTTTCTTAAGAAGTGTTTTGGGAAGTTAGATCTCTCAAGCTAAATAAGCTTAGACCTTGATTACTCTCTGAAACAGTCCTGTGAGTTATCTCCTTAACAAAATTTTCCTAATAGGAGAGCAAGACTGAAATTTTGATTAAAAGGTTTAAAAAAACCCCATATAAACTGGAAGACAAGGGTGGAAATGTGAAGTTTCTCTACATAGTCTACAGTAGAATGAAAACTGATGATATGCTTCGAACAATAAGAAATTGACTGCCTGGTGATACCCTCTGCTATTTGATTAAAAGAGCACAATTTCTTCCATAAGTTTCTGAAAGATTTCCTTGCGGAGCATCAGGACTAAATGTTTCAAGATAAAGATACACCTTAATGACCAGATGATGGCTCCATCTCCTAAATATCTGAAACAGGCAGTTCATCATGAACACTGATGTGTTTTGCCTGATACTCAGAAAGGATAAGAAGTGTAATATACTCACTGTAGGTTGTCCAAGACAGAAATTGGGACAGGGTACGGTTCCCCAGAGAAAAAAACTATCTTAAAACATTCTTATTAAGACTTTTATAAAAATAGCCAAAAGCAAAGCCCAACAGCCGGCATACTAGTATAGAAACTGTATATTACAAATGTTTCTATTTAATTATGCTCCCTAGGTGATATGGACCACGATGTTGAAATGACAGAATACTCCTCTTCAGATGACCAACTGAACCAAAACCAAAGTGTTTCAATGACTCCCCTCCACTTCTTCCCATCTTGTCTTCAAATGCCTTGGACACAAAACTATTCTTCATTGGAAAACAGAGGAAATATATCTCTTTCTACAGTCTCTGAGTATATATCTTCTTGTGATCCAAATGTACCTGATCTCTTCTGGGAAGCAGATACAGATACAAATAACAAAGAGACTGTTAACTCAGGTTATTGTTCTGAAGTTAGCTACAAGTCAGAGAATTCACAAGAGAATTCTCTACTGATGTTTGAAGGGCTGGAAGACTCTTATATGAAGGAGTCCCAAGAGAAGAAAATGTTGCTTGATGTTCAAGGAAATTACAGATCTGCAGCAGCCAGACGTGTACAAAGCCGACGTTCTTTTCACAGGCCAAAACCTCTGCAACACCCTAAGCTTCAGAAGCTAGCATCCCTTCCAACATCTTGCCATGTCCCTCCACATTCTTTGGAACAAGAGGAAACACAGTTGTGAGCCAGGACTTACTGAAAGAAGATGAGAGAGGAATAACTTGAAAAAAGGGCTTCTGGAAAAATAGAGGGCAACCTATTGGTTCATGGGATCTGCTCTAGAATGGTTTCAGAGAGAAAGGGAGTGGGGTCCCATGATGTCAGATACACTGGAGCTTTTCTGCTGCATGTATATTTTTAAATTCTCATTCATAATGAAAGGGTGCATAGAGAAGGGGAAATATGCCTCCTTGTTATTTTTTCATGTAGACTGTTACAAAAAGTAAATATTATTTTTGGAGGGCTAAACCAAGAATCTTTTCAAATGCTAAATCCTTGGTTTTTCACATGGAAATAGTTTATTATGCAATTATGCCATAAAAAATGCCATAAAAATAGGCTATATTTTCTGCTTTGGTGATGGAATTAAATATTTATGATGTATGAAATTAATGTAGGAGAAGCCAATGGTTAGCATCTTGTCTGCTAAGCCTACTCTGATTGAAATGAATCAGTGCCTTTTATAAGTGCAAGCTAAAGAAAAATATTTTCCTGCTTTTGAATATTTGTGTCACTGAGTAATCATGGGATATTGACTCTAGTGGAAAACTTTCAAAGGAGAGGAAAGTCCTGGCATCTTGAAATTCAATCAAGGACTCCAGGAAGGCCATTTGCTTCCTTCACCTTTATTTCTTCTACTCAGTAGCACTGGAATGAAAGAACATCCAGAATTAGCTCAGAATTTTATTTTGTGTGATCACAAGCAACTCATTTCATATTCTTAATTAAGCTGCTCTATTTTAAGTAGGCTCACTCAGACAGAAGTGTAAATATTTGCCATTTTTTCCTGCTGCTTTGGAAGACACCTTCCAAATACTGTTAGATTATCCTGTTAATTTATGCATCAGTTTCAATAACTTATCAGGACAATGGTCTCTAATACTATCCTGTGTTTTGCCACATCATTTAAGTCACACAATGAATCAGAATGTTGATGGTTTAAAGTACTGTACAGAGGTAGCTTGGCTACTGTGTATGTATATACCTGTTCATGTTAGGAACTTCCCTTATTTTTTTGTCCCCAGTTTTCTGTTAAATTATAGTAGTTAAAATTGCACTAGCTGCCTACTGCATATGAATCTGATCTACATCACTCTGAATACAGCTGAAGACATCAGTGAAAGCCAACTCAGATGAAGACTAAATAAAAGTGAAAACTCTGAGACAGACGTCTCATGGACGTATATCGTGCTACTTGCCAGTGTATAGTCCTCTGGCCTATCTGTGTTTTGCTTTGGATGATTCCAGTCCTGAATTTTTGGCTTGAAATCTTCAATGGTATAAAATGCAAAGGCTCTGTGACATCAATAGAAGATGAGTGCTTAGCTGCTTCTGTGATCCTAATATGTACCTTATTTCTATTTGCTTTCAGTGTAAACCATTTGTAAATGAGCTGAGTCACCTTTAGGGATGTATGTGAATTGCTTAAGACTTGATCCAACGGAGGCTTTATTTGGTAAATCCTTACTTTATCTATAGGAATTAGTGGTTGTTTCACTCTACCTACCCAGAATCACCCAGAACACGGGTTCTAGTGAAACAACACGGGTTCTAGGTGATTCTGTGTCAGCTGTCAAATTTGAGATTTACACAGACACCCAAAAGAATATTGAGCACTGATTCAAATCAGTGTCCCTAATTGGACAGAGCTAGTCTTGTTAATGAGGGTTATGAGACATGAGGCTGTTACCAGCAGGGATGCTAATTTTATAATTCAATAACATAAATACAATTTTCTGTGAACTGAGTATATATGCACATACTGTTTTGATGAAGTAGAGTACATTAATGCTGTTCCAGGTATTATAATTGGAACAAGTATTTTAGTCATTGGCATAGATATATAACAGGACCTTGACTGATCAGAAATATTAGCACAGGCAAAGTGCAATGTGCCAAAATCTAACTTCCAGTCTTATAGCATAATGCTGAAGAACCAAAACCAAAGTTGGCAAGATGCTCATCAAGTGTTGGCTTTCAAATAAAACTTTCCTTTCCTATTGCTCTTGTACAGAGGTCATTGCTCTGTTGCAGTCGGAAGAAGAACCACATTGTGGATTGTGTTTTCTGCATGCTTGTTAGAGTATTCCTAATATATTTGTGTACAGGCTACCTCAAGAAAACATTTGTAAATCATCATCAGTGGGTGGGAGCTTTCACCAGATAAGTGTTGCACGCACAAAAATATGCAATTTTGAAAATCACAGGATATAAGATTTTAATGTATGCTTTTACACTAAAACAAGAGAGGACAATAGACATCACAGTGAAAAGTCAGCAAGATCCTGTATACTTTTTGAGGGATGTGGGCTGAAGGATCTTTTGCAAAACAGAGAGGAACCATTTTTAACAACAGAAGAAATGGAAAGATGCTATATACAAAGGGCTTAACTCTTCATTTATCTTCAAAGGCCTTAGGCATTGTCTATATCCTGTGACACCATAATTGAACAGATGAAGGATAACATGGACAATTCTGATAGCGAAGAGACCTTTCCCTGGAATAGCCTGCATAATTTCTGAGGCCCTTATGCCTCTGGAAGATGTTTTCTCATGTAATTGCCTCTACATCAAGGTTTTGGTTAGCATAGTCTCTCAATTTGAAGTGTGACGAAAAAAAGCTTTAAAGTCCCCAATTTCTATATTGAGAACATACTCTTAGCTAGATTATAGTAGATTATAATTCCTTATTTTTCCCTGAGGCAATTGCTCTCAATATCTGTGAGAGTATTTAGAAAAAGCAGGTTATAAGTCTTCATCATCTGTCTCTTTCTTTTTTTCCCCCATATTCTTTCTAGGTACTTTCACATTTCAGTACATGTCCTGGGGTGCAAATGTTTGATTGTTTCCTTAGCACACTTTAATAAATCAAGTACCACTAATTTCCATCACAGCAACATAGATTTAGAGCTGCTGAGGATCTGGCTGTATGCATCAGCTTTTTTTTTACTGTGTGAATTATATTGGAATTATCAATTAGTAAATCAGTTCTCCTCTGCTGAGGGCTAGTTCAGTTCTCACTTCCCTGGCTGAAAACTCTGTCTAAATTTTTTTTTATGACATGCTGTGTCAAAGAAAGGCAAGTTAGGATTACCCCAGTTGCTATTCATGGAACAAGTAACTATGGCCTACCTTGTTGTAAAAAGATGAAATGCAGAAATGTCCCCTATAAGAAGACCATCCTCCACGAATAAGGTTCCTTTTAGCAATGTTTATTAAGCTGTACTATGACCAACAATGTAAAGAAAAAAAAGAAGTGTTGCCTGCATTCAGATGAATTATGTCTTTCTGACCTATGAAGCTAGTTATTGAAATATATGAAATTATATTCTACAAATATATGGTCTAGCTGGATATTTATTTTTAAAAGTTTGCAAAATAATGATGTGCCTTAAATTGTCACTCTTTGGAGTGCTGTTGTTTGGAGATTTTTGTGTGTACTTACCAAAAGGTGTCAACTTACTGCATATTTTTAAACAAGTCAAGTTGATCTGCTAATGTGTCTTTATAGAAATGTTTTAGTAGTATATCATAACGAGAAGTTTGGCAATAAATTATATCACTTTGGTGGAATCACACTGCTTTGGCAAATGATTTAGAGAATCATTTATTTGGTACATTTGGAGAAGACTTTCCGTATAAGACTTCTGAAGTTTGTATTTCTGTTCCCAAATCAAAGTTAAGAAAGACAATAGTGTGCTGCTGATAATTCATGTAATTTATAAAATGGAAATCATTAAAAGCAGCAGCAGAAGTTGTAGAAGATCTCCCATTCTCTCTCTGACAGCTGTGACACTTTTTGTATAGTTCTAGCCCCGCTGCACTCAATGACAGAATTCCTATTGACTTTATAAGTCAGTATTTCCGTCCTTAGAACAGAAGGGTCCATATTTTGTCATTATATATAGCGATGTTGTCATAATAACAACACTATTATTTAAGCTTTGCATATATGATAATATATAGCATCTCATAATATTCTTTTGGTGCAAAGATTGAAGAAATCTTCTGGGGTTTTGTTTTACTATGCAATGTTTTTTAAAAATTTGGTATTCACTAATGCCAGCCAGCTTGATGTCCTACACAGAAACCAAGGAAACTTAATCTAAGATGTCTTGTATTGCATTAATCAATGTTCCCTCAAAGTTGTGTGATCCCAGTGAAAATTACCATTTCTACTGTCAGCCTGCTGTTCGCATGTTTCCATAGCTGACATTACTTTCTACATTAAATAGGAGGCACAGGGTGAAAAAAATAACTTCTTAATTTATTTATAGTATAATGGCATTAAATAATTAATGGAATTAAACCCCATTATTTTCTAAGTATGGATTTGAAGAGATTAAAAAAGATAGCGCAGATGACCAAACCATATGTTAGCAAATAAGATGCTACAATGGCAAAATCAGATAGAACTGGGTTTTTTTGTGGCATGTCCATGCAATAACTAATCAGCTAATAGTTCATGAAATCAGTGGTGGAGGGAAGTGTCATCCTTTGTTGATACACAAAGCATACAAAAGCCATAAACAGCTACTTCTGTTGGAAAAATTAAACTCAAAAATCAGCATTGAAAGCTATTGGTAAGCATTCTGATAGGCCAGATTTAATGGCTTAGCTTAATGAGCCAAGAGGTATATCACACTGTAACAGATTACAGGGTTTTGCAGATGATGTGTAGCAACCCAAGCTAACTGTGTACAAAGTGAATGTCTGATTCCTACACACCACCAAGAGTGTATTCATGTCTTCATTTCTGAAATGTACTAATTCCTACTGAAAAAAATAATTTTTTTTTCTATATAAAATGCAAATTTGGGAAGAATTTTAAGACCTCTCTTAAAATTGGTGACTTTTTAACTTCACAGCCATATGCAGGGTGGGAGGGGATGGAATGTTTTAAACCTGTTATAATCTTCAGAATGTCGCTCATGTTCACTCTCCGTAGTAAATATGCTGCAGGAATAACAACTTTAAGAAATAACCGTGTCTGGACACAGAGCTGTGTGGGACTGATGCTGTTTCCAGCTGGCTTTCTGAGAGAAGAATATTGCACTCTTTGATTGATGCTTCGCAGAGAAAGACAAAACAATCTTCTTCTGCCTGAACATAAGGACAAGAGAGAGAGAAAGACTTTCTACATTTAGAAAAAAAATAATTCTGGAAATATCTTAGAAATGTGAGGCAATTAAGATCTATGATCATAATTAGCTGTCAGGCATTTGATCATTTCATGTGGATTCTGGTAGCTTTTGGGGCCATTTAAAAGTAAAAATATTCTAACAATGCTGGTCTCAAAAAACTTTGGATGGGCTATAGGCATCTGATATTCCTTTTCACATTTACCATGAAGCTGAGAGAGAATGTGTATATATGTGTGAATGTGTCAGTCTACAAGATCACCAACAATAAAAGAAGATGACCAGCTGAAGTGAAAACCAAACTACAGTTACAGTGGTAATTTAGAAAAACTGAATTGCATATGAGGGACGTATTTCTTAGGCTAATGACTCTCTAAAAGATTTTTATTTGTTTGTTTATGTCATTCTCCAGTGACTAGGCAATGTGAGGTGTTCATATTCCTCTGAGGAAAAAAAGAAATGAAGTGTTTCTCTGTGGTAAACTCAATTTGTGTGTAATGTACTCTAGCTCACCAAATACATCCAGTCACTCTGCTGAAGGTGGGTGACTCCACTCGCTTCACCAAGCAACAATTATAACAATGTCTTCTTTCTTCTTGTTGAGGCTCACTCACTTCTCCCTTAGCAAAACAAGGGGAAGAATGAGAACAACAAAGGGCTAACGGCCTTGAGTTGAGATAATGACCATTCAATGGGCCAACCAAGAGAGAGGGAAAACAACAAAGCAGCAGGAGTTATGATGGGATGTAAACAAATGCAATGACAAATGGAGCACTTTATGATTGACAACCGACTACACGGACCAGACACTCAGCCCCCAGCCAGACTGTTCTTGAGCAGCACCGGCCCGCCCCTCCCCAGCCAGCCCCCTTTTATGGGGGCATGATGGCACCTGGTATGGAATAGCCCCGGCCAGCTAGGCTCACCTGGCCCGGCTCCTAAAAATTAACCCTATCATGGCCAAAGCCAGGACATTATCCACCCCTTATTCCATACATCTATGTCACGCCCAGATAATACTCAGATTGTATTCCATCAGTCCATTGGCCACCCCTCTAAAATGTCTGTCAAGTTCATTTAGTACTTGATCTTGGGCTCCATCTATTATGACAGTCTCTCTAGGCAGGAGCAATGGTCTGTATTTCTGGATGCCGGTGTACTGCACCTGGAGCTCAAGACTGGTCTGTTTTGTATAGTCCAGGGTCGCTGTCCACATGTTGAAGATGTTGATCTTCAAGGAGGTTGCTGGGCACGGGTTACTGAAGTCCAGTTCTTCATTAATTTGGGTGATTTTAACTGTAATAGCATCAATACATCATATAATTTATTTTTATATGCTATTTTCACCCAAAATCAAATCCCCCTGGGGTACGCATCTGACTTCCCCATTCTTTCTCATCACCCACCAAGTGCACCCTGGTCCCTGAGCAAAAGCAATCCTGCAGATGGGTTTGCCTTTGCCCGAAGCAGGGAGAATCCAGACTGCCTTCCCCAACATATTCTTCATGCATAATACAGGAACTTTATCCCCTTCTACAGGGCATGAACATCTCAATTGGGCAGGGCCAGCTAGATCGGCAGATCCCCTAGTATTAACTAACCAGGTGGCTTTTCCTAGATGTGCATCCCAATGTTTGAGGGTCCCACCACCCATTGCCCTCAATGTTGTCTTTAGTAGCCCATTGTACTGCTCGATTTTCCCAGAGGCTGGTGCATGGTAGGGGATGTGATACACCCACTCAATGCCGTGTTCTTTGGCGCAGGTGTCTATGAGCTTGTTCCGAAAATGAGTCCCATTGTCTGACTCAATTCTTTCCCGGATGCCATGCCACCAAAGGACATGTTTTTCATGGCCGAGGATAGTGTTCTGGGCAGTGGCATGGGGCAGAGGATATGTTTCCAGCCATCCAGTGGTGGCTTCCACCATGGTTAGCACATAGCGCTTGCCTTGCCGAGCGTGTGGGCGTGTAATATAGTCTATCTGCCAGGCCTCCCCATATTTGTATTTTAGTCATCTCCCTCCATACCAGAGAGGCTTTACCCACTTAGCATGTTTAATTGCTGTGCACATTTCACATTCATGCATGAATCGTGAGATGGCATCCATGGTTAAGTCCACCCCTTGATCATGAGCCCATCTGTATGTGGCGTCCCTCCCCTGATGGCATGAGGTGTTATGGGCCCAACGAGCTATAAAAAAATTGCCCTTATGTTGCCAGTCCAGGTCTGTCTGAGCCACTTCAATCTTAGCAGCCTGATCCACATGCTGGTTGTTCTGATGTTCTTCAGTGGCCTGACTTTGGGTATGTGGGCATCTACATCACGTACTTTTACAACCAGCTTCTCTAGCCAGGCAGCAATATCTTGTCACAATTCAGCAGCCCAGATGGGTTNTTCAGCAGCCCAGATGGGTTTGCCTCTGTGCTGCCAGTTGTTCTTCTTCCATTGCTGCAACCACCCACACAAGGCATTGGCCAACATCCATGAGTTCGTATAGAGAT
>VWZZ01003352.1:22589-45805 GCA_013399095.1 Psophia crepitans | reverse complement strand
CTATGATTCTATGATATTAAACAATTTCTGCACATGCTTCATGCAAAGTTTTCACTCCTGCAGGGTTTTCTTGGTGAAGTGTATGGCAAGACAAGCCATACACTAGTGCATAAATTGATCCAGAAAACTGAAATAAATGGTAGTAAGGAAGAAGATTCTATAACTTCAAAGTAAAGAGAATTTGTAACTTGGCCTTGAATTAAGTTTTCACATGTGTATAAAAGAGCTAAGGACTATATCTTAAAAAGTAGAACCCAAGTACATCACTTTATGACCAATTAATCTGAATAATAGAGTAGTTATCCCCATTTACTTTGCAAAATATGATAAAAATTCCTCACTATGAATTGCATGCTATCCTAACTGAAGCTGGACTGACAGTTTCTGAGAAAGATAAGCAAGCATCTCTTAAAAAATCTGAACTTCTAGGCAAAAATTAAACCTATTTTTTCCTTAGTCAGGCAGATTAAATGTGTGATCTATACTACAGTGGTTGAATGATTGTAGTCTTATAGGATTTTAAATAAGGTCTTTGGTTTACTAATGGCATAATCCTTCAAAAACACAGTGTCCATCATGTTTTACTATTGGGTTATTGATCTCAATATGATTAACAAGCATTATTTTTCTATATTTTCAAATCTATATATGTTCCAGTATATAATCCCCTGAAGATGTGTTGTTCATATGTCAGTAACTCCCATAATCAGTATCATAACACCAAAACCCACTGTTGTATATGATACAGGAGTTTTAGGGCATCATACTGAACACTGATAAAATCTTGGCATTTTTGGATCAATCAGCTAGAGTTTCTAGTTATATTTTGCTAATACAAGCAGACGACTGTCCTGGTTTCAGCAGAGAGAGAGTTAATTTTCTTCATAGTAGCTAGTATGGGGCTGTATTCTGGATTTGTGCTGGAAAGAGTATCAATAGTGTAGAGATGCTTTTGTTATATACAGGTGTTTTTGTTACTGCTGAGCAGTGTTTACACTGAGCCAAGGCCTTTTCTGTTTCTCACACCACCCCACCAGTGAGTGGGCTGGGCATGCACAAGGACCTAAGAGGGGACACAGCCCGAACAGCTGACCCCAACTGACCAGACGGATATTCCATACCAAATGGTGTCATGCTCATCTTATAAGGGGCTGGGGGAAGAGGAAGGAAGGGGGGACATTTAGAGTGAGGGTGTTTGTCTTCCTAAGTCGCTGTTACGTGTGATAGAGCCCTGCTTTCCTGGGGATAGCTGAACAGCTGCCTGCCATGGGAAGTGGTAAATGAATTCCTTTTTTTGCTTTGTGTGTGTGCAGCTTTTGCTTTACCTATTAAACTGTCTTTATCTCAGCCCATGAGTTTTCTCACTTTTACTCTTCTGATTCTCTTTCCCATCCCACCACAGGGGGACTGAGCAAGTGAGTGGCTGTATGGTGCTCAGTTGCCAGCTCGGGCTAAACCATGACAATGGCTGACAATAAGTATCTAAACCCAAGAATCTTGTTAGCACCTTCTAGACTTTCCTGTTCTTGTAAAAAAGCAGGACCTGAATTGCTGAGAAGAATTAAGTTCTTTTTTCTGATAGTAGAGGTGGGTAAGTATGAATGGTAGAATCTTTCCTCCTAGTTTTGTGGTACAAGACTTCATTTCTACAAGAGTTTGAGAATACAGGTGCAGAAAGGAAAGAAAGAAATTATCTAGAATCTAGAACCAAAAGCTAAAATCTAGGAAAAAACATAATATGGATATCAAGAACTGTACACATTATTAACCACTGAGCACTTTTTTGAAAACTATAATGGGGACTCTGTTTCTGAGTCTGAGTGTGAGCACCTGTGTCTGATCATACTTTAGTTTTTAAAAAGCTAGTAATCTTTTTCGCCTTGCCTTGCCTTGCCTTGCCTTCTCTTCCCTTCCCTTCCCTTCCCTTCCCTTCCCTTCCCTTCCCTTCCCTTCCCTTCCTTTCCTACATTAAAAGGTATAAGGGCTTCATACCTTCAAAGAAAATCAGCTGATATCTTCGGCTCTGAAGATCCATGAAAACAACTGTCTGTTGCATTGGCTGCTAATTTTCCATTGATTTTTCTGCTTTCCTTACTTTAATTTGGGGGGGGGGAATTATTTTCTTCAAGTAAGAACTTTCTAAAAGAAAAATACTGATCTGGTATTTTCTGTCTGATAATGGTGTTAATTCTTATTTGCATTACTTGGTTGGCTTCTCTATAGACATTACCTAAATGATGTTCCTTAATTATGTGTGGTAGAAGAGCTACTAAATGCAATGAGGGACCGAAGTTGTAGTGGAGCCATTCAGCATAAAATTTAGAAGTTGTTCCTGGACAAGTAGTATGAGTGCATATTACTTCTTACCACAACCTGTAGCAATGAGCTACTCCCCAATATCTGACAGGTTTGCAAGCAGGCCCATGTTAGAAGATAGGAGGAGCTCGACATTGCCTTCCATTCATTGGGAAACAAGCTACTGCATAAGTAGAGCTCTTGACACTTGGGAGACTCTGCTGCAAAAGCAGATTTTGTCATGTCTCTACTGAACAGAACAGCAAAACCACGTGACCGTTCCCTGAAGCAGGACTGTTCTTTTTAAAGAACTTGGAAACAAAAGAAAGGCTACAGTTAAACTTCTTCGGCCCCCTGTACTCAGCCCATGTGAGGCAGCACCTGGAGTACTGTGTCCAGTTTTGGGCCCCTCACCACAAGAAAGACATCGAGGCCCTGGAGCGTGTCCAGAGAAGGGCAACGAAACTGGTGAAGGGGCTGGAGCACAGGTCTTATGAGGAGCGGCTGAGGGAACTGGGACTGTTTAGTCTGGAGAAGAGGAGGCTCAGGGGAGACCTTGTTGCCCTCTACAACTACCTGAAAGGAAGTTGTGACGAGCTGGGGGTTGGCCTCTTCTCGCAGATAACTAGTGACAGGACAAGGGGGAACGGCTGCAAGTTGTGCCAGGNATTCTATTCTATTCTATTCTATTCTATTCTATTCTATTCTATTCTATTCTATTCTATTCTATTCTATTCTATTCTTTGTATCACTTCAACGCTGCCATGCCAAAGGGAAAGCTAATGGGAAAAAACTGTGGTATTTCCCAGTATTTCCTTACTGCATTTTAGTGATTCTGTTCTGTAGCAAACACTCTAAAGATGCCTGTGCCATGTTACACAGAAAATGCTGAGTCTTCAGAGCAAGGTCCTAAGGAGTCGATAAAAATTTGCGGCAGGGAACAGTACGGCAGGTCTCAGAAACAGTACAGTCATGTTAGCCCAGGCCAAAATAAAGCCATGAGCTTTGTAACAACTGATTAACTGGCTGGGAGTGCTGTCTCAGTGCTGCTCTGCTCTTGGTCCATGTAGAAGCACTCAAAGCATCTTTTCAAAACAGTATATACTAACTTGAATTTGAGAGATGTTCATAAAGGGGGCCAAGACAAAAAATGGGAATAGGTGCTGGGCTACCCACATTCTCAAGAAAAGAAAGAGGAGCATTTATACTGTTGTGTCTAAAATGGTGAACTTTGGGTAGAGGCAAAAAGCTGATAATTTTAACAAGGCACCAGCATTTGGAAAGAGAAGAAAGCAGAATGTAAACTGTATGGAGTCCCAGCTTCAGCTGCCACCATGTGACACAGCTGCTCTCTCTGCTGCACAGCGTTACTCACCAATGGGACTGATTATGTTTGATTTTACAGTGTTCTGCATTGAGCTCCAGGATCTCTTCCTTGTTGCTCTCCAAAGGGGTGTTGACTCCAGCTTCACACTGCACCATGCTTTCTTCTTAAACACATTCTCCCTCAAATTAAGGTTGTCTTCAGTGATTTAGCGTGGTACAAGACTGTAAATTCAGCATGCAAACTATCACACACTGACTTCTTCATGTTGGTAAGCCCTTAGATTTCTGGAAAAATAATTGGCTATCACACCAGGTATTTTGAAACATCTTTAAGTAGGGTTTGAAAGCTTATAAATAAAATTCAAAATAATATTTGGAAGATAGAAAACAGAAGCTTATTTTTAAGTTTTCCAAGATATGACAACAATTTCAAGTATTTTAGAAGGGTATTTTTTCATTAATATTTTATATGTCGTTGTCAGAGGTTATGGGCATACAAGTATATTGTTGTCTTGTAAATCCATTTGACCACTACAAAAAAAATCCTCTGCTTGAATGGCACTTGGTATTAATTCATTTTTATTTCCATCATTGAATTCAGTAACAATTATGTATGCCGCATCTTTCTGGATTGAAGGTCTGTGCACCGGGACTTGTACTGGCCTCTCTCAATAGGCACAAATGGAATAAAAATCTGGTACAAGGCCATTCTGCTCACTGTAAATCGTTTGGTATGATATTTATGTTAAAACTCCCATTCCATTTCATTCGATGCTAATAAGATTGCATAGTGGATGCCCAGTCCTTGGACAGATAAGGTAGGATTATGTCAAGTGCCATACTTCAGTAGTTTTCCAATACTTCTGCTTTGTTGAGTAGTTGAGAGAACAAGAGGTTTGTTTCTTCCTAGCTGCAGGTAGTTTAATGAAATCTAAGTATTAGTTCAGGGTATCATTTGTTCTTGAACACCGAATCTACAGGAAGTTCTGGAAACAGCAGAGCTGAACAGGTCTGTATTGGCACAGACGCTTGCAGTCCTCTACCTACACAGAGATATACTGATAGTTTTGATTTTAAGCTTGCATATTTCTTAAATACAGCATGAAACATTTATTTTCAGCATTTTCATCACAGCAATAAAAAAATAATAGAGCTAAAAATGTAGAAACTAGAGAATGTACTCTCTGTCTGGGAGAGAGTTTTGATAACGCAGACTGTTCCTTCATTAACATCTGGAGAACATATATATAAAGCAGGGACATTCATGTAGAAGTAGACGAGTTTTTGAGAAAAATGCTTTACCTACATTACAGGAATACTATTAACTTAGCGATTTAAACTGAATCTAGAGAAATGTGAGGCCCGCTGCAATATCATGAAAAGGTAAAACCAAACTAAGTTGCCAGTAAAATACTCTCAAGTCACTAACTTTAAACTTGCAAATCTGGGCACTATAAGATGTTATTATGTTTTGTTCGGAATGACTCAGCAGTTCTAGGAGCTGTTAATAGCTGGGTTTTTTCCTCTAGAAAACGATTTCTCTGTTCTCCAAGTGTTCCAATTCTTAAATCTTATTATCTTGTGCTACTTTTTAATCAACACCTTTAATATGAGAAAACATACTTTGAAATTTCAGTATTAAAACCTTTTTTCCCCCAAATATGAATATTTTTTTTTCTAAGTTTAAAAAGAGATTTTTTTTTGTTCACTGATAATGGCTTTGAATGGCACTAGATCTAATTTCAACCACTTTCTTGGCTTTTTTTCATATTTGATCAAAACAAAACGTCTTCCAGTTGAGTTTTTTTCTATTTTAACTGAAATTATTCTGCTCAGTCAAGGAATAACCAAGCATTTTAAGTCTCTGTACACTCATTTTCATGCATACCTGTCTTCAGAGTTGCTTCATCTTCTTGCTGACTTGCCAAGAGACCAGTAATTTATAGGCATGAGTTTGAATTAGTGTGCTATCTTATTGTTTGCTTTCACTTCAAAGCAATCAAACAGCAATATGCTTTTAACAGTCACACACATGTACACGCAAGCACAGATACAGTTACAATGTGAATGAGAACACTAGGCCCAACTAAGGCTTTGGTATGTGGATGAGCACTTGACCAAGAAATTTTCAAATGTTGAGTACTCTGTCTGGCTCAGGAGCCAGATGAGAAAAGATGAGAAAAAGGAAATTCCATGAAGTAAACTATATCATAAATACCACCAAAATTGTAATCAAGAAAGCAAGAAATACTACTTGACGAATCAACCTCTAACAAGCTTTTGACATAAATCTCTGTTCTTTATGCCTGACAGGCAGACTGAATAAACTAGTATCAGTCTGCACTGGCTGAAAGGAGGCTGTGCAAGATGAGGAGGAAAGGTTATGGCGCAAAATTCTCTATCGGAAAACATTTTAAAAAATTATACAATACCTGCGATGTCATCCAGTAAAAAAAAAACAAAAAAAAACAAAAACAAGCCAGCAAACCAAAACCCCAAAAGCTCTGGATTATCAAAAAGTTATTTTGAGGTGCACTGGAGAAACTAATATCTAGTAGGACTGAATTTCCACTATCTGAAAAGGGATCCATCACGGCAAAAGCATAGAAATCGCTCAAACACTTCTTTTACTTCAGTTCTGTGACTTTGAGAAAAGGTTCACAGAAATTCCTCTAGAACAATCATTTATATTGACTCTAAGAGCCCTAGGGTTGTGCAGCTTTTATCTTACAACAGCATAGCATAGGAGAGAACCATGTACCTTTTGTTTTTTTGCTTTGCACTTTTTTTCAGTGATGCCCCAGGTTAATGGAATGTATAAAAAAGGTGTAACATTATAAAAAATAATTTTAAAAGAAGGGCTAAGTTAAAAACACAGTTTGAGGATAGACAGGACAGTAGTTACTTGCATTTTAAAATTATTTAAGCATTTTTGTGTATACTCTTTCAGGATGACTTCTCCTCATACGAGAGAGTTAAACCTATAAGAAATAAGAATTAATAATAATCAAAGCAATAGAAGCCAAATTGAGTTTTATGTCGGAACTGCAGATAAAGAAACATATTATAAAACAAGTTACCTACAAAAGGGACACATCTTGAAGTTGCAGCATTACACACAGAAGGCCCTAAATGGTTAAGAAGCAAGGCAGCACAGAAACACTTTGCATTTAGTCATGCTTATTTCCCTGACATAAGCAAATTCAAACTACTTCTGTGTAAGACTTTAAGAGCAGGCAGCTTGGGAGACATATCGGACTCCGTTGTGGCTACACATCATCAATGTTCCTACCTTTGTTACATCGTTGGTGTGGATGGTGATGTCTGAATCTGAATTAATCCTCTTGATTTTGCAATATTGGTAGCTAAAGAAATCGTAATTTTACCCCCAGTCTGAAAATTTTCCGTGCCTGCCACTTGCTGTATTTCAAAGCATATTGGATGTAAACCAGGATGGTAATCTTCAGCAAATTATATTTTAAGGGCTACATTTCAACAGTCTGATAAGATCACTTACCCTGTCCTTTGAACAATCCCAAATACAATAAGAAGCTGGTCAAAATGTAGAAATCAGAGTTTCACTTTCTTCTGATTCTACATGAGTGTTCAGGGTGTGAATGAGATTTAGCATCTTTTACCCAGTCCAGGGCTGAGGTCTACACTGAGTCTGAGGGTGTCAAGGAAAGAGCAAGGTCATGGCTCCATCCCCATCTGCAAAACTGATCACTATGGATCTGGAGAGAATCATTTGTCCTTTCCAGTCATCCCTTCTCTTGCTTATTGTTTTCAGAAATGCAGTTGCTTGCTATGTGATACATAATTTCTTTATGTCTTTTATTTCTACTTATGCCAGTGTGGCATACTATACCAGTGCTTTCAGCAGGGCAGGACCTCAGATTCTAAACCTTGGACTGCAAAAAGCTCATTTTTCCACAGTATTGTTCTACGTGTTAAGTTTTCGTCCAGTACATGTAAGACTCTGAGGAAAAACGAAGCTAATTAATGGTTGAGGCTAAAAAAATAAATTGAAATTCTTGTGGATGGAGTTTTGAATAGAATCTGAAGAATTTTTGCATACTTTCAGTGTGATACAAGGAACCTAAGTTGCAGAGGGCATTTCCTGACCCTCTGCAGATCTTTAAGCAGATATTGTCATTTTCATTTCATTAAAGGGCACACTCACAGGTGTTTTAGCTAAATGCCTCATGTAATGAATTCGGTCTAGCAGCCCTCTGAAGTGGAGGAGGATTATTTTATACATGGGTACTGTGACACCAAGGAATTAATCATGATAGTCAAGGCAACAAATGAGGTCTGGAGTAGTTTAAAAAAAAATAAATTCTTTAGTCTTCTGCATCATACAGTCGGACTTCAGTTTACAAGTTCATGACTTTCTTCTGTTTTCTGCCTATACAAACATGCTTGTGAATGAAAGACTGATTTGTAGAACACACAGAGCAATATATCATAAGTCATGTGCAATAGTTTCAAATTTAGGAAACCACTTGTCTCTGAGCTGCGTACTGGTGCACTGAATTTCAGTGTCGTTACATAAATTTTCTCACATTCAGACTTGGGAACTGATACTCTCCAGTTTTCCAGCTGAGTGCTCCATTGCATATTCTGCAAATAGCCATAAACTGATAGCAACATTAAGTTTTCACAAGACATCAATATCCAAATAAAACCAGACAGACAAATTTAAATCAGTTCAAGAAGATTCTCAGAAACATAGGTAACATGTCTGCATCTGCACAAGGCCACAGTCTGAACTTCAGTAGACTTTTGAGCCCAGAGACCTATGTACAAGAAGCAGCAGAACTGAAGATGAGGATACAGAAATTAGATGCGTGCAGTTTGGCACTTTTGAATTCACTTAAAACCTATGCAAAGGGGAACTTACCTCTAAGTTTTTGCCTGAAAATGTAGGCAACTCACTGTTTCTGAAAGCAATTTTTCAAAATTAGTATTTCATGTTACTTTGCTCAGTCTTTCATAACGTTTAGGTGAACTTCTAGCAGTCTTTACCTAAGATTCCTTGCCTTCTTCCCCATCTAAAATAATTAAATACTGAGTTATTATGAAGTATTTTTAATTTGGAAGTGTCTATAGATGCAATTATATCAGCATTCAGTGGATGTTGAGTTTTTACTGCCAGGTGTAGTACAAGAAGTGACCTAGCTGAATAACAGTGTGGTAGAAATTAATTCATACTCTAAGCATTTCATAACAGCCTCAGGGGAGTAGTCTGAGCCAGTCATTTTGCCACTCTCACATGCTTCTATCCCATTAAAACTATCCTAAAGGATCTGATCATCATAACAATTTTCAACTTCCCAGAAATAATAGACTTAACCAAAGCAAGGAGAGAAACCCTACATAAAATTACAGAAAAGTGCTAGGAAAAAAATGCAGTAATCATTAACTCCACAACCCTAATGACATCAAGGCCATGGATCTACAGCATTCTTACTGGTTCAGCATGCATCCTTTTAAATGGATGGAGACATATTAGTCTTCTTTTTTAAAGCATGGTTTTGCAAAACCAAAGTCTATGTGCAAGGATGCTAAAATCCCCCCCTCTTGCTGTGGCAGTTTTGTCATTTTGGATCTCTGCCAAGCACAGATAATTAATTCTTACTTCTGCCTCTTGACAAGAATTTCTTAATACAATCACAGTTCTTAAAACAGACTGTGGTTCATTTTAAGATTTCAGTTTTAACATTTCAGTACATGTTTTAATATAAAACTATAGACATAGAACACCTCTGGAAGATGTTACTCAGTCTTTTGAATACAGTAAATTGAACTTTTGCTTTATCATTAATGATTAATTAAGTCTAATACAAGAGATTCTCTAAAGTGAAAAAGCATCCTCTAATGGAAGAATATTTGTGCACCACTTTCTAAAATGATCATGTGATATTGAATATATTATGTTAAAAGTGTTTTCATCTCTCTTTCACTTTAAAGCATAGAAGAGACTCATGACTCCCAAGGCTATGTCAGCCAGCCCTGAATCTTACGACAGAAGTTTTTGTGCAAGCCTGTAGCTTCAGTTAACTGTTGATATGAGGAGTCACATAATGTGGTCTTATTAGCTACAGTTTTTCATAGGAAGAAAAGGCAAACTGGTATTTTATAGAAGCCTCTGAAAAAAATTGTACCACACAAGCTCCAATTAGTTATACTATCATAATCCATCAGCAGTATCCCTGGAGAAGTAGGCATATAGAAGTACTATCTTTCTTTTGCAGATGAGAAAGTGAAGATGTTCATTTCTGCTTTCTCTCCTCAAGCCACAAATTATGGTAGTGCATATATTGGAGTCCCTGGGCTAATTGTACTTTTGATCCGTTCTGATTGCCTGAGGGTATATTTTGAGATCAATACCAGTTAGCTTGTGTGGGTTGACTTACCTTCATTACCTGCACGTCTTTTCTTCCAGGAGCAAATGGTGCAATAGACAAATACAAAATCCTCTTGAAGCATGACAGAACAAGAGAACCTGAGAGAGGAGGTGTCCAAAAAAATGAAACAGGCTGTGTAAATATCTAAACCTCATCACTGTGTAGTCTTTTCCTATGTGACAACTCCAGTAGATACAGCTTTCCTTTGACTATGCATGTCATCCTGAAACCATTTAGTCACTTTGCTTTTTTTCCGTTAACAGTTTTTCTTCAATTCAAACACTCAGTGAAATTATCATTATATTCACACAGGATCTGATCAGCTGTATCAGACTGCTATTCTTAGGCAACGGATGGCAGTTACACAACTGTTGGCAGGGATACCCATACAAGATTTGCTTTTGCTATTTTTTTCATCTAGGGGTTCAGCTGTCTGATGAAGTGCATTGTCTGTGGTTGAGCTTGTGATATAAAGTAACAAGGTATATTTTTAGTAAGACTATATGTTCACACTGGATTTATGCCCTTGAACGTTTCAGTAATAGTTTAGATTTGAACAAGCATTTAAACTTTCAGCAAATTCAGTACACAATATACATACACTTTCTGTGCTTTGTTAATTTCATATCATATGAGGAAAAAATAAAGCTTGAAAGAGTACATTTTACTTTAAAAAATCCAGAAACAAAACAAGAACACAAACACAAGGAAAAAAGCATGATCTGCTTATCAGATACAGAGGAACCTGAAAACAAAAAAGTAGACTTGCAAATAAGCAATTTTACACAGTAGCTAATTATAAAAATAACAGTGCTATTGACATTGAGGAAGAGATTAGCATATAAGCATTTCAGACAGAATTTCTTTATGCAAAGTGTAATTAAATTAGAACTTTCAAAGGTATTGAGCTTTTATAGGTTTCTCAAGGCAAAAGCCCTAAACAAAGACAACACTGAACACATGGTACTCTTATCACCACCAGATATTTTGTAGCTACAGCAAGATTTTAAGCAGATGCTTTCAAGTCTTCAGCTAATGTAGAACAGCATTGGAAGTGATAAATCTGAATGCCATGTAGCTATGCAGAAGAGGGTTGCAGTAGTGGTAGAACTGCTCTGGGAATATGACCTGATGTGGTACTTAAGGCAGAGGAAATAGTTGTGCCCTGTTCCTTCTGCAGAGACTCACCCTAGTTACTATGGTTGGTAGAGATTTGTCACTGATTACCAGGTGAGAGAAACATACAGGCCAACACCTACACCTGCCAGGTGTGATGCTGGCGGTCTTAAAAGTGGGCACAGTTGTCCGTCCCGTAATAAACACGGTATGGAAAATATTTTCAGTTTGCACAAGTGTAGCAAAGGAAGACATCACTAAGTAATACTGTAATTCAAATATAATCACTTATCAATGGCATTGCACCTGAGACAACTCTTTAATAGATAAGACATGTGTCATGATGCCATTGTATGCACACAGACTTGGAAGTTAGTGCAGACTTATTTAAATGGTGATTTAGAACATTTTAATGATTTTTTTCTAAGAGTTTGGGGTTTTTTTAGCATTTGTATTACCCAATCTGTATCTAACTATGGATAATTTTTAGTATTTTGTAGTTTTCATCTTACGGGAAGCTTTGCAGTTTGCAGTGCGGATTAACAAGCAGTGTTAAATAGTTCTAGATTCATCCTTCCATTTTAAATTCATGACAGCGACTCAGACTCAGGAGTTATTATTAAATGCGTACATCTCAGATATTTAAACCTGTATATGTACTTTTGAATTTTATAAAGCTGCTTCCTACATTACAAAGAGCAAAAGCTTTTGTTTAAAAGGACAAATTCAAAGAACTGACAGATTATATAACTCTGCTTCACTCCTTTTTTCAAAAAATAGTTTCCTTTCATGAGGATCAAATATCTGTCTTCAGCTAGTTAAGAAAGGAATAATCTGTAAAGTTAAGTATTTTTACTTCTATGTCACAACCGTTTACCTGGTTTACTGTAAGAAACTTCTTGAAGGAACAAAAAGATGCTCTGATTTTTTATTTATTTTTTTTGTGTGTGTGTGTGCAAATTTAAGTTAGGTATTTCTTCAAAAAGTCAGTGAGCTTCTCTCTTGACTCTGCTGCAAACCTGAACAGCCCTATTCCTTTTTAATTATTATTCTTATTGCTGTAGATAAAAATAATTCTTCTACAGACAAAAAAGATATTACTGCAGTTCCTAGTCATGAAACTTGTCCAAGGGAAGAGAAAACCCTCAGCAACAACACTTCTTTGGCTTTTTGACCTAAAAGATTATATTAAAATCTGAGAGACATGCATGTGAAATAGGCAATGAAGAAGAAAGTACAAGTTTATGAAGTAATTTAAGGGTGACAGACAGAATTGTAGATTGAACCTGTAGCTGCCATTAGGAATAGTCCTTAACAGGACATCTGACAAAATACTTTCTACTCCTGTAATGGTTTTACTGAAGTTTTATCAAATTTCAGAGGGCAGACTTTGGCCTTGTTAGGGGCCTGGTTGACAGAGTTCCTTGGTAGGCAGTCCTGAAAGGCAAAGGGGTCCAGGAAGGCTTAACATTCTTCAATAAGGATATCTTAAAGATGCAGGAGCAGGCCGTCCCCACATGCCAAAATATGAGCCAGGAAGAAGAAGACTAGCCTGGCCGAACAGAGAGATTTGGCTGGAACTCAGGAAAAAAAGAGTTTATGCCCTTTGGGAGAAGAGGCAGGCAACTCAGAAGAACTACAGGGATGTTGTTAGGTTATGCAGGGAGTAAAGTAGAAGGGCCAAAGCCCAGCTAGAACTTAATCTGGCTACTTCAGTAAAAGACAATTTAAAATATTGCTATAAATGCATTAACAACAAAAGGAGGACAAAAGAGTATCTCCATCCTTGATTGGATGGAGAGGGAAACAGTGAGAAAGTGTTTTGGGTTTCCGTAGCAAGATTTTCATAGTGGAGTGCTAGAGGTGTTGTGACTTCTGCAAGAAGCTGCTAGAAGCTTCCCCTGCGTCTGATAGAGCCAATGCCAGCCAGCTCCAAGATGGACCCACTGCTGACCAAGACTGAGCCATTCAACAACAGTGGCAGGCACCTCTGGGATAACAGAGTTAAGACCAGCAGAAAAACAACCAACCGCAGGAGTTTTTGAAGCCAGAGAGAGGAGTGAGAAGACATGAGAAGCTCCACAGACACCAAGGTCAGTGAAAAAGGAGGGGGAGGAGATGCTCCAGGAGCCGGAGCAGAGATTCCCCTATGGCTTGTGGAGAAGACCATGGTGAGGCAGGCTGTCACCCTGCAGCACATGGAGGAGGGATGATGGGGTGTAGACATTCCACCTGCAGCCCGTGGAGGATCCCACACTGGAGCAGGTGGAGGCACCTGAAGGAGGCTGTGACCCCATGGGTATCCCCCACTGGAGCAGGCTCCTGGCAGGACCTGTGGCCTGGTGAGAGAGGAGCCCACACCAGAGCAGGTTTGCTGGTAGGACTTGTGACCCAGTGGAATACCCACGCTGGAGCAGTCTGCTCCTGAAGGTCTACACCCTGTGGGAGAGACCCATGCTGGAGAAGTTCGTGAAGGAGTGTAGCCCATGGGAAGGACCCACATTGGAGAAGTTGGTGGAGGACTGTCTGCTGTGGGGGGGACCCCGCATTGGTGTAGGTGCAGAGTGTGAGGAGTCCTCCCCCTGAGCAGGAAGGAGCAGCAGAGACAACATGTGATGAACTGACAACGACCCCCATCCCCCTCCCCCTGAGCATGAAGGAGCGGCAGAGACAACATGTGATGAACTGACAACAACCCCCATCCCCATCCCCCTGTGCGGCTGGGGAGGAGAAGGGAGAGAAATGGGGAGTGAAGTTCAGCCTGGGAAAAAGGGAGGGGTGGGGGGAGGGGTTTCAAGATTCAGTTTTATGTCTCACTGCTCTGCTCTGTTTGCTTGGTAATAAATCAGATGAATTCCTCTGTACATCTGATCTGTTTTGCCTGGTACGGTAATTGGTGAACAAACTCTCCCCATCTTTATCTCAACTCATGAGCCATTCATTACACCTTTTCTCTCCTGTCTAGGAGAGGGAGTGACAGAGTGGCTTTGGTGGGCACCTGGACTTCAGCGAGGTTCAACCCACCACAGAAAGGATGAGGAAAAAGCTGAGGTACTTAATGTCTTCTTTGCCTTAGACTTTAATAGTAAGACCAGTTGTTCTCACTGTTCCCAGCCCACTGAGCTGAAAGACAGAGATGGAGAACAGAATGAAGCCCCTCTCCATGCTGTGATCGATGGCTATAAACTATTCAGAAGTTATAAGAAAGAAAGGAGATCTGAGGAAGCTGCCTTCTATGTCAAAAATGGGATTCATTGCACCGAGCTATCTTTGATGAACAGCAATGCACAGGTGGAGAGCCTATGGGTGAAAATTAGAGAACAAGTAAACAAAGGCAGCTTCGTGGTTAGTGTCTACTGCAGGCCACCTGACCAAGAAGAGGAGGTTGATGAAAAGTTTTTTCTTCCACTGCAGGAAGCATCATGCTCGCAGGCCCTGATGTTGAGAGGGGACCTCAGCCACCCAGACATCTGCTGGAAAAGTGCAACATTGAACCACAAGCATTCCAGGACACTACTGGAGTGCATTGAGGACAACTTCTTGGTAAAGATGATGGAGAGCCTGACCAAAGGAGAGGCACTGCTGGACCAGTTGCTTACTAAAGTGGAAGAACTTATTGGAGAGCTCCAGACTGGAGGTAGCCTGGGCTGCAGTGATCAAACCCTGGTGAAATTCTCAGTCTTGAGGGCTACAAGATGGATAAAAAGTAGAGTCAGGACCTCAAACCTCAGAAAGGCAAGCTTTCATCTGTGAGGGCATTAGTGCATAGCATCCCTTGGGAAACTGCCCTCAGAAGCAAAGGAGCCTAGCCATACTGTCTAATTCAGGGAAGGGATGCCATTGAGAGGGACCTTGAAAAGCTAGAGAGATGGGCCTGTGCAAACTGCATGAAGTTCAGCAAGGCCAAGTATAAGATCCTGTACCTGGGTGTCCTGGTTTTGCTGGGATAGATTCATAGAACTAATTTTCTACACAGAAAAGCTGCATTTTAGAGCAGAATGCAGCACTTAATTCTGTGAGAACGAAGTTGATAAGACACTTTGTTCTAGTTTATGGCCAGCTATGGAATGCTATGGATAAGATATTGGGAAGAAATTCTTTACTGTGAGAGTGGTGAGGCACTGGAACAGGTTACACAGAGAGGTTGTGGAAGCTCCATCCTTGGAAGTGTTCAAGACCAGGTTGGGTGGGGCTTTGGGCAACCTGGTCTAGTGGAGGGTGTCCCTGCCCATAGCAAGGGGATTAGAACTTTAAGGACCTTTCCAACCCAACTTTAAGGATGATCTTTAAGGACCTTTCCAACCCAAGCCGTTCTATGCTTCCATGATTCTATGGTTAAGGGGAAACAGTTAGCATCCAGACACACACACATCTATGGAGTCAGTACACCCAAGGGTACTGAGAGAACTGATGCAGATGTTCACCAAGCCACTTTACATTATTTATCAACAGTCCTGGAAAACCGGGGAGGTCCCAGTTGACTGAAGGTTAGCAAACGTGATGCCCATCTACAAGAACAACCAGAAGGCGAACCTGGGGAACTATAGGCCTTTCAATTAGACATCAGTGCTGGGGAAGGTCATGAAACAGATCATCCTGAGTGCCATCACGTGGCACTTATAGGACAACCTGGTGACCAGGCCCAGTCAGCATGGTTTATGAAAGGTAGGTTCTACTTGACTAACCTGATCTCCTTGTACGACAAGAAGACCCACTTAGTGGATGAGGGCAACACTGCAGACGTTGTTTACCTGGGCTAGTAAAGCCTTCCACACTGCCTCCCACAGCATTCTTCTTGAGAAACTGGCTGCTCATGGCTTGGACGGGTGTACTCTTCGCTGGGTAAAAACTGGCTGGATGGCTGGGCCCAAAGGGTTGTGATGAATGGAGTTAAATCCAGTTAGGGATTTAACATATGTGGTGTTCCCAAGGGTTCAGTACTGGGGCCAGTTTTCTTTCATATCTTTATCAATGATCTGGACAAGGTGCACCCTCAGTAAGTTTGCAGATGACATCAAGTGGGGTGGGAGCGTTATTCTGCTTGAAGGTAGACAGACTATACACAGGGATCTGGACAGGCTGGATTGACGGGCAGAGGCCAATTGTATGAGGTTCAGCAAGGCTGAGTTTTGGGTCCTGCACTTGGGTCACAACAACCACGGGCAACGCTACAGGCTTGGGAAAGAGTGGCTGGAAAGCTGCCTGGGGGAAAAGGACCTAGAGGCATTGCTTGACAGAGAGCTGAACATGAGCCGGCAGTGTGCCCAGGTGGCCAAGCAGGCCAACAGGCTCCTGGGTTGTATCAGGAACAGTGTGACCAGCAGGAGTAGGGCAGTGATTGTCTCCCTGTACTTGGCTCTGGTGATGCCACACCTCGAGTACTGTGTTCAGTGTTGAGCCCCCAGTACAAGAAAAACATTGAGGTGCTGGAGCATGTCCAGAGAAGGGCAACAAAGTTGGTGAAGCATCTAGAGAACAGGTCTTATGAGGAGCAGCTGAGGCTTATTTAGCCCGGAGAGGAGGCTGAGGGGAGACCTTATTGCTCTCTACAACTACCTGAATGGAGGTTGTAGTGACGTCGAAGTTGGTCTCTTCTCCCAAGTAACAAGCGACAGGACAGGAAGAAAGAGCCTCAAGCTGTGACCGGAAGGTTTAAACTGGATATTAGGAAAAACTTCTTTACTGAAAGGATTACCAAGCACTGGACCATGCTGCCCAGAGAAGTGGTTGAGTGACTGTCCCTGCCGGTGTTTAAAAGCTGTGGTGTTTAGGGACGTGATTTAGTACTGAATTTGGCAGTGCTAGATTAATGGTTGAACTTGATCTTAAGGGTCTTTTTTCAACCGAAATGATCTATAATCTCAGTCAAAATCAGTGGCATTTCAGCTGTCTTAATGCTGAATGAGAACAGGTTAAATTTATTAACTACATTGATAAATGCAAGTTATGCCTTCACCTACACTGCAAACAGCAAAGCCAGTTCAGGTGTTTTCCCATTGTCTGCTAAACAATTGCCAGGAGGATCACTGGAAGGCACTTAACTGTTTCTGAAAAATTCACTGCTGACAGGGGCTTTCGCTTAGGAGAATCCTTCTGCACTCTTTTGTTCTGCCATTCCTCAGTCCCTTGCTTGTCAAATAAAGTTTAGGTACTTTACGTGCAGTTCAGTTTTCTGAGTTGCATCAGGTCCCAAACTCCAAGTATCAGACAGAAATATTGTCACTGTTTGTCACTGGTTTGAGATTAGTCCCTTAATTGAAGTAGAATCATGCGTATAGATTTGCAATCAGAAACCTACTGAAATAAAACTGTTTTCACCAGTTACATCTCCTTCCTGTCAAATAAGTAACTCGAGAGTGACAAGAGCTATAGTTTGTGTTCTTCACAGTTTTATGGGCACTCTATGTTAACCTATTTCAGAAGCAGCTTGAGGGTTTTCTTCCATTCACCGATTTTATTGTAGAGTTTGACTATTAAAAAAAAACCCCAAACCAAACAGTTCCATGCTATGTTTTTTCATCATCTTATTTAGAAGGCAGATTAACCAATTAATAGAAATTTAAATTGCATTTCCCCTCTCAAATGAACTGAATAAATATATATTGTTTTCAAAGTTCAAGTTTTGATGAACTGTAATTTGTCCTGTAGAACAATGGAAGTCCTTGAATCTACTGTGCAGAAGCCTTACCAGAATGACACACTGTTTTAATGTCCCGACAAATCTGGAATTATCTGTAAGAAAAGACAAACTATTGGATGGGTATATGGTAAATGCAATTTATAATTTTTTACACAAACATAAATCCTTGAGATTAATGTACCTTTTGTTAGCCAAGTATCTTATTCATTAAAATTGATTGTGTTGTGGCTCTATTCAAATGGGAGAGTAGAATCTATACTTGCATACTTCTCTATACAACATTTTAAAAACCAGAAAGGCAAGCTCCTTAAAGAAAAATAAATTATAAGTTAATATAGTTAAAGAATCCTGTATCAACCTTATCTGTCTCAGGAACTGGAATTATTTTCCCACAGGTTTTCAAAGCCTTCATTTCTGGCTATCTGCCTGAGAACTACTTCCAGCTTTTGGTAAAATTGTACGCTTACTTCCACAATCTTCTCTCTGGTTTTCTAGTTGAGACACAGAGATAGCAGCCTGCCTATTCAGTACATCTGGCATGGAATCAATCACCTCTCCCTCTGCGACACAAATTGTAATTTTGAACTTGTCCTGTTCCACACATCTCTAATTATTTGAAAGCCTTTCTTTTTTTCTTTTCTTTTTTTTTTTTTTTTAAATCAATTAGCCCAATTAGTCACTTGACCCAACAGATTTAAAACTGCTGTTCTCTTGGGACATCACAAACCATGGAAAGGCCTCATATCTTTTCTGTAATCTTACTCTTAACAGAAGTGCCTGTCATTGTCGAGTTGGCCAATTGCACTGTACACAGTAACAAATTAAATCAGAACGGTTGTGGTGACATGATGAAACTTAAGCAAATCATTCAGAGAAAGTAGCATTTAGAGTCCTAGTCCAACAAAAGAGTTCAGCACTTACTTAAGGGAGAGCACCCTTTTCATGAAGACAGACATTTATTTTGTGTTTAAAGCACACATTTTCTGAAACGTTTTGCTCATCCAGAGCAATAAGCATTAGGTCCTTAGAAGAAAAAGTTCTGCAGTCCTTTTAGCCGGTTAAACCCTTGTACCCTTAAGTTTAAAATAAAATTTTTAGAAGTAGAACATGTAAAAGTTGTGCAGGAAGGTGCAGTGACAAATCATGGGTTTACTTAGGTATTTACTTAGGTATTGCAAAAAAACATAATCACAAAAACTTTTCCTAGTGCTGTATAGGTCAAATTCCATTTAATCAATTTAAAATGCAGCATAGCTGTTACCAATGCAAGATTATTTCTGGCCAGTGTAAAATAACTAGACTGGTTTTGTTCCCTTTTGTGTCCTGATAGATGCCCAATTATTTGCTCTGCAGTCGCACTAAGACAGAATTACGCGTTGTCTTTATTCAGAGGGACAAACAAAAGATTAAGCTCTTTTTACATTTTCCAATTTTCATGCATCAAAACATTAGTTTCAGCATAGCTCAAACTGCATTATGTAATCCAAGCAGCAATCTAAAGAGCTGAACATTGAAAATGTAACTCTCTCCAAATATATTTTTAAAATTCTCTAAGTAAAAATTACTCAAACAGAGCATGAGGACAGTGGCTTCATTAATTCATGTCAATTTCATGCAGAATTTTGTAACAGAATACTTCATTCAACTTGCACTATTTGTAAGTTTATCCTTTTCTAGTAGTTATTCACATCTGTATGTTTCTGTATTTTTCTCAGTTCCATGAAAATCTTAGCACATTCTTATGTAATGGAAGAGTAAACTAGACAGTGGAATTTGTTCCTTCAAACACCAGAGTAGGAAGTAAAATAGATCATCAGAAGAAAACAATTATGCCCATGGGAAGAGCTGAATGTCCTTATACCTATGCAAGCAAAAATGGTTGCATGTGTCGTGAGCAGCAATCCAGTCCCTGCAACCACAGGAGCTCTGAAAGCCATGCAAACCCTGGATGAGGGGATGCTATCTCCTGCTCCACTCTCAAATCAGGCAGCTAACAACAGCCAGGCAGGCCAAAACTAAGATACTGGTTCTTTGGAAGACATGAAAGGTCAAGAGAAGAGTGTCTTCCCAGGGTCTTTGTCAGATACCTCTTAATTGTGCGTACCAATTGTATTTGGGCATTAACACCACAGTCTCACACAGGGCAAGACGGATTACTACAATGTTCTGCCGCTTCAACCTCCAAAGTAAAACTCTGGTATTAGACTGGGAAAAAATATTTGATCAGGAGAGAAAGGCTCAGAAAGCCAGCACTGGAGGAGATCTGTTGTTCTTCCCTTCAGCTGTAAGGTACATTTTTTTACTGTCTCCAAGAAACCAAGTGGCAGAGAGGCAGCGGATTTCTTGCATGCAGCCTCTCTGGTGCAGCAATGCATCTGTGACACCCTCTGCTCCCCCAGAGTGTCAGGGCTGGGCTGAGGAGGCCATGGTTACCTCAGGACTCAAACAGCAAGGAAAGATCTTTTACAGCAGAACCACACTGTGAAAAGCCGACAGCAAGTATTGGCATTGATCTTTGTCAGGGGCAGTGGAAAAGCCATTTAGAGTGTGACGAGGACTGAGCCTGCCCTCTTTTCTAATTTGTCCTTGGTTCACCTTTGCAGAAGACTCTTCAAATTTGATGTGCAAATATACTGGACACTCCTGAATAGCTCCTCTGTCCTGAGAAGCTGTCTTTGCACTGAAAATAAAAACAGCCAAACTAGATAGGAAGGAGATCAAATATAGGCAACATGACACTTTACCAATAAAAAAAAAAGTGGTGAAAAAGGTGACGAATATAAGGGCAATCTGCAATCGTGGGACAAAACCTGACCAGAGGTTTTTTCCTGTTGTTTCTTCCAGAAATCAGCCAAGTCACCCTCTAACTTTTCAGACACCGCTGAGTCCCTGCAACAAGGTGCTGCTTGAAGAGACATGTATGGACTGCATGTGGGCACATACCACTGTGCATTACAGGCGATGCAATGTACACAAATGAAAAACTTTCTGATTTTCTTTTTTGCCCTTTACATGCACCTGTATGAAGCTGTAGGTTCACATTCTGGCTGTAGGTTGTTGCTTGTTCGGAAAAACAGTGGCTGTGCAGGTGACAGGCTGCTGGCTACGGAAAAGCAAAGTACGCACAATCAAATGCCACCTGCAGCTGACGGGGAGATTAAGCACATTTGCATGTGACATAGGACATCCAAGCACTCTGCAGAGCCATGGCTGGCCAGGCACTTACATCGCCAGCTGCTCCATTCATCACTTGCAGATTTATTCTTACTTGTCAGTAGCAGTGTAAAAGGAGGGGTGGACTCGTTGGATCTGATAGGAGAGAAGACCAGGAAACAGTCTCATCCGAGAGCATCCAAGCTCATCCAAGCTTAAGACTAAATGGATGAGACAGTCCCAGAATGAATTATGTACTTTTGTGTAATCATCCTCTGCAGAGGATCCCTCTGCAGCACTGAAGACCTCCCATTTGGTAACTGGCCTTGTGACACAGCAGTTGTCCAGTTAACTCACCAGCCCCTGAGGTCTGCGAAAGGTGCCTAGGCTGCAGAGTACAAGGCAGAAATGTTACAAGGCGCTGTATGTGACAGCAGCTGTGTGTTGGGAAAATCCCATTGTCCCACGTGAAGAGCCCAGAGCTACTCATGCACAGGTACTGGAGGGTCCTGGGAGCACCACCTGAAGCTGAGGTATCTCGCCATTCCCCAATCTCTTGCTGAGACTTTCAGTGCCTCTGTGAGTAAAGGTGAAGGCAGTGTGAGTAGTCATGAAACTGTGCTTCACAACCACTCCACGGCAACATGACAACTTAAGTACCACTTCATAAGCACCAGAGAAAATGACCTGCACACAGCCAAAGCATTTCTTAGTTCTGTAATGCAAAGAAACTTGGGAAGGGTTGGGGCAGGGCACACTTCCACACTGCTACTTTCCCTAAACTGCCCCACCATATCAAGTGACCCCAGCATATTCACCAGACTCATTCAGATACTTTCAAACCTGGATGCAGACACCAGCCACCACCTCTTTGTTTCTCAAAAATACAGACAAATGGTCCTACAATGACTCAGGGTGTAACTACACACACATCTGACAACAAGCTGCATGCACTCCAGAAAAGTTGAACATCAATGCAATTCCACACTATGCAAGCAAGCTGCCCCATGGGAAATTTACAAATATCCAGTGTTCTCTACAAAAAGGTAGTAAAAGCCTCTTATAGGACTAGAGTCAAAATACCTCTCTGGCTGCCCTCCTATCAGGCAGCTATTGAAATATAAATAATAATTTTAAAAGTGAGAAAAAAACCAGCTAGTCTATTAGGAGAGGAAAACAAAAGTGCTGCTTGCCCCAGGACGTCAAATCTAGTAAAAACTCTTTGGAAGAAGATATAAAATAATGAAGAAAAAACCCTGCAGACATTTTCCCTAAATACTGCTATATTTCGTTTCTCTGAAATTGCAGTGCATAGAAAACACAGGTATACTGAGATTAACTGTCTCATTGTGGCTTTTTGTTTGCTGAAAATGTTGAAACGTAGTGGGGTGTGGAGGGAAGGGAAGCAGAAAGTCTGAAAACAGTTACCTTAGGTTATCATGTGGGGGTTGTTGGTTTTGGTTTGGTTTTTTTTTTGTGTGTGGTATTAGTCATAAGGTCTTCTGGGAAATTTACTTTCTGGATATGACAGGAAGCAGAGGACGACAGAAGTTGTGAAACAGTCTACACTGTTTCTGCTTTGTGTGGGCTTCACTTCTTTTTATTCTCCACTTACTCACAGTTTACTGGTTGAACTTTGACTATTCAGCAGTCTTTACCATGCTGGCGAAATAAAGATTTCTAATAGTCCTCAAATGGCATCTGTGTTTAAAGTTACACACTTTATGCATTGATTTACTGATTTTTCACACACCACCAGGATTCTGCCTCCTGTTAATTACATCCAGGTACTGCTACTGATCCTCAGCAACAATGAGCGTCAACAGATGTATTCCTTGTGCAAAGCACTGCATGGTGAGTAATGGTGGCAGGTTATGACAATAAGGACATAATTAGGGAGGCAACCACGAAAGCTAAGGCTTCCCTGGAACTAAACCTTGCCAGGGAGGTCAAGAGTAACAAAAAGGGCTTTTATAAATACATTGCAGATAAAACTAACGCTAGAGGCAATGTAGGCCCGCTGTTGAATGGGGCGGGTGCCCTGCTGACTGAGGATGCAGAGAAGGCAGAGCTACTGAATGCATTCTTTGCCTCTGTCTTCACTGCTGCAGACTCTCCCCAGGAGCCCCA
This sequence comes from Psophia crepitans, assembly GCA_013399095.1. Taxonomy (NCBI): domain Eukaryota; kingdom Metazoa; phylum Chordata; class Aves; order Gruiformes; family Psophiidae; genus Psophia; species Psophia crepitans. The sequence goes on along the minus strand of VWZZ01003352.1, from coordinate 22,735 downwards.
GACCCCTGAAGCCTCAGATGAAGTCAGGGCTAAGGATGAGCTACCCTGGGTTGATGAGGACTGGGTTAGGGAGCAGTTAGCCAAGCTAGACATCTGCAAGTCCATGGGGCCTGATGGGATGCACCCGCGAGTGCTGAGAGAGCTGG
>VWZZ01003352.1:4601-21775 GCA_013399095.1 Psophia crepitans | reverse complement strand
GATGATGAAGGGAGTGGAACATCTCCCTTATGAGGAAAGGCTGAGGGAGCTGGGTCTCTTTAGCTTGGAGAAGAGGAGGCTGAGGGGTGACCTCATCAATGTTTATAAATATGTTAAGGGTGAGTGTCGGGAAGATGGAGCCAGGCTCTTCTTGGTGTCATTAAGTGATAGGACAAGGGGCAACGGGTGCAAATTGGAGCATAGGAGGTTCCGAGTTAATGTACGGAAAATCTTTTTCACTGTGAGGGTGACAGAGCACTGGAACAGGCTGCCCAGAGAGGTTGTGGAGTCTCCTTCTCTGGAGACATTCAAAACCCAACTGGACACGTTCCTGAGTGATGTGCTCTAGGTGGCCCTGCCTTGGCAGGGGGGATTGGACTAGATGATCTTTCGAGGTCCCTTCCAACCCTTGTGATTCTGTGATTCTGTGATTACCTGTATTTAGGCAAGCGCACTGCAGAATGATTGGTGGTTCTGAAATTAAGGAAGCAGACCTCTATACTTTTGGTGACACACCTATTCTCTCCTTCCCTTCTTTGTAGCAAAATCTTCCAGTAAAAACTGGTTTCTAGTCTTAAAAGTGTTTCTTCACAACTCATGAAATAAACACAATGAACATAACCAGACTTCCAGAGTCCGTATACAGCCTGAAGGCTTGAGAAATTCAGCTATTTTATGCATTCAGATGATTAGTTAACTCTGAAACCTAATGACAATGATTTTTGGTATTTATGCTAATTCCTTCCCATGCCCCCCCCAAATGTCAAGATAACAGATTTCTCCTTAAAAAAGTAGCCAACTCCATTACTCACAAGGAAATAAAGTCTCCCCCTTGCATATGACTTCCTCACTCTGCCAGCTTTGGAAAATGATGTATTTTAAAACCTAGAATCTAGAGTCATTCCAAACCAGAAGAGCTTGAATATAATGTTATACAAATTTTATAAAGATTTTCATTAAAATAACATCAGCTTAATTTAATACATTTTTCCATCAGTTGTGTCTGGTGACACATAGGCCCTGTGCTACAAGAATCACAGTCTTGGCTGCAGAACTGAGGTCCAGTACAGGGCAGACTCTGTAGGTTTCACTTCTTCTATTTTCAGTGGCAAATGTCTAACCCTTTTCTTGAGGTTTTTTACACATTTCATGTTCTTCAAGACAGAAGCTCTGGGAGTAAAAATGAATAATTTCTTTTCTTTCCCATTAATAACTCACCTTTTGTAATTTGATGTTTGGGGGCTTGAAAATGAGGTGTGCTGCTACTAACTTGACTAGATTTAATTCCTGATGAATAAGGATGTAAAAGCAGAATTAGGCTACATGCTAATGGCCATATAAAATGAAAATCAATTAATAGTAATTATCTAATGGAAAGTACTAAATGCCAATGCAACAATACTTATCAGCCTTTCTGTTTGTGTTATGAATTGTTGTCATATCATATATCACACTGTATTTAATCTTCTGCCCCAAGCAGTTTTTTTGTGAGAGTGTTAATAGATAATTCGTCTCCCTGTAACTTAGTTGCTTCTCCAACAGACCCAGTTTAGCCTCATTTATCTCTGAAACTGTATCTAAAGCAGTTTATATCTGGTACTGTCCTCAAATTTCAAGGCTCATTATATTTATTCTGTGCAATACTAAACCACAGAAGTCTGTACTGGAGTAGATGGACAATCAACTCTGATGATGAAACTTTTTTGATATTAGGCTTCAAAGAAGCTATTAAGTATACATTTGCATGATATGACTCTTCCTGGTGAGCTCTTCAATATTTGAGGGTAACTGGATGTACAGGAGACAAACTTCAGTCATTTTTGAGTCTGATCCTCTTTGAACATAAAAAGATTATATTTCTTAGATTCTTTTTCACTAGAGTGACTTTTAAATTGCTGACAGCCAAAATGCCAGCATTTGATAGTACAAATTCTTGAATTTCTGAGAATACAATTTCCTTGTATAGATGGTGTAAATTATAGTTTATTTTTCAGTTTACTTTAATAATGATCACATAGAAATACAATTGCACATACAGCTTGATTCTATTAATTCTGATATATGTTAGAAAAGTACAAATCCTTTTGCTTTATTTTGATTAATTTTAAAATTTTCCAAGAGAGGGAGGAGATTCCTGATCCTGACAGATATAAATAAAAAGTATAATTTACTTAGTGTCGGTTCAACTGAAATTTTCACAGAGCAACAACAACAAAAAAAAATCTGCAAATATTTCACAAAAAGGACAAAAATTACAGCATTGCTTTAGAATAGGTATTTACCATACTTTCATGAAATACCCAACCCTTACTGAAAGAAATATTAGTTGCAACAGGATTAGTGGCATAAATGCCCAATTTCAAGGGACTTGACACATTTTCAAAAAAAAACCCAAAACCAAACCAAACCAAACAAACAAACCCCCCCCAAAACCCAGAGAATCCTTTCAGAGGATCAGCTTGAATGCACATCTTGCTTATAGCTTTGTCTGTTAACTTTTAGGGAAATATTTCAGTATTAACTTCTAACAAGTTATGTTATGAGGTTTACAGCATTAGGCAGGCTTTGCAGAATGCAATTAGCTCCTGTTTCATTATGTGGATGTGCCTTTCCTGCTTCATACTCTCATTGGATAAATAACGTCAACAGGGCCTGTCAATGTGCTTTGAAAATTCCAAGCTTTTTTCCTGAAAGATTGACCTGAATGATCATTCTTTCATAGTTCTATGCAGTCACCTTTCAGATATATAAATTTTAAACATGATGCAGACTTCAGTCAGCAGAACAGTCAGTAAAATGCTCAATAGTTCTGAAATTTAAATATTTTCATGATTAAAGGTAGCATTTAAATTTTGGTAATACAGACTTAACAATTCTGGTGTTGAGTTATACTCAGATTTCCTATTTGTTGATTTCTGTACAAGCCAGTAAATTGGCTGAAAAATAAGCCTACACAAGCATTTGAATCAGACCAAATTCATCTCTCTCTCTTGACTACAGCAATTTGAATTTTTTGCATATTTTTAGCATGTAATTCAGCAATTCATGTTACCTTTTCCTATTAACTGTGCAGGAAAACCATTACTGTCAGAGAACAGCATTGTCAGAGGTTAGGCAGAGCCTGCTTTGTGACAGGATAAATGTTATTAAAACTCATTACTTCAAAAGTTACAATCCAGCAGGACAAAGAGCATTACAGAGGTGCCAGGAAGAACGTGATGCCCTTCTCCCCTCAACAACACACAGGCCAGTCAGCCGTGCTGTTGGTGTCCTATACTCCTTACCTGAGCCTTGCTTCAGGAATAGCTGGAGGATGACTTTGGCCTCTCAGCTCGGGTGGTGTCACCCATGTTGGCCCTGGGAAACACTGTCAGGTGGCACCTGGAAATGGGAATTTATGTAAATACCCCAGCTAACTCTAGTCAGGACAGATGCCCCACATGGCTGGTAGGTGCCACATAGAAAGCCCACCCGGGGTTTGTGGAGGCAGAGCAGCCATCCCAGTGTGACACCTGAGTACTGGTTATCCTGGAAATGATGCTTTGAGGTGCTAGCCTCTTGTTCCTGCTGCCAGCTTGGCCCCAGCTGGCAGAGGACCTCTCCATGGAGCAATGCTGGGCAGCACAGACATGCCTTTAGCTGACTGTACTTGAGTTCGGTACGGTTAACTGATGGTGCAAATTTCTTTCCACCAAAATGAGCTGCAGGCTTCTTGTTACGTCTCTAGAGAGACATGCAGTGCATGGTGAGTGATTTGATAGCTGGAGCTGTTCTCTCTGCTTTTGGCATGCTGCAGTTTCAACACACAGGTGTGTGAAACTGATGGACTGGCTTCTCTGTCACAGACCACCAGGTCCTGTGCTCTGCCAACAGCTGATTATTTCCTCTGGCTTTCTGAACTGGCTGGGATAGCAGAGCTGTATGCAAATCATTGCAGATCCCTGCTAGGACACCCACAGTTAGTCATTCCTGATGTAGCATTGTAAAGGACTTTTGACAAATAAACTGCATTTTTTACTGGAATACTCACAAATCCCACGTCCTGAGCTCCAGCTGTTCTGAGTGATGTCAGCAAGACTAGTAAGTCCACAAGTCTACAAGACACTTCAGCTCCAAAACTAACCAAATCAAAACAAAGTTGGAGGACTGTACTGCTCGTATGAAGACACAACATCATTAGCAACTGCAATAAACCAAACCGTTGTTAAAATGATTCTTCCTGGCAGTTGATCACTTTTTGAAACATGGTGCTGGTAGCGTTTCTTAGCTCAATCAGTCCTAAGGCATACAAAACCTATTGCCAATGTTTTTACAATGGGAAAAAAAAACAAAACCAAAACACCCTGGGATTTCCAAATACTGTACATTACTCCGCAAGTGAGGCAAAAGTAAGTCTGGGGTTTTTTAGGTCAGAATTCAGAATGCTTTAGCTTGATTTTCCATGTTATGAGAAAGACCATGTATAAAGTATATTATCTCAGACAGGTTTCTGTTTGGGATTGTTTTTTAATTTATTTTTATTTTTTGTATAGCACGCAGCTGGATGCAACAAGAAAGTTTCTGTTGCTTTAAAGAGTTTTTAAGTTTAACTTCAGATAAATTATTTATTTATATACATAGACACATTTTTATTTGCACTTATAATGACAAAAAGTCATCTTCTCTAAACAAATGCCAAAGGACCGCACACTGACAATGTGTCTTAGTAGAGACTTCACTGCACCTTGTTTCAAACTGTACTAATTTTCTATTTAGCCTGGAATGTAGCTATTTAACTTTCAAAAGCAACTTCTGTTGATGATTTCACACTTCTTAATTCTTTCTAGTAAAAGTACTTTGGAGTGTGCAAATTTGTAATTAATTGGAAGCTATAGTGGCCTGACACCAAATTGAGTAGTGAAGCAAACCTGGGTCAAACATCAATGAACAAGTAGTAGTACCTAGTGTATTTTGCTACTTGCATTGCTTCTAGTTTATATTTTAAATAGTGATAGCAAACACTTACAAAATCACACTTATTCCCTACGGCTTTTGCATGTCACAGACTTTGTACTTTTTTTGTCCCTATCCTTACAGTTTTGTGATTTTATTTTATTCCTCTTGTGTGTTCGAGAGAATAGGTGTCTGCCATCACTCATGGCCTCATTCCATACAGATATACAAAAGATGCCAAAAACATTTTAAAAATGACTGGTTTCAACCTACTTTAACTTAATCATTTTAAGCAATGCAAAGTCCCCTTTGCTGATTTTTATTTCCTATGGAAACTTCAAATTTAGAAAAATTAGAAATGGAGGAATAGAATTAATTGTCAATTTGCTGACTGACAGGGTCTGACCACGTTTATGTCAGCAGTCGTTTGAAAGTCTTATTCTGCTACCGTGTTTGATTTCGTCTACAATTATAATAGTGTTTTTCTACATGGAGATCCTCCAGAAAAAAGTGAAGTTAATGCTTTATTTCACCAGAGGTTAATCCCACTGTAAAGCATTTATTGAATCCCTGTGTAGATGCTTTAATTTGGAAGTCACATGGCTTCAGTTCAGTAGAGCTGAAATCTCTTAGGGATTAGGCTACAGTGACGGTTGCTTTCCTTCTGAGTGAGAGAATCCACATGGAGCCTTAATAGGCTGTAACTTACGCATATTGACTTCACCATTTTGGCTAATTTGTCCTACCTCCTCAAACAAAGTAGTCATCAATGTATTACAAATTATACTTCAATGCCAACATTATTAGTCTGGTACCTGACTGCTTCTCATCTGGAGTAAACATGCTAATAGTAAATGTCAGGGGGAAAAAAATACACAAGCCTGCTAAAGAAGGAATTGCATATGTGTCATGAAAGTGGGATATTTGTCTACTCATAAGCGCTGTGGAGTTTTAATTATCTAGTGGCTTGTGATAGCCTATGAAAATTATACATAAACAGGGTGGGAAATAATCTGCTTCTTGTAATAGTTTTAAACAATAGCTTCCATCCATATGTGGCAACCAGGTAAAATGGTATACAGGGATCACTATGAAACACTGAAAAAATAGCTTATGAAATAGGATAAAAAAGACAGCATTACATAATTTCTCCTAGAATAGGCAGATGCGGATTATATTTTATTGGTAAGAAAACAGAAATATTCAGGTCAAATATTCATAGAATTGTATCATAGGATTGTTAGGGTTGGAAGGTACCTCAAAGACCATCTAGTTCCACCCCCCTGCCATGGGCAGGGACACCCTACACTAGACCAGGTTGCCCAAAGCCCCATCCAACCTGGCCTTGAACTCTTCCAGGGATGGGGCATCCTCAGCTTCTCTGGCCAACCTGTGCCAGGGCCTCACCACCCTCACAGTGAAGAGTTATTACTTAATATCTAATCTAAATCTAGATTTAGATTAGCTGCTTTAAACTGCTTCAGTTTAAAGTCATTACCCTTTGTGCTGTCACTACTTGCCCTTGTAAACAGTCCCTCTCCAGATTTCCTGTAGGCCCTTTCAGGTACTGGAAGAGTGCTATAAGGTCTCCCCAGAGCCTTCTCTTCTCCAGGCTGAATATATACTACATCATATACTGAAACCAAATGCTTTTGTTATTTCTAGTGCCTGCTTTGGCAATTGGAGCCTCTGTAATGTCTACCCTTATTCTCTTTACAAAGAGTTCAAACACATCTACAACCTATATTATAGTGAGGAAATGAAACATGATGGAAGGTGATCCCCATCATCAGTGCCAACAACTGATTTCACAAGAGAAATTCTGGGGACTGTTGCCTTCATCATATTACTTGTCCCTTAGCAAAATCATGAAAAAAATTCTGTATTTCCTCAAGTAAGATGACCTTGTAGAATGTGTCCTATTTCTGAACTTTGTTAATTTTGGCAACTAAGCAATGACCTGAAACAGTGACCCTGACCCCATACCCTTACCTGTACACCCTACTGGGACCAGTGAGTAGCCCTCCCTTACCAGTGCAAGCTGACCCACATGAGATACCATGTCCTCTGCACAGACCAGGCCACGTCATGTCAGGCACTTGGTTAAAAACAGATTAACTGGAAATGCAGGCACCATCCCTGAGGCCTTGTTGGTACGATTTGTGTTTATTCATCTGAAACAGCATCTGTTTGTAGGAGACAGAAATGCTCATAACACCTCAGAAAGAGATTACAACTAAGGAATGGTGTTGGTTTTGAAGTATTATTCTTTTTCAGTTTTCTGGTAGTTTGTACTGAAGTCTACACACTCACTCTCTGAGCAAAGCTGAAAATTTACTGTTGGGGGCAATGGAGGAAAAATCTGTGAGCCTTAAAACATACCAGAACACGTGTGGATGACTGACTTTCTGTGATCTGTTGCAAGGTGCTAATCTTAGCAAATGACCATTCCCTTCCTTCAGGTCTATGTTAACCCAGCAGGTGAAAGCACCATACTAGAAATTTTGACTCAGCTACTGATGCTGAGTTCAACACCTTCTGGTGCTGCACAGGTAAAGCACGCTTGCTGTTAGTTAAAGGTCTCCATGCACACCATATATTATTTCATTCAGAATGTGTACTCATTACGGGGAATACCTTTTCCCCTTTTTCTATGTTTGGAGGAAAAGGTGGTTGTTATGCAAGGACCACGTACGTGTTAAAGCTGATTGGATAAATGATTATTTCGTATTTATTAACTGCATCCAGGTGCAGGCAGAGAACAACTGAAAACCCTGTAACCTGACATTACAATATGTAAATCTACTTACTTGCAGGTTCCAGACTACATCGTTTTTCTCTGCTACAAGCATAAAAGTCACTAAGCAACAGTTAACACAGATCTATTGTTTTCATCCATTGCAGAGAAGGGTAGGTACATATCTCCTGCTAACAGCCACTAACTTCTGGCTATTAGTTTCTTTTTGACATGATCACACAGTCTTAAAAAAAATAAAATAAATGAACAAACAGGAAAACAGTGGGCAAAAGAGGACATCATTGTTAGGTGTAGTTGTTTGTGGCTTTGAATGTGCTGTTGATGGGAATGAAACCCAAGTGAATTAAGAATGAGCCACAACAGCAAGAAGAAACACAAGAACAGTATAAATTCCCTTAAGGGAGCACATCACATTGATAATAATAATAATAATAATAATAATAATAATAGTAATAGTAATAATAGTAATAATAACAACAACAACAATAATAATAATGTCTGAATTGTTCAAATGATGGGGATATCTACAGGGCAAATCTAGACCAGGATGCAGTTGTTCTGGGCAGCATACAAACATATGGTAAATGCAAGTCTTTGTCCCAAAGAATTTGAAATTACACAGGAGAGAACAATACAGGTGGAAAGATACAGAATGTTTTTTTCCTGTTATAAATGACAAAGTTTGGACCTAGGGGAATCCATGGCATGTGCAGACTGCTATGGGTTGTCTCTCAGAGTTACAGGCTAAAACTAGATTCTGAGTCCTCTGCTGCCTTGACTGGAAGACATTTCACACCTATTGCACTTCAGCACTTGTCGATTCTTGAATTCCGCAGCTACTGCTTTTAAGGACTGTAGTTTGCTCAGATGTTTGTTCACTAACACAAGGATAGCTCAGGTGTCTGTGCAGTGGAGTGCCAATAGTCACACAAAACCCCCCTCACAATTCTGCACATTTGCATATCATTAGATATGTTTGCTGATTATTTTAAAGGAAAGTTGAGAGGAGTTAGTGAGAGATTTCAAGAAGAGTGCCTTTCAGCGTGCTCACTGGATTCCCATCTCATCTCAACATCAGCAGTCTGTATCTCTGCATCAAATCCAGCATCATAGCAACAAACACCAACTGACTTTGTCATGGAAAAGCCAGAGTGAAATAACCATATTTTCCAAAGTTAAACATTTTCAGAAGAACCTTCACTGTCAAGATACCCCACTTATTGTTAAAGGACCACAGAGAGAGGGTAGCTCAGGAGCCACACATAGCTCTTGCCAAAGCAATGAAGGCACCAGAGGAGGAATGCTGCTCCTCGTTTCAGGTCACTGCAAGGTAGGATGGAAACCTTACCTGTTTTCCCTGGTCAGTGGCTGTGGGCTAGGCTCTACCCTGCCAAGTACATTACACACTACCAGGAAAGGGTGGGTGGGCATCTTTTTCTGCCAAGGAGGGTTTTTTCTTGCAGTCTAAGAGGGTATGAAGGCCCTCACTCTTCAGCCAAGAACCTGACTGGGGTAGGACACAATAGTAAGAGTCTGGCCTGAGTACTAGAAGAGATCGTGATGGGTAGTGCTGGGGTTGCTCCCACAAAACAGAATTGATATGGATAGCTGGAGACAGTAGCAAAAAGGTGGTAGTAAGAAGAGTATATGAAACTTTCCAAGGAGGAATGAGTGATTTTAAAGGGAATTTTGTCATCCTTAAGATCATGTGTCAAGAGATAGCTGTGGTAATCTGGTTCCCTAGCTCCCCTGTCAAGATCACAGAAGGTGGACATAAAGAGGGTCTGGAAATCTAGCAGTTAAGGCCAGTTATACAAAGTGCTGAGGGATTCAGAGGATTTCCCTCTACGGTTTCTCCTGCACATTCAGTCTAGTGATGCTGGAAATAAAAAGGATCTGGGGAAAATGCCTCTTTTGTACTCTCAAACCTTCACTGTATATTCATGAAGAGTGAGCAAAAAGCAACATTTGTGTTGATATAACTTCTAATTACACATGATAAGATCCTGAGAGCTCACCTTCAGTATTGAGTCTTGTAGCAAATAAATTCGGTGTTTCTACAATTTCCTATGTTAACAACCATTAAAGTGAGACTAGGGATGGTGCTGTGATCTAGGCATTTTCAGAGTATTTCAATAGCAAACAGATAAAAGAACTGAATAGAAAAACAAATCAGATTAGAAACAGTAGAATGACACTGAAACAAGTTATTGTGCAAAAAGAATTCCCATGCAAGTTTTTCTGACCTTTTTAGCTTTTTTCTTCTTCTTTTTGTTTTGTTGTTCTCATTCCAGTTTATTATTCGTTCAGTTCAGTTTGCTTCTGGTTCACTTAGTTTTGACATATGACTAAACAAAATTGCCAAGGGCACGTAGATGATGGATGATACAATGATGACAGACTTATTTTCATTCCAATTCTAAATTCTTCTAAATAGGACATTTTTCTTTCTAAGTTCAAACTACTGCATGCATGGAAGTGGAGAAGTTCACCTGACATGACTGTAGGAGAAGAAAAAGGAAGAGAAAGCTGGACTGCAGTTTTGCAGCCATATTTTGTTCGCATTCTTCATCTCTAGAAGTCATCATCCCTCAAAATATTGCAAAGAGACACAGTCACATGTTTTTACATTCTGATCTGTTGTATGGCAGTCTTAATGATCTTCTTTCTCTGCCTTGGTCAGGAAGCGAGTAAAACCACAGCAGAAGCATCACAGGCTTAACTTGCAAGTTGCAGTGGCAAACAGAGCGCTGGAAATAAGTGGCAGTGGGAGAGCAGAGAGCACAGCTTGGTGGGGCCAGCTGTTACTAATGAATATGAAGGAAAGGATGAAGAAACAAAACTCTGTTATTCATACCATATGGTTGGTAAAGAAACTTCTGTGGTTCCCTAGTGTGTGTGCGCTACCTCTGCCTGTAGCTGGTGGCACAGCTGCTGCAAAAGCAAAGGAAGGAAAATCTTGCCAAATACACCACAGGAAATTGATTAGGCCAACTGTATCTTTTCCTTCATTTCAGTGACTTCCCCTTACCAGGTCATGATGAAGATACAGTTTCTCTGTTGTCCCTTGCTTTTTGCTAAGAAGGTCATCCTACCTTAACACTAGTAATGATAGAGAGGCTAATCCTTGGGGGTTTCTGAAGAAGCTTAGCTCTGTGCTCCTATGTCTACAAAGAAAGAAAGGAATATTTCCTTGAGTGCACAGAAGAAACAGTTCCAGAGAACTTAAAAAGGGATAATTTGCTGCAAAGCTCTTGCATATGAGACTGTGCAGGTCAGATGTCAGATTTTTGTGATGATCCGTAACATTTAGGAACACGATGTGGCAACTCTGTGTGAACATTTTTTTTTTTTTTTTAAAGCAAGGCCTGACTGTAGCACAAAATTGAAAATGTTCACTGTAACACCTTGTTTTCACATCACTATTTAAAAGACGTGCCTGAAATACCACAGAATATTCTGGAAGCTGAAACTGATGTGAGACATGACTCTTTTGTCATCCCTGAAAAAAAGAGCAAAATCATGAGATACCTGTAGATCTCGAATTTCTATTGATCATTGCATCATTGTTAACAGAGATTTTAAAACCCTGAGCTACAGGGTTTTTTTTTTTAGCCTGAGCTACAGTTAACCATAACTACAAAAAGCACATTAACCCTTGCAAACCATGCAGCCACAATGCATGGTAAAACCCCCTCAAACACATTTCTAAGTTCTCTTAAACACGTGGATCCCAAACTTCCTAGGATTTGACAGCTTCTTCTGCAACTGTGGCTTTATTGTGCTCCTCTTTGCTCTTTTTCTTCTATACCTTTCTTCCCAGTTTCTGAACGCTCACTCTACTGCTATTTCTTTTCGTCTTCTTTTCTTACCTTTGCTTTGGCCTTTTTGTTCTCATCCCAATGGCATCAGTGTGAACCAGGTTAGTAATTGTTACTGATCTGGGCCCTTCACCACCCCCCATCCCTAAATTTGGCATAAATCACTGGTAATGTTACTCATTCTTTAGAGACTAGTGCAAGACAAGTTGCTGTTTCCATTAAACTAGGACTTTGACTCCACAGTTTGCCAAAGTCATATAATTGTATTGTTGAGCTGCGCTTGAAGAGATGTTAGGGGAAAAGCAAGATAATGAATTTGTACTGTACCTCAATCTTCAGGAACAGATTTAGGCTGAGATATTTATTTATTTATTTATTTATTTTTTATTTACCAGTCAAAATTTCTTTTATTCTGGGAGGAGAGGATAAAAAAAATTACAAAATTCTAGATTGAAGAAATCTGATCTATTTTTCAGCACCTAATTATTAATCTTTGACACAAATGCGAGTGGCCACTTAGAAATGGATACTACTATGGGGAAAATGACACTTGATATGCTTAGACAAGATAAGACCATGCATTGAAGTGGGCATGAAGCTAAAGAAATAAATTGTGGGAATGCTTGATTTTTGACTCATGGATGGCATAGAGCACTTAGGACTTCTACTGTTCAGCATAATTTATCAAAAGTGACATTTCTGTTTTGCTTTGTTTTTATTTTGTTTTCTCTGAACTCCATATAAAGAAATAGTAGAAGAGGTAGATTTAAATTCTGTTTAGTGAGATTCAGATCTCCAACTTGAAAAAGACCAATTTTTTTCATAATGTTCCTAATTCCTCTATTTCCCAAGTAGCTGGCAAACCAGACAGTACAATAAAGCTGCTATTTCCAGACATATGCTGACTGAAAATGTATTTGTGAAGCAGGAATAAGAAGCTGTTTCAAGAGGGACTGGCACTTCTAGAGTGTCCTTTCACACAGTCCTCATTGCTTCGCAGCAGCACTTCCATTCTTCCAGGCTTCAAACTGAAAACCATAGCCTTTGGGGAAATCTTTCACATATTGTTTCTAAAGTAGCCCAAGCAATCAGTTCCTATAGTGCTGCACAGTGTTGTCTTGATGAACCCCTTACAGATACTTCAGGATAACTGTGTAAACTAAAAGGCAGAGGTGGAAGGTAGCCAGATAATCTAGTCTGATCTCAGTAGATCAATTCTAAATGAGAGAGTCTAAGGTTATAACATGCAGGCTAGTGCAGAATGCATGCTAAATACCATAAAGATACTAATTTGTATCGAAGAAGTACAATTTTCTTACTGTGTAGTGTAAATGTGTCTTAAATTCCACAGATGAAATATTTCTCACTATAAACATTTTCTTGCATAACATTGACAACATGACTTCTTCCTCACTTCTCTTGGACCTAATTCCTTTCTTGATGTAACTGTTCAAGGAATACCTTTTGCCTATCTCTTCCAGGACGTCTAGAGTGGATACTTCCCTACAGTCTCCTAAAGCCCTCTTCTTTCCTGAGCAGAAAGGAAATGTATCTTTCAAAGTTGATTTTTACTCCAGCCTTGTATCTCTCTGGCTGTTTTAATGGATATGTCTGACATATTACAAAGGCCAATAAAGATCTTTCCTGTAAATTCTTTTGTTGGCTTTAAAACCTCACAGAGAAATATAGACTATATTTACTACTATAGGTAGAATAAATTGTACCCACCACCTCATTAGTTAGAAAAATTTAATCTAGGACCTTCTTAGGAAGCAAAACATACAAAAAGCATAACCAAAATTTGAGCAAGACACATTTTGAAAGCAAAGCTTGACAAGAAGCTATAAAGCATCAGGATTGCTGCATTCAGGTAATAGAGCACTTGTGTTTCAGAGACAGCTACTGCTTATTTGACTTCTTTATCTGTGACTAAAGGGCCTTTTCTGATATTGTATTTCCAACCTACCAAGAAGTTTTGATTGGTGAATTGATTTCAGTGGGGTCCCGTGCAGACTCATCATGACCACAAGTGCTAATTCTCAAAATAGATAACCAAAACTGGGCCATGATGATTCACTGCCATCATCTGCAGTCAGAACTTTATTTATTATTTAACATTGGTTGGCAGTGGTACAGTATTCATAGCTTAAACTACGTATTGGGCATCTTGTCTCAGTCAATTTTACAGCTCAAAAATGTCCTATAAAACTTGATCTAGCTGGACCTCCTTTGAACTGAGAATTGAACTGTGTGAACTCCGAAGTTCCCTCCCAGCTTACATTATTCTGTTTTATGATATTCTCATTATTTATGATATTCTCATTATGAATCAACCAATGCTAACCTAGAATATTACCATCATATATTTTTTCCACTAAGAACAATCTACTCCCTCCCCTCTTCACCCCACAAATTTATTTACTCTGAGAATCAGATTAAGGAAGGACTCAAGGTTTTCAGATTCCTGAAAATCTTCAAGAGCGCAATCTGCCTGCCAACCTTCTTGGAAACCTGCTTCAATCTTGGTTTTATTTAGAGTGAATTTTTTCCATACGTCCACTTGGGATCTTCCCCATTTTTATTACATTCCATTGTCTCTCTTCCTCCCTGCAGGCACCTCTGTGAAGACCTCATCCTCGTCCCCTTGACCACCGCCCTATAGACACTGGGTTGCTGTTGGGTGCTCTGAAGCTGTCTCTGCTCCTGTCCTGGCCCCATAGCATCTGCTTACACGGTGAGTCCTCCAATCCAATGCCAATTGCCTGTCCCTGGACTCCTCTAGTTTTTACACATTTTGCCTACACTGGGAAACTGAAAACTGAATTTGGAAACAGTTACAGTCTAGCAAATACTGAGCAATGGGGCAAAATCACTTCCCTCAGTCTCCTCTTTGTGCTCCTGTTCATACAGCCCAAGACAACAATAGTCTTAATTGCTGTCTGGTGACACTGCCAGCTGATATTTTCTCATCCCCAGAACTTCAGAGCTGGTCCCAGGCTGGTAAGCCCCTAATCTGTATTGTTCCAGGAATCTAATCTGTATCATGTGCATGATTTTGCATTTGGCCTTGATGAATTTCATGGGCTTCCTCTTGGCCTGTTCCTCCTTGCCTGTCAAATCCCCCTGGATGGCAGCCCTGCCTGGTTCTCTGAGATTGGGGTTGTACATGAACCTGGTGAGTGCATACTCTGTCAGCTCCTTCACATTATGGTTTATAAACATCATATATCGCAGGACAGAGACCTGAGAAACCTCACTTGTAACTACACCCCAGGGGGAATATGATCCAGTAACTGCTACAATGATCCAGCTAATTTTGACTCTTCTCTTTGTTGACACACCTACAACATAATATCCCAAACTGATGGATTATATCCGCTCATTTCATTCACAAATCCAACCATTTTATCACGGGGACAAGCATGATGCATCCTTGGTAAATCCACGCCAATTGTTTCTCAGCACCTTGTTCTTCATCTGTCCAGAAATATGCTCAAAGAGGACTTGCTCCATGATTCTCCCAGACACCCACATGAGGCTGATTGGTCTGCACGTCCCCACATGATCATTTTGGACTTTTTTGAATACTGATGTGACGTTTCCCTTTCTCGAGTTGTTGCAGATTGCCCTCAATCTCCATGACCTTTCAAAGATGATAGAGAGTGTGGCCTTGCAAGGACATCGGCCAGTTCTACATGCACCCTCAGATACAGTCCATTGGGTCCCATGAAACTGCATAGGTTGAGTTTTCTCTCGTGATTCCTAACCAGATTCTCTTCCATTACTGATAATTATTCTTCTTGAACCTTGCCTCTATAAAAAAGTTTGGAAGACCTTGCTGATAAAGCGAAGATGGTGAGGGGAGTTGTGTGCTGTCTGTGGGCAGGAAAAAATAAAATTGTACCAAAGTGGCTATCTGTAAGCAGTAAATAAGAGAGTCACAAATATTGATCTTCAGAGCATTGAGAGATGCAAACTAGCGTATCATAGTGAGAAATCGTCTTACCTGTTGTGTAAGTTGCAATCGTGCAAAATTTCTGTGTTGGTAAAAATACACTATTTTACCATCAACAATAAAAGTATGATTTTCAGAATATCTGTGGGTATTTGAAGCGTAGGTCTTCCACAGTGCAGTAAGTGCAGAATACTGGATATTTTTTCCAATTTGCAAATTTGCCATGAAGTAATTTCACCTTGAATTCATGATTAGAGCATATTATGCTGAATGGGTATCCAGGCAGCAAAAGGAATACCGAATTTCTGAACAATTTGGAAATTGAAGACCTCCTTAAAAAATAAAGGCAGAAAAACCCCTAATATCAGATCACAGCAGGAGCCACACAATCCCACTTTTGCCAGCAGCAGAAGCCTAAGAAAAAAATCGTAGACATGTGAGAAACATTCTATGCGAAAGAAAGGAGATAATCACGGTAGGAGTTTTTTTATGTTTTACAATGTCGGACCACATGTAAGACAGGCTAAGAACTGCTGAGATTAAAAAAAAAAATCATATTGTTCTGTTGTACTGATTAGCAATGCTTATGAAAATCAGCAGAGAGACAAGGAAAGTGATGACATTAGCATAGGCATATACCAAATATATTAGGCTTAGTTCTTTAAAGCTGCTTAAAGGACTTGGGTACTGATTCTCAGCAACATATAGGTCTAACAGTTAGGAATGAGCAGATACAAGGGGTAAAGAGCTGCTTAAACAGATTCTAAGATTTTGAAAACAAGGAAACAGAGAATATGGTCTAATTCTGAAAACACATAAATAGGACCAACTTTTCTCCAGTTAATAATCTCATTAATAGTCTCAATGGGACTGCTGACATGAATATAATTACCTCATACATAGATAAATATTTTCAGGTTCCTGCATATCAGAAGCAATACCTCTCAGCACACACACACAAAAAAAAAATTAGTGCTTTAATAATGAAATCTCATTACTTGCCAGTGTCTTTTTACAAATGTTTGACGGTAAGCTTACTGGCAGAACAAATATGGTGTCAATGAAATATTGTCTAGTTGCTGATAGAGTACACATATTATAAATTAAGAGAAACAAGTGAAACATTTTTTTAAGCTAGATGTCTAGCACTTCAAACGGATATGAAAGTACATTTTACACTTGGGATACAATTTAATTTGATGAAAGTATAGCTTTAAAATAAAATTCTTAGAATAAGAATAGCCAGTGGGAAATAATGATCTAGCAACAATATGTTTTGGAGACTTTTAGACATAAACAAATATCTAATTGTCATGCTTTTACCCCAGCCAGCAGCTGAGCACCATGCAGATGCTGGCTCAGTCCTCCTCATCAGAAAGGGGCAGAGAATCGGAAGAGTGAAAGTGAGAAAACTCGTGGGTTCAGATACAGGAATTTAATAAGTGAAGCAAAAGCCGCGTGCACAAGCAAAGCAAACCAAGGAATTCATTCCCCACTGCCCACGGCAGGCAGGAGTTCAGCCATCCCCAGGACAGCAGGGCTCCGTCACGCGTAATGGTGACTTGGGAAGGCAAACGCCATCACTCCGAACGCCGCTGCCCCCCCTTCCTCTTCCCCCAGCCCCTTATAAACCGAGCATGACGCCATGTGGTGTGGAATATCCCTTTGGTCAGTTGGGGTCAGCTGCCCTGTCTGTCCCCTCCCAACT
>VWZZ01003351.1:43195-72344 GCA_013399095.1 Psophia crepitans | reverse complement strand
AGATGTGGAAGAGCGGGATATACGCCTTATAATCTAGAAGGAAGCAGTTTTTGACCTGCTACTTCACCTGGACTCGCACAAATCCATGGGGCTGGATGGGATCCACCCGAGAGTGCTGCAGGAGCTGGCGGAGCAGCTTGCCAAGCCGTTAGCCATCATCTATCAGCAGTCCTGGCTAACAGGTGTCGTTCCGGATGACTGGAGGTTGGCCAATGTGACGCCCATCCACAAGAAGGGCCAAAAAGAGGATCCGAGGAACTACAGGCCTGTCAGCCTGACCTTGGTACCAGGAAAGATCATGGAGCGGCTTGTCTTGAGAGTGTTCACTGAGCAGGTACGAAACGGACAGGGAATCAGGCCCAGCCAGCATGGGTTCATCAAGGGCAGGTCCTGCTTGACCAACCTGATCTCCTTCTATGATCAGGTGACCCATCTAGTAGCTGAGGGAGAGGATGTGGATGTCATCTACCTGGACCTCAGCAAAGCTTTTGACACTGTTTTGTACAGCATTCTCCTAGGGAAGTTGGCAGCTCATGGATTGGACCGGCACACTCTTCGCTGGGTTGAAAACTGATTGGAAGGACGGGCCCAGAGAGTGGTGGTGAATGGTGTTAAATCTAGTTGGCGGCCGGTCACTAGCGATGTTCCCCAGGGCTTGGTCTTGGAGCCGGTGGTGTTCAACATCTCAACAACCCGGACGAGGGGATAGAGTGCGCCTTCAGTAAGTTTGCAGATGACACCAAACTGGGAGGCAGTGTCAGTCTGCTTGAGGGTAGGAAGGCTCTCCAGAGAGACTTGGACAGGTTGGATCGATGGGCTGAGGCCAACTGTATGAAGTTTAACAAGGCCAAGTGCCGGGTCCTACACTTTGGTCACGACAACCCCAGGCAGCGCTACAGGCTTGGGGCAGAGTGGTTGGAAAGCTGCCTGGCAGAGAAGGACCTGGGGGTTCTGGTTGACAGCCGGCTGAACATGAGCCAGCAGTGTGCCCAGGTGGCCAAGAAAGCCAATGGCATCCTGGCCTGCATCAGGAACAGCATGGCCAGCAGGAGCAGGGAAGTGACAGTCCCCCTGTACTCGGCTCTGGTGAGGCCGCACCTGGAGTACTGTGTCCAGTTTTGGGCCCCTCAATACAAGAAGGACATTGAGCTGCTGGAGCGTGTCCAGAGAAGGGCAACAAAACTGGTGAAGGGACTGAAAAACAAATCTTATGAGGAGCGACTGAGGGAACTGGGGTTGTTTAATCTGGAGGAGGCTGAGGGGAGACCTGATTGCTCTCTACAACTACCTGAAAGGAGGCTGTAGTGAGGAGGGTGTCGGTCTCTTCTCCCAAGTAGCAAGCGACAGGACGAGAGGGAATGGCCTCAAGTTGCATCAGGGGAGGTTTAGGTTGGATATTAGGAAAAACATCTTCACGGAAAGAGTAGTGAGGCATTGGAACGGACTGACCAGAGAGGTGGTTGAATCGCTGTCCCTGCAGACATTCAAAAAACGCATAGACGTGGCACTCCAGGACATGATCTAGTAGGCATGGTGGTGTTAGGTTGACGGTTGGACTTGATGATCTCAGAGGTCCTTTCCAACCTTAGCGATTCTATGATTCTATGATTGTATGAATAACGTTTGTTTTAACGAGCTCTCAAAGTCATTACAGAGGGCAAGTTAATAGTTATGATGTCAGAAATCTTGCCATCATCACAGTTAAATCAGAAAGTAACGTAGATCTGAACAAAGAATATCCGTTTGGAATATGCATCTCAGTTCTAGGCAACAGAGAAAAGGTAAGAGTGAAAACTAAATCGAGCACCAGCACACAAAAATGAGATGCATCACTATGAAATGCACGCAGACAACCTGGATGAATGTCCTCAAAATCTGTGCTGAATTTTTGGCACCAAATGTAACAGAAATTCACTATAGTATACATATATTTTAAGATAATACTGTAAACTAATCTTTGGCATTTGTTATATCTACTTCAGTTAGTTTTATGTACAAGGCATATATTTTTCCCCAAATCATTACTATCATTTTTAATCAAGCAAGAAATGGAAAAGTTTTCTAAGGAAATGACTTTTCATTTGATATAGATCATACAGAAAGTATTTTCGCATATTTTAATTGTCTTAATAGCTTCTTCCCTTCTAGTTCTAAATACATTCAAAACAGCAATAAAAGGAGAAGGACCACTAGCATTCTTTGCCCAGATTGGTACCAGACAAGAAGGGCAGAAAAAGATTATATATGGCAAACCTGCAAGGATCAGAGAACTGACCTTCAACTGAATGTTGCAACTTAGTGGTCAAGATGCTTGGAGATCTTATATTCATGAAAAGTAACACATCTGGAAGTAAACTCCCTAAATCTACACACTCATATCAGATGACGCATTTAAATAGAGACAGAGTTTAAAAGCAGTATTCCACAATACCCACAATGTAACTGAAAAGCCTACGTTACTTGAAGCAATAATTCAAATGGACAGTTTCTTTCTAAGGAATGCATGTTTGACTGTTGTTTTTCCCCCACACTGTTGTTGCATAAAGGTCACAACTATATTAAATACACAGTAGTGGTATCATGATCCCATGCCAAGTCAACCAAAATGAATTCCATTCCCAGCTTTGCAAACTACTTACAACATGAGCAACCAAATTATTTTATCGTTTTTTATTCAAGTGTACAATGATACTTACCTACTTTACCAGGTTGTTGTGGAAACTAATGATGGGTATCTTAATATTAGGAAGCATCAAAAGCTGCATCCATTCCTACAAAAATCTGTCCCACAGTAGCCTGACTAAAATTTTCAGGACAAAAATTATCTATCTTTTTTAATTTGTTTGTACAGTTCCCAGAACAATAGGGTCTTAATCCTTGACTTGGACAGCCAGGCACCATTGAAATATAAATAATTAGCAAACAATGAGTTGAGAGGTTCAGCAAAGTATTATCCTTCCCAGAGCTCCAAGGCACAGAGCATTTAAACGACCAGAGTTTAGCCAATGCAAAGGGAACTGGGGACAAGGAACCATAGCCTCGGTTGCTTGCTAACAACTTTGGTGGTTTGTTCTTGAAAGAGAAGGGATACAACGAAGATGACTGATGGAATGCATATGTGAGAAGAGAACAGTATTCAGAGGAGCATTAGGGACTGCAAGTTGCCTTTTGAGCAGGGCATTTAGGGCAAAAGCTCTATATGCATTTGCCAGCTCTACTGTATCTGCAAACTAAGAGCAAACACAGTAGGAAAAAAATAGGGGTTTGTTTTTGGTTTTTTGGGAGGGCTCTTGAGAAAAATACACATAAACATGCCATTTCCTAAACAAGATACACCTCAACAAGAAAGAAATAGTTGTATAACCAACACTAGCTGATGTCTCTTGAGGTGTCCTATGCACATATATGCCACACCTTTATCATGATTATGCCCACTATACTCAAGCTAGAGTCTCATTTAGAAGTATCAGCTGTGTGTTTTCATATACACCAAGAGCATCACCCTTCTTCCCATCAGAAGTAAAAAGGTTAGAGCTAGTCCAACTACTTGAGTAGCCCTTCATCTTGGACCACCCTTCACCATTATCCAAGAATTTGTGCCGATATTTCTAAGTAAAACAATTACTGAACAATTAAGGAACTGTTTCTTCTTCATTGCCTGTCCATGTATTTGTTCTGTTGTTGGTGACTTCTAAGCTATGCACTCTCTGAAGGCTGGCATCAGTAATTTGGGCTTGTTTACCTTAGAAATGAAAGACTGATGGGAAGCATGACTGTCAGCATTACTGCAGTGAAAAATAATTCCTTCCAGGTGACAAATGAAGAAGTGGTCTGTTTCCAGTCAGTCTGGAAGATACCTGGAGGACAGGCAATTTCCACAAGGTGATGAATGAAAAGGAAGTAGAATGCAGAGACGAAAGCCTGGAGTGTTTCCAGTAAACTCGGAATGCAGGGTGGGGCAAACAAAAGCAGTCTTCAAGAAGGATAGAGGCAAAAGAGTCAGGGTTTAATACGCTACCCACAATTTTTATTTTCTTAAATAAAGATGATGTTAAAGCAATACATTAGGAAAAAAATGCAGCGAAAATTACAACAGAGACTAAGTAAATATTATTTTCAGCCACTAATGAAAGTATGTACAATATAGACAACTTATTTGCCTGGATGTATCAAGTTAGTAATATCCCAGTATTTTAGAACAGCCTGTATCCCATCATATTATTATATGTCATTATTACATAGTGCACCCAAAACTTTGATACTCTCAGTCAACAATTCATACTTAACACGTACCTAACTTTAAATATCTTAACCCACTCATTTAAGTAACCTATTTAATGTGCAATAAATATTAAAGCAAATGTGTCTTTTCGATAGTTTTGACCCTTCACCCCCTCTTGTATTTGGCAGTTTGATAATCTGAAAACCTGAATAGATTAGAATGATAAAGCATTTTCAGCAAAAAACTACAGAAAAGTAACACATATAGTTTGACGTGATCCGAAATAAGTGCTGAATCCCTGTATTTGAAAGAAGAGAAATAAAAGGGGGGGTGTGGTTGTTTGTTTGGTTTTTTAACGAAAGTAAATGGAATAAAGTCGTAGGAAGTCTCAAAGCCTTACCTGTCGGTATGCCTCGTAGATAATATCAAACAAGAAAGCCTGAGGCATCTCACTTGCTCTGTACCTGGCACGTTCCAATGAGTGGTCTAAACAGCCATTTGCAGCAGAGGCAATAACAGTGGAAACCAGAGGACGGATTGCTCCTGCTGCCTGTGGAACAAAACACAAAGGGAGGCCTAAATGTTGTTAATATTAATGTGTATCAGACAGTTGCAGTCAAAAAAGTAAGAGTTTTACAACACATCTTCTATTTATCTTTCATATATCTCATAATGCATAAGTCATACTACTCTGTGTGAGACTTAACACGAATATAGCAACAAAAGACTGTAAGTACACACTGAGGGCTAATTTTTAAAAAAATAAATCTTAAGTCTTTCATAAACATCTACTGCAAATACGTGTACAGATCTGTTTGTTTTTCAGATTTTCTTCTACATACATATCAAACGGTTTCTGTGAGGACAGTTCTAGGCCTATTCAGATATCAAAGAGCAGAAGACACACCTGAGAGGTCTTGGCAATCCACACCACCTATTGATTTCACAGATTTCAATTTGGCTGTTCAGAAATAAGTAATAAGAAAAGTTTCAGAAAATTGAGCTTGTTGCTCTGTGTTGAATTAACCCCATGAAATACTGGCAACCACACTCACCGATGAAATCACTAGGAACACCATATATACATCAGAAAGTATTGGATGTCCAGTAGCACTGTGCCTCAGATATTTAAATGCTTATATTTCAGTTCTGGTTTTGCTTAGATTTGAAACCAGTTAAAGATATATCTTTGATCTTTTCATTAACATAAAGTATTAAAAATCTATGGCATCTCAGAACTGAACTCTCCTAGCTGGTTTTAGTCATTTTGATAACCAGAAAGTTACCCGCGACTCATCAGTGACTTATCAAATGCTCACATAAACTTTATGTGAAGCTAAAGGTAAATGGGACAAGAGTTGCTTATACAATAATGAAGAAAAGGATGCAGAGATAGAACATTGCTTATCAAGTCACAGCGCAAAAAAGCATGCTCCCTAACAACGCTAACCACTGCGAATGGTGGCCTTACACTATACTGTTTCTTATCTATTTCTAAAAATAATGAAAAAGAATAGCTTCTGCTGTTCCAAAACATTTGGAATTATCCAACATCTTGTATCAGTCTATCTAGAAAAACACACTCAGTGGTTAATTCTGACACTCTTCACTGCAGCCACAGATCACCTGAGGTCTAGTGAGCTTTGACACAGCAAAAAAAAAAAAAAGTCTCATCACATACACATCTCAACACAGGCTGTTGATATAATTTATCTTCCGCTGGCAAATCCTGCCCTCATGTATACGAGTCCTGTCCATTCCTACAGGACTTCTGACCTCGGATAAGCATACAGTGGCAGAATGACACACCAACAGTGAGCCTAAAGTTTTTTTTCCTCTCAGAAGACAACGAATTAGTTGTCCTCCCTCCCCCTTCACAGTATTGAACAATAAAACAAAGACGAATGCAGTCGGCATGTTGAGCACTTTATAAGGTCTAAAATACAGCTTCTTAGTTCATTCTTTTACAGAATGAGGACAGAGATGTGAACCAATTCTTTGTGCCCAAAGATTTCCGATATGCATGAGCTACTGGGGAAGGGAAAAGGGAGATAAAAGATTCAAGAGATTCATGTGACAAGAGGAATATCCAAACCACTTTCTCAAGATCTAAAAAGCACTTTTTCTTTCTAATACATGGGAAGAGATATCTGTACAAAATCCTACATGGAGTAAAAAACCTATTGTCCAAAGGCAAAATGTTGTACAGGGAAGATCAGTGAGAACTAGGAAATCACAGAATAACTGTCTGTGAAGGGTCTCGAGACTTCATCTAGTCCATCTTTCTGTCCTAGGAAGGATCAATCTTACCCCTGTAATAGAAAAGACAAACTGTCAAAATTAGACACCACTGTAATTTTAGTAATATGTCAATGTATTAAATGAGGAGTAAATTTAACAGATGTACTCTGAAGAAAAGCTGTGTGTAAGCAGCAGAGACTAAGTTATCTGCAACTTGCCCCCTCTCTATTTTCTATGATTCCAGGACATGCATTATTACCTCCATATCCCAGCTGCTGGGCATTTGGACTGTTATTTCGCTCCGCTGTCATATTTTAATTGGTCACACACAAACACACACACACAAAAATTATAAAATTAGAAGGTCATGGGAAAAGAGACAAAACAGCATGTCAGCCACAGCTTTTCTGTAATTAGTTAAGTCTATTTGAATTATTTTTTTCTGAAAGTTACCATTCCAGAAAACCAGTTAGCAAAAGAGGACTTCTTAGGCTGATCCAGTATTTTATTACAGTTTTTAACAATCATGTCATGTTACATTTTAAGCATAAAACAGGCCAAGAGAATACAATGTGACTTGCATAACCAAATCTCACAAGTGAAACACGCACTCTGAGGAACAAAAAAACCAAACTGCAATTCTAAAGAAAATTGAAACACTCAAAATTATATTCTTAAAAGAGCTCTGAAATACATTGTTTTCTTGACATCTGGTTTATTGCACAACAAAAATTCATGAATGTCTGTATCTGTATTTTTGTGACAATACTGAACCGCATCTCCTGCTCTGCTGAGACCTACCTCTTCCAAAAAATTCAGGAAGATCTAGTTTCTAATAAATCCAATGTGTCTTTAAAAACAAACAAATAAACAAACAAACAAACAAACAATTAACGTCTCAAGTAATTGAAAGCTTCACAGGACCTAAAATCTAACAAATGACATTTTTCAAACAACCACAGTTTTGATTTACATTACCCCAGAACTGAGTCCAGTGTGGCAGGCTGAGAGTTTCTCACCTGCCTTCCCTCCATTTCAATGAGGAATCACAAGTTGGACACAGGAAGCTGTCTCCTCAAACTATACCTGACACCACCTGGAAACATGAAGTTTAATTCAAAGAATAAGATTTATGGCTGACTTCTATCATGCGAGGGAGAGAAATTTTAACTATGTATGCAGTAACACGATAGCTAACAGTAATTGGATTAAAAATAATCAGCTTTTATTCCAAAAAAGGACAACTCAGTCCATGATTACTCTACGTTCTAAAACCAGAATGCAAAGCTCTAGTACTTACTAAAGTCAGGAAGCTTCTACTGCACAAAAAACCTTGGTATGATGAGTAGCTGGGGTCCAAAAGCCATGAACCCATGAGCTAGAGCATACTTGCCAGGATGCAGCACCGAGTTGAAACTTTAAAATCCTAAGATATAGAAACTGGTTGGTTTCTTCGCTCAGTACTGGCTCACCTTTCTGCAGGACCTTTCTCTGTCTCAGTACACACATGGGCTCCCTCAACCAGATGATGTGACATAACCCAGGGCTGAGTTTACCACCTCACCAAGAACTGCAGTAGCTCCTAGGGCCACTTCCAGACTGCGTGAAACTGGGATCAAGCAAAAGTAAATATTAGCCTGTGCATGCCCTGTATTGTTTTCATATGGGACAAGAGAGCTGAGTGCCTAACACAGGAAACCTTGCATCTGCAGTACTTCTGGCGACATTCTCTAGCTGGCATACACCAACACAGCTGCCAAACCCAAGCTGGCTTACAGAGACCTCATCGCATGTGCTTCTCCTTCCAAAATTCCCTCATGGGTATCTTTCATTCATGTGTAAGCATCATATTCAGCATGTAAAAATAGCAGAATTGAGCTGTGAATTTTTGTTCTCATATTCAGGCCAAAGAGTGGCACAGCATAAGATGTATGGCTCGCCCTGCAGTATTTCCTTCTGGTTAGCGCAAGTGCCCTTTCTCCTCAGAGCAAAGCCTTTTCTAAATTCCACTCCAAGTAGTCGTGCAATCAACCGAACAGGGAATTTAGGTACTTGAGAAAAGGCTACACATTACATTTTTTAGTTCAAAATCATAAACATTAGGGCACAGTAGGGCCAATAACACAATAAGGTACTTCTGGATCTAAAGGGGCTTTTGCTGTTGATAACTGTGAGGTGTAAGTGAAGAACACAATCATCCAGTTAGTCTACATCTATTCACTTACAACATCAAATATTTTATTCTTTTCAAGGAATTTCCCTGTTGTTTTTCTAGTAAAGAGCATATATACTGAGTCTTGGGTATTTGAATTTTATTTGCTCTAATTTGAGAAGCTATGACTTGCTGTTTAAGTCAGGAATGTACAGGTATTTAGCCCAGCTCTCAGGCAAGACGTTCAGACATGAATTTAAAAAAAAAATAATGAATAAAACAAAGAAAATCTGTCCACATTTAAAACTGTAAGTACTTGTAATGTCACTAGAATTTTATCTATCTTCTTTAACACTTTGAATTAGCCTACCACAAAATGCAAATCCTGGGAGTCTAAAGCAAGCGCCTGGGTCTTACACTAACGTTTCCCCTAACCACAGTACTCATCTTCAAATTTCTAATCATTCTGGCCCAGACCTCAAGTAGATTTGCTTTCAAAGATCACACACAAAATGCACCATACACCCTTAGTGAATGTGAAGTGGATAGTTAATACATAGTTAAACTGAATTTCCTTAAGTGCCCACTTTACAGCCTTTAGGCCACTCTGAAGACAGTCAAGCAATAGTTTTGGTGAACCTGGCATGTCCAGGAAACACACACACTTCTTTCCCCTTTTTTTTTGCATATTTTGTTATAACGAATTAAAGTATCAAAATATCTGCTCTTAAAACATTCTTTCATAGCATAAGAGACATTGAAACAAATACTGCTAACTGGTTAGTTTTCTTTTGCAGACAAAATATCGGAACAAAAACCATCATTTTAATCTATCGTTTCCTTAAAACAACCCTAAAATGTCCTGAGAACACAGAATTCCATCAGCTTCAGTGGATGTGACAGATCGGTATGTCTCAGAAGCAAACTCATCCATCCATCTGCTAAAAACTGAACCATCTTCTAGATGCTTTTAGAAACAACAGGTGTCTTTTATAATCCATTTTAAACAGCACAAATAAAAAAACATTTACAAACAGGTTCTCAGTTTGGTATTCAGTTTCCTTCATAACTGCATAAAGCATAGCATACATTCCAAGATTGAAAGATTCAATAGTGACTGGAAAAAAGGGAATGAAGTGCATCATGCAGGTCAATATAACAGGCTATTACAAGTATTTTCAACAGATTCAAGATGTACTAATCCACCTTTCCACTAACCAGTAGCACTATATCACTCTCATTTTATCATACTTTTATTCTGAAAATAAATTGTTTAGATGTGTGTATTCAGTGAATACATAACCAGTATGTGGTTTAAGATCAGACAACACAGTCAGTTCGAGGACAGTAAAATTCAAGCAGTATTGATGACATCTTTTATTACAAAATGAATTATGAATGTTTAGGCAGCAGAAGCCTAGGTACAACATAGCAACCTGGCTAACACAATGCAGTAGAGCTTATTTTTACTAAATATTGATAAAAAAATGAAAATCCTCCTTTTATTTAAAGAAAAAAACCCAAACAACCCATTAAATGTCAAAAAGGATTAGTGAGGGGGAGATATAGCCTGTATCACAAGCAAGAAATTATCCAGGTGACAAACACCCCTAACACACAGTGCATTATTCAGCTGGGACCGACACTCCACATAAAGACAACAACCTACTAAGAACAAGTTATCAAAGATCCAGAAGCTCCGAAACAGCATAAAACCCAACACACCTGTATCACTGATCTGGTCACTTTTGGTAGCCAGAGTCGAAATGGAGCACTGCTAAACAGCTGAAAAGCTCAAGTTGAATGATATGGACTAGGAAGAGTGAAAAAAAAAAAATTGTAGTGGCACAGATTCCTTACAAAAATACCACAACTACAATTCCTTTTGTTTTACAACACTGTGGTAACAAGCTCAGACAGCCACAGATCCTGCAGGCTGGCATACTGAAAAAAAGTATGCGATGTCTTTGGCACACCCTTGACCCTAGTAGGCCCCAAGTACTAATGCAGACCCACAAAGTTCACTTACACGACCAATCTGCAACCCTGAACACTTAGTGAGCGGCAATCACAGCCTAAAACTTTAGTCTAGTCCTAAATGAGCAGACTCTCCCATCCCTCTAGCATAACTCCCTTCTACTTTTTAATTACACCAACAATACTTTTCTTCTCCATTCATAGCCTCTATCTCCCCTGAAATTCATTTTCCCTATGTTTTCTATCTTCTCGGCTCTCTAGTAGCATTAAGTAAACATACATTTTATGTTTCTATCACCCTAACTGCATGAGATTCAATGTCTTAAAATTACTTAGGAATAGGCCTGATGTCAAACACATACAAGCATAGCTTATGAGTGCTGTCTTTAAAAATTGTGCCTATTCTCATGTTTTAAAGAACTAAAAGTCATAATACGAATATTGAGAAAATATAGAATCAGAATTGTTTTGAACTCTGACAAGTAAAATAGTACTGAACCAAGACTCCCAAATGATTTAGTCACACCCTGCCTTAGAGAAAATAAACTTGCCTTGCATATATACACTGGAAATAGAAGTATATTAGAAATGTATTTTCATCACTTCAAAGCATCTGACTTCTTTGAAACTGCATGCTGGAGATTGTGGGCCTAGTCTACTTAGTAGGACAAACACACCATCTTGGAACTCCATTAAAGTGATTTTGTAGAGGTAGATTTGGTACATATACAAACAATATTATCTTGCTTCTCCATGAAGACAAGGATTGCATTAGGACACTGTTGAACTACGTAACAATTACAAGCAATGCTAATTTAGACAAGCTAGGTATCTAACAGTTTACAAATATGTCCAGGAATGTTTTTTGTTAGGTAAAAGATTATTTACGTGTTACCAAACACTACCATCTCCTAAGGATTTCAGTCTAAATTAGGTCTGGCTATGAACCAGTGAAAGCAGCTCAGAATAGCTATGATTAATTTCTTCTCATTTTATTTCATCAAACTGTTTCCACATGTTACTACACGGAAAGTATTCTTTCACACAGATCAAACTACTGCCATGAAGGGCATTCACAGCCATCTACAGTATGAAAAAATACAGAAGTAAACACAGTATCTGTGATGCATGAAACATGTAGAAACATGCATTTCTATTCAGACCATCTGCACTCAAGCTAATTGTATCTATAGTAATCAACATGCTTCAGCCACACTCAGTAATTACCACGGAAGTTAGAAGAATTGTCTCTACTGAAAGATTCCTTATTTCAAATTTATCAAACAGAATCTTCCAAGCAAAATTCAAAAACTCAATTATAAGATTAAAATATTTCACATATTTAACAGGATGTTCTTTTCAAATCTTTTCTATTGTAACTCTGAAGGGGAGGCTATCTAAGAAAACAAGTGTCACATAACTATATTCATAAAATAAAACAATTAGATCATTTCTTCCAATGCACATTCAAGGTATCGCATTAGAATATCACATCTTTTTCTCTTATGTTTCTTTTTTTTTTCTTTTCCCTTTCTCCATTTTGTATCCACCTGTTGTCTACGGCTACAGTTTACCTTCTCTATAACCAAACGTAATCTATGAGAAGTTTTATGACTGCTGGAGAGATGGAAAACTTGGGAGTATTTCCTCCTCCAACTTACAAAAATCCTGGCACAGCAGTTCTATTTGTATGGAAAAGGCTGGGGTATAGACAAAGTAATGGCACAAACTATAATCTAACACCCCCATACAGAAGTACAGGTGCTAACTACAACTTGGCTACATGTGCAAAGTTTCCTAAACTTAGGTGTGAACACATGTGCAAGCCCAAACTAGCCAAACTTTCAAACTGAACTGATTCAAGCCTGCACATAGTCCACAGAGTTCATAACCTCATTCTGCACCCAGAACCCACCTATTGCTGTAGGCTGCAGTCCAGCTGCATGGGTTCAACTCAAACCTGCCACCATCTGCCCTCATAACTCCTCCTGTTACTGTCATGTCCAAAAGACTCCCCCCCAACCAATACCTCAGCTGCACACTTATCGAAGGACCAGATATAGCATGCAGTCAGGACTATAGGACAACCAGGATGACTCAGTCAAGAACAGCAGACCACAATAAAGGTGCAGATACTCTCGTTATCATGCAGTAACACAAATTTGAGTCCAGGACATATCATACTTTCACCCACACTCACACCCAGACTCTACCACGTAGCACAGACATAATTTGTGTGGCAGTGCTGTGGTGGGGACAGGATTCCTTCTGCCTATTTCTTCTACCGACAAACAAGTTCAATTTGCAGCCTGGGCTGTGTATTCATCAGAGACTAAGGCTGAAGGAAAAAAGGTTACTTTCTCTCTGCCAGGTATTTTCTTTTTTTGAGAATGAAAACAATAATTCTTAAATTACCTTATTTTGAATTTTGTTGGGGGGAAAAAAAAAAATCAACATTCATATTCATTATGGGCACACCATCCTTGATTCTCATTACTGAGATACCCACTACAGTTTCTTCTATGTAGGCAGTATCATCAACCACTCCAATTCCAGCTATCTTGACATTTGTGCTGGCAGCTTTTAATTGCCCAAGGACAGCACTGGTTCAAATGTTAAACAAGGCTGGTGTAACACAGATATTAAACCTAATCATCAGCCAGACAAAAAGAAGGTTAATTAGAACAGATGTAAGGAGTTTTGAACACTATGAAAAAGTGCTTGTATGCTAAACTTCACCTAATTTCCTTAAAGTCTGTTTACCCAGCTGGCTAGAAGCAACAGTCAAACTTACTAAAATCAGGCACATGTTAATCCTAAACCAACACCAGGAAGGAAGAAGTTATAATTGTGTTTATTCCTAGCTGCAAAAGAGGGGATGTTTAATCAGAGATTTAATATACACTTTGATCCAATGTTAATGAGCTGACACTGTGTTGTACATTGAACAGACTTCAAAGATGCAGGATGCCTTAAACAAATGTAATGTATATTTATGACACTGTTTAAGAAAAATAAAACATTTCTTCTAATGAGGTCACCTTTATCAGAACATACTATCTGAGTAACTGGGGATAGTACATGTACATCAAGACATGTCAGAGCCCCAATTAGCTATAGCAAAACTAAGGAAGATTACTGATAACAGAAACTGTTGCTCAAAAATTAAGACTGCAAATGTTCTTTTTTACTTAAATAATTACCGTTCTTTTGGGGGGAAAAAATTTACCTTTAGTAAATGTGTTTAGTGTCGGTAAACATCATTTAGATCTAATCGACAACACGCTGAATTCTAAATGTTGTTCTGTGGAAAAGGTAAGATTTCTCAAAGGAAATCAAAAAGATTTCCCTCAAAAAGACAGGGTGATAGGAATGTGCAAATGAATATACATACACATATGAAAAAAATATGTATGAGGTGGAAGCAGAAAGCAGAACTAGGCATATCACGGACTGCAGTTTTCCAACACACAGCACTGAAAACAAGCTCAAGAACATACTGAATGAGGAAAAGAAGCAAAATCAAGAATATGCATTAAGAAAAAACAAAGAGCAGTACTGCAAACAATGATACAAGCAATTTATGTGAACATTTGACTTCATATTAAAATCGGGTTTTATTAAAAAAGCAGACAGAAAATAAGTCTTAAGAATACGTCATTTATGTTGCTCTTGTATCGTGAATTACTGCCATAAATCCTATGAACTATTATTAATACAATAAAGTTATAAAAGAGAGCAGGATTAAACCAATATATATATATTTTTAATGGTGTCATACAAATTATATAGCACTTCTAGTGTATTCCTTATCTGCACATTCCATGTGAGAAATTGAAGAATGGTGAAAGAAATTCGTGTTTTCCATAAATATAATAGCCCAGCATAATCAATAAAATACGTTATCTCATATTATTAGCCAAATAAGGTCTTACTACCTCATTCAACATATTCAGCTACTTTTTGTCACAGTTGTCACAACTAGTAATGTTTAACCACGTGTTGTCATTTATTAAAGTTTGATTTTCTTCTTAATAGTTTTTTTTTTTTTCCTAAAGTACACCAAAGTTTGTATAAGGTCTGCATAATGCTACCAAAGATCCATACTAAGTATATGATCTAGACCACACTTAGCAAGCCCCATCTAAAGAGCAGCACATGCTGCTGTGGTGCCTCAAGACTTTCCTATGATGCATTTAATCTTTTCAGTTGTCAGCAATAGCTGTATGAGATACACAATTATGATGGATTCTATAACATATAAAATTCAGCCTAAGTAATTTAAACATTCAAAAGCACAACATGTGGCGAGTATGCTAACAATAGTTCTCAATATTTTTAGAAATATTTTGAAGTATTCCTACAGCCTTAAATTTTGGCACTCATTCAACATCAGATGGCCAAGGTGAGCCAGCACTTCTAACTAGTTCTAACTAGTGCTATACTGCAAATCTAGGTGGTAAAAATTAAAAGAATATTTGCTATAAAGATAATGAATCACCAAAAAAAAATCATGTTTTCCTCTAAAATAAACAATAATATTTATTTTACTTTGACTGCACAGTATTATCTTGCATTAACAAGTAGCGAAACACATCATACAGTCAGCAAGCCATCTTTCATACTCTAATTACTGATTTACATTGCAAAAAGCTATCAGTGAGACTGAACTGTGCCACAAAGTATTTTGCATATTAGAGTAAGTCAATAAATGGAGAAGTAACATTTGTGTTCAATGGAGTAGAAATCTTGAAGTTACAGGAGTTACAGTTAAGCAGCTATATTTTACCTCAGAAAGTCTACATCATCACAAAATCAACCATATCATGATGTGAAGGCTACTGATCCACTGCATATCATTAAACACATGATTTACATAATATTATGAAGACAGAAGAAAAAATCTTGAGGTGTGTTGGAGGACTCTTGCACAATTTAATCAACCAAATGCAAAACTGCAATGTTTAATTAATAACTCTTTCCCACACACAGTCCTGAGCAACCAAAATCACAGGCACTACAGCTTGTGGTCATGCAGTTCCCTAGGCAACTCTGCCCCTGCTTATCAAATGTCTTTGCCTTCTGAATTCATTCAGCTGCTTCTCTTGGAACTGCTTGTGTCCTCTCCTTGCAGGAAACCTCACACCCAAGCTTCTTACAGCCCATTAGATTCAAAATTTCAAGTCACCTCTTTATACAAGTTTCATCTAAGACCTTCTCTAAGGGCCTTTTAAAATGGATCATTTTACCTTATGATGAGAGTTTGGCTCAAATAGCAACTCTAATACGTGTACGTATGAATTTGATAGCTCATGAATTCTCTCCCACGTGCTCCAATGCTCCTCAAGGCAGTTTTAGTTCTATTTGTACCACAACCCACTAACTTCTTGGGAACGGGAGGATAAGCACAGAACCAGTCCAGCAAACTATTACAGCATATGAAAGAGGCCAAGTTGGCTTTCAGAAGCTTCACCTAACCTGCAGGACTGGTGGTGTCCTTGCCACAACCACCCAGATCACAAACCCAGCCAAAACGCAGCTGAGGGCATTTCTGGATGAGAACTCAGGTTTCTTTTCAGTGCAACATTTGGTGAAAAAGGGAAAAACTCAGGGAGGTATACATGACTAATCCTTAGGCTGAGAGACATGGCTACGAATATCTTCCAGATCTTGCCATGCAGAAGTGGCTGGCATGACACAAGGCCTTTATTCAGCTCCTTACACATGCTGAACAAAGTTGAGATTCCCCTTATTTTAAGGAACTATTCTTTACTCCTTTGATCTGCTGCAGGAAGGAGAAATTTGAGGGAATAGACAGACACATCTCTGGAAAATAAAGCAGCCTTTAGCAAAGTCATATTGTCTTCTCAAATGAGGCATACAGATTTTAATTAGCTTCAAAATCAACATTAGTGTCATATACATAGTTTCTCTAAATTTAAAAGAGGTACATTTTATAGACATTACATAAAAATGACCTCAAGTCAACCGCTTAAGTACAGAAAGCTATGCTCAAAATGTATTTCCAGGATAACCTAATCCTACCTAAAAATAAAAAACAAGACAAAAATTATGGTATGTGTACACTTTCAGAAGCTAAAATAGTGGGATTAAGTCACCTTTTTAAGAAGGATTAAATACTAGTTACATTAGGCACAGCTGGCTCTATGAGTACGACACAGAAATGCTGCAAAGAAGAAAGGGAGATTATAATTTAAGTTTCTGTCTATGATTTATGTATTTCAGTTGGTTGAGTTGCATCCTTCCTAATTAATGTAATGAATCATCTAAATCACCTAAATTTAGACTGGAAAATGACAGAATTGTTTCCCTCCTTACCAGTGCTTTCCCACTACCAAACATTACATCTTGTTAAGACAAAAACTTCAAGTATTTGCTAACAATGTATTAGCTCTCCATTCAACACAGAAAACAATTAACAACTTGGTTGAGAAGGTTATAACTTTATATGGAACCAATAACGCCATAAGCTATGGAAATATCAGTATGTTTTCTGATACTTATCCATTACTACAGAGTTGAAAAAGGAATAATGCGTAACTATTTTACATACAGCAGCAAAACCATACTTTATTTCTTGACACATTCAGTATAGTTTCAGGGCTACTGAACAGATTCTGATCTTCACAATAATGTAGCTCTTGAACCATGGTTTTCTTCAAAAATTGGTGTATAACACCCCCACAACTCATTACTGTGTATTTTTACATTGACATGAATCATAGTCTCTTAAACTACAGAACTCATTCCACCAGTGGAATAAAAATCATGTCAAGATGGTAGTATGTCATCAGTTCTTGATTCTGTTTTTGCAAAAGAGTGTCTGACAGGAGAGCAGGAGCCCCCCAAAATAACAAGCATACAATGAAAGTAGAACCTCTGGAAACACAGGCACAGGATGACTTCAGATGACCTAGTGTATAAATATGAATCAAAAATGGTCTGTTATAGATGCAGCCTTTACAGCTGGCTAAAATCAGTCTTCCAATATAACAAAGAGGACAAAGATCATGTGTTAAACATTCCGTATATGGTGAAAACAGAGGATATAAGAAAACACAAAAAAACCAGAAGATAATTGATTCTAGGAGAAGAACAACAAAGAAAGGACAGAGCGAGGAGAACTGTTCCAGCATTGCTGTCCCCATTCAAGTATACCACACCAGATCAGCCTATTAATCCACCCAAGTCCTCCTTCACCCTCAGCTGAAAAAAAGGAGTGGTTTTTGGTTTGCCATCCACCATATTTTGCTAACACAACTCAACAATTATACATTTTATTTTGCTATCTAACTGGGTGAAAGAACAGTGCTGCGTATGGGTGCATGTTTTCTGCTCCAGTCTTCCACTACAGTAAGACTGATAACCATGGCACTGAGTCTGAGTAAACTCAGAACAGACTGAGTGCAATACATAGTGTTTTCTGTCTGGGGGTATTATTCTGACTGACTGTATGTGAATAAGAGTCCCCTGTACATCTGTATGTACAGCACGTATGCTTTGTTCAGATCCGTGCTAAAGCTGAGAATAACGTAATGATGTTAGCTTCCAGGAACCAGCTTTTAAGAATGCTGTTTTGATTCAGTCCTGTCAAAGAAATATACTTTCAAATCCAGTTTACGTTAACTACAGAAAGAGAAAGAGTCTTTGACTGTCTGTCTTTTTTTTAACTCTCAACAGCAGAAATGACAAGTTCCTCCCCATCTTCCTTATTTTTTTTCTTGTAAGCATTTTACTTTTTAGTTATGTTGTTTAAAATGCAGTGTTGGCAATGAGATATTGCTAAAGGCTTTGGACTGATGCCTTCTGAAGCTTCCACTTTTCCCAACTCTTACTAGCAGTAAAGAATTTGTCTCTAGAAACATGCAATTTTAATTACAAAATTACCCCAAAACATAAATGGAATTTAATTGGTTACAAAGTAATATTTTCACATAATCAAGGGATTGTTTGGGGGGACTTAAGGCATAATTTATTAGTTCTGGATAAGGTGCACATTTTGATTCCTACAGGCAAATAACAAACTGATTAGTAAGCGTAATAAAGCAGTTTATTTGTCTGGCAATTGGCAGCTAGAAGTGCTCTAACTTACTTGATCAATTGCCATTTTAAAGAACATTAAAACTTCTCACAATTATGCTATCTATATGGTATGCAGATGAACAACAACACAGCATTACCTCTACTACACTAGTGATTTCATATGATGTTTCTGCCAGGTTTTGTATCTTCCTACATAATGCAAAAGGAAGTAATTACTTTTTGTACTGAAAGATTGAAGAACTGACTCCCTTTTAGATACACAAAGAATTTGAGTATAGGAAGAACTAAAGATATTGCTGCTCTCAATCATTCTTTTCCTGATATTCAAAACTCTGCATGTCAGTTTTGAGAAACAGTCTTAGCTTTTCAGTGATTCAGTTCTTCAGAATTCTGTAGTTTTCAGGTGAAGATAGTCACCTCTCTCTGGCAGGAAGCTTTTCCAATTTGTTACACAAAATGAAGTTCTTCTGATGTTCTTTAATTCAATTACTTTGTCAGGTAACATCAATAGCTGACAGCTTTTGGAATCCAGTTCTCTGATGGCCTAACCTCACTGAAGACAGTGGATCTAAGCCAACACAGGAAGCCACCACAGAGCCAAAAATACCACGCACATTTCAGACAGACATTATACAATGGAAAAGACTATGACAAATGTATAATATTACCTTTTTGAGATCAAATGATACTTCAGTGATCTAGGTAAAGAAATATTTACCAGTCAGAAGTTCAGATGAACTGGAGTACACTGCTTTGTGAAGGTCAGTGGAGACTGCCTTGGTTCCCTACTGTTTTACAGAAAATGTCTTATACCCAATTAAAGAGAACACCAGGAAAAAAATACTACATTAAAATCACACAAGTTTCAAGAAAAAGTTAGCAAGTTAAAAAACTTTAAGACAAATGAGATATGATAGATCGTAACGTGCAGAGACACCTAAACAGAAACACATTCACATTACGGTTGGACTTGATGATCTCAGAGGTCCTTTCCAACCTTAGTGATTCTATGATTCTATGATTCAGAAAGTGGTTATTCTCATTTCAACCCAACATCAGTACAATTAACCCCACTCTTCTCCTACTCTTGAAGAATCTCATTTAAACAGATTTACAAAGGGGATCTATTTTAAAGTCTTTGGCAGAGAATCAACTCTGGAAAGCTATTTTGTGCTATACAAGAAAGGTCAAAAACCTTGTTAAAATTCTAACGGAATTTAAGTTTTAATGACTGGAAACTGAAATCACTAAAAACTATGGAGCAGACTTTCCATTTTATTGCCATTTCTCATTAAGCCAATCTACAACAGTACAGACCTAAGAGTAAGAAGCTAAATATATTTAGATTTCTAACAATGTTCTGAAAGACCTTACATGTTAAAATTTATTAGGAAAATTGAATTAAGTCATATATTCCCTTTCTGCACAATCAGCTTTCAAAAAGAGGTGAAGGAGCGCTAAGGAAATACCACAATTCATTCTTTGGACTCTATTTGTCAAAGTTGCAAATCATTTGTCAATTAGCTTATCTCTTAGCTTATTTCCTGAAAAAAGACAAGCAGTGGTAGATTTTCCTAGCTTGCTAATACACAGTCTGCTGTTGCTAATGACTTCCACCTCACATCATCTCCTTGAAGTAGGGAAACATTCTACTATCTTATTAATGGAGAAATGAAGTGCAAGGTAAAGATAGCAAATTGTACAAACAAACCTGTGGGTAAGTGTCCTGGCTGTGGCCAGGCCGGGGTTAATGCTCAGGCCCAGGCCAGGTGAGCCGGGCCGGGCCGGCCGCTATTCCACACCACGTGACATCAGGCCCCTATAAAGGGACTGGCCGGGAGGGGCCCGGGGCTGCTCCGGGATGGGCGCCTGGGCTGTCGGTCGGTAAAGTGCTGCGTTTGTTATCGCGGTTGTTTACATCCCGGGATAACTACTGCGGCCCTACTGTCGTTTCCCCTCTCCCTTTGTCGGCCCATTAAACGGCCGTTATCTCAACTCGAAGCCATTTGCCCTTTTGTTGCCTCATTCTGCCCCGTGTTTTGCTGCCGGGGCGGTGAGCGAGCGGCTGCGTGGTGCTCGGCTGCCGGCTGGGGCCGAACCACGACAGTAAGTCATGATTTCTTACATCTCTATCTTCACCAGCCGGTTTACCCACTAGTTCCTCTTGTTGCTGGTGCATGTCTTTAATAGCAGTATTATTATTTCCTATAGCAAAAAATGCCTGTGAGATTTAAAAAATGTCTTCCTCCCCCGTCTCACCTCGCTACATAAACAGGGATTCTGAATCTGTTCTACTTAAAAATCGACATTATACACAATTGCTAGAAAAATCCTTACTGATCGATCATGATTTTACACTGTACAGAATAAAGAAGATCGCAGAGTTGCATTGCTGTATAGTACATACCCCATGTTCTTTAGCAGCCATAACCACTTTGGAAAGAATATTTTCTTCAACAAATGGCCTCACAGCATCATGGATAATCACTACTTCTGGTTTCTGCAGCAGATGGTTGGAAAATTCATTTTCTGCAAACACTTTCAGTCCATTGAAAATTGACCGGTGACGAGTTATTCCACCTTTTACTATCGTTACTCTTTTGTGGCCATATTTTTCAATGATAGACTTCATTGTTCCAATATTTTCAGGAGAGACCACCACAATGATGTCAGTTATCCAACTTATCCTAGAAGAAACAGTACAAAGAGAGAAAAAGTAGCCATGAATGACTAAATGAAAGGACAGAAATCTCCATGAATCAAAGAAAGTAATATCAAAAGAAACTGAAGATGGATAAATGAAGCATCTCTCAATATACTCAAGTACATTTTCGTGTGCATGCATTAGCGCTCCCACCCCTAAAGGGAGAGCTACATGAGAGGATCTCTACTGATACACGGGTGTCATCCTGGAATTCTGGGAAGGGACTTGCTTCCAACAACTAGTTTGCAGAAAAGAAAGAAAAAGGCACCTTCTGATAACCCTTCAAAAGCTTTCAAAAACATTTCTTATTCCAGTTTCATTCCTAGCTTCAAATGTAACTTTTAAATCAATCAGCTACAGTCTGTTATTTTAGCTTTCTCTACATTCATTCTCCAATAAATTGGTAAATCCTGGGATGTGGAATACTCCATGTTCTACTGTGCAGTACACTGTATATGAGTGAATAAGAGGACCAAGAAAAACTCTGAACCAAAGATCACTCTCAAGACAGGCATGAGCAGTAATTGACAGATTGCTAATGAATCAAAACTGTGACACTAGAAAACTGATAGGAAACATCACACTAGCAGTTAGCAAAAAAAAATAATACATATATATATACACATATACACACATGAAGGTTTCCGCTCTAGGAAGCTAGCAAATTGTAAAAGAACAGCTACGCTAGATAAAATTTCTGTAATATAAGCATATTTTTAGAGAACTTCAAGCTTCTACTGTTGGTGTCAGTCTAGCTTTACAATTGAGGGTGGGTCAATCTTGTGACCCACAACTCACAAAATTAAAACCAGTCACAACTGAAGTTAGGTTGAAGTCATACTTGTGTCAAAGGACCTAGGAATACAACATATAGTCACATGTGGCATACTGTACCTCAAAATAACACCATAATGCAAATCCAGCTATTTGAGTGTCTTATTTCCTAAATGCTATACAGAAAGCATAAAAAAGGATTTTAAATTGGTTTATGTCCTTTGTGTGTCTCCACAGATGAAAGGAGGGGGTTTTAGCATTACACATCAGATGACTCATTACATGAGCAATGATTACAAAAACAATTTACTGTTTAGTATAGTAAAATTACTCATGTGTAGCCCACCTATCCAACTAGGAAGGGAGACAAGTATGGCATATTCTCTCAACTAAAACAACTAAAGCTATTGAAAATAATTTTGCAAAGATACTAAATACTTCCAGTTCAAAAAATAAGAGTAAGAAATTCACAGTTCAGAAATATACAGGCTTAAGCTATTGGCTTCCACAGTAACAAATGAGAAGGCATTGCCTAGGAACTATCCTCATTCCAAAAACAAAGTCATCTCTGATACAAACCACTACCCTAGAACTATGTGAAACAACAGAT
This sequence comes from Psophia crepitans, assembly GCA_013399095.1. NCBI lineage: Eukaryota > Metazoa > Chordata > Aves > Gruiformes > Psophiidae > Psophia > Psophia crepitans. The sequence goes on along the minus strand of VWZZ01003351.1, from coordinate 49,600 downwards.
CATCTTCCAGCTTCTCTAAGTTTTTTTGAAATTCATAGAATCATAGGAGGCTTGGGTTGGAAGAGACCTTAAAGATCACCTAGCTTCAACCCCCCCGCCACGGGCAGGGACACCCTACACTAGACCAGGTTGCTCAGACTCCCATGCAACCTGGCCTTGAACACTGCCAGGGATGGGGCAGTCACAGCTTCTCTGGGCAACCTGTTCCAGTGCTTCACCATCCTCACAGTAAAGATTTTTTTCTTTATATCCAATTTAAATCTACCTTCAGTTTACATGCCCACTACCATAAACAGCCCCTCACCAGCTTTCCTGTAGGCCCCTTTTAGGCACTGGGAGGCTGCAATAAGGTCTCCCTGGAACCTTCTCTTCTCCAGGCTGAGTAATTCCAACTCTCTCAGCCTGTAAAAATAAGAACTCCACGGAAAATTATTTCAATTAATGTTAAAATAATTATTAAAAATTAATTAAATGGCAATGCTATTAGAATTCTTCAAAAGAAAAAAAACTTGTCCTTCTGTTCATTTTATTATTCACAAAGGCAGAAAATACAGCCAAACCAACATATCCTCAGCATTTTTTAAGTACTGAAGTTGTTCAAACGTAAAATCTGAAGTCATATGGTTTCAAGTTTCATTTCAACTTGTCACTCACCACAAGTTCATCAAAAGGTTTTCAAATATCTCATTTGAGTCCTGGCGTAGTCTTACATTTAGCCACAAAACACCTCTGCATGACCTCAACTCAGAACTAAGGCAAACTAATTGGTTTCATCTCAGTTCTTCTTTTGAATATTAAGACTTATTCATTTAAATAAAGCAAAATTCAAGAAGAACTATTTAACACAAAGGAGAATATGAGCTCTGCACTTCTATTTGCAGAAACACTATAGCCTTACAGCTTCCAGAAACAGTGGACAGTCGGCACATTCACTAGTGACTGCATAAGAAGAGCATTGACACTTCCCATTCTGCAGTTAAACGAAACAGATGAGGAGGCAGCTGGGTAGTATACAACATCCTCTGAGAAGAAGGAAAGAGAACAGAAGTACTGGCCAGCCTATGATAAATCTCTGTATGGGGGGGTGGGGGTGGAATGGCTCAAGGCCTCCAGTGGTACAATACACGGAGAAGTGACAGGATGCGGTCACAGCTCCACCCTGTGTCTGGATAAACACATTTATAAACTGGAGTATGGCCTCCTTAAACTCATTCTGGACTCTCGTTCTCTAATTAGAGCTGGGATTTAGAGATGCAACCTATTTATGTAAGAGTTTAAACGTATCCTCTAGACTGATTAGACACAAGAACAGTTTAGGCTTTGAAGTCTAAAATGTCCCACCAAAACTCATAAAAAGTATTAATTCAATAAAGTATGCTACAAATTCTCACAAATGAGAACTGTGCACCACACAGGTGCTTACTCTTTTAAAGACCTGCTTATGGAAATGCTGCAAAATGTTTTAGTGAAATAAAGACATCCGTATACGCTCAATCTCACAGTAAATGGATATTGTTCTTCTCCCTCAATTTGTCACACTCTTCAGAAAGATTTCATACTAAAATAATAAGCAGCTCAGAACCTGCTCAAAACCAGTTTAAAAATAGTAAACACCCTTTCCATTTTATAACTGTAATACTAGATCAGCACAAGGCATGAAAAAGATCAGAACACTGTAACCCAATGTGCTTTAACAAGCACAAAATACAGAACACTCTAGCGCTTGCATACAACATAGGCTGTAATTCTGTATGGACCTGTGGAAAATCAGGTCTGATCAAATGAAATACAACTAACAACCTGTCCTGGTTTTGGCAGAGATAGAGTTAATTTCCTTCTAGAATCTGGTTAGTGCTGTGTTTTGAGTTTAGGATAAGAATAATGTTGGTAACACACTGATGTTTTAGTTGTTGCCAAGTAGTCAAGGACTTGGCAGATTCTCATACTCCCCCATCAACAAGAAGGTGGGGTGCACCCAAGAAGCTGGCAGGGGACACAGCCAGGACAGCTGGCCCAAACTGGCCAAATGGATATTCCATATCATACGACACCATGCTCCTTATATAACTAGGAGGTTGGCCAGGAGGCAGTGCAGCTCGGGAAGTAGCTGACAACTGGCTTCAGGTGGTGACCAACTGTGCTGTGCATCATTTGTTTTGTGGATTTTATTATTATTATTAATCTTCTTTTTCTGTACTATTACACTGTCTTTATCTCAACCCACAAGTCTCAGGGTTTTTTTCTCTTTCCAATTCCAACCTTAATGATTCTATTCTATTCTATTCTATTCTAATTGTCTCCCCCATCTCACAAGTGGGGAGTAAGCAAATAGCTGTGTGGTTGTTTTAGGGGACAGCCAGGTTAAACCACAACACACCACCAGTTATAATCACTTTACAACTGCCTTGGGAGGATCTCAGTATCAGTAGAAGAAAAACAATTTGGCAGAGAAGGACTGTATGTTTGTTTCCCGCAACTGTCCTCCTGGTCATCACCTACAGACAGACCAGCTGCCTAGGAGAATACAGTAAAATTCAATTTCACCAAAAGTACATACATTTATATTAGCTGAGCTAGAACTCAAAGTAAAGGAGCTCATTAAAACAGCAGCAGATTACGCTATTACATGACTTCACAACACAGACTGCAGAGGAAATGAAATAACCGATGAGTTGTGCTCTGAGACCACATCACCAAAATGGCATGCTCAGGTACAAATGTGACCGAGATTTAACTCCCTGTTCACTCACATATGAGCGAGTGCTGAGCCTTAAATCTGACACAAGGCTTAAAATGCTCACACTCAGTTTCCTGCAACACTTACTCAGAGCAGTAACAACCTATTTAACAAATAACAATGAAATTGGCAGTTGTATATAGGAAAACAAGGCCAGAACCAGGTAGTCACTACTGAGATGGCTTTGGCAGTGAAAGATGGTATCTTTCACAGAAACTCTTCAGTGGTACAAGACAAAGCATTGTATTATGTTTGCTGATCTTAATATTTAAGCAGCAAATGAAAAAAAGAAACATCAAGAACAAAATGCGTTTGCAGGATGCAAGCATAACTTCCTCCTTTTGCTCCATAACAACTCTGTTATGCCTTTATTGATAGATGGGGGAAAAAAATGAATACTTATGCATCATTTATAATACCAAAATGGAAGGAGGAAGCTTTTAAGTCGGAAAAGTTTCACTGGTACACTAAGGAAGTTTTGAGCATCTCGTTACCAGAAGCTATCCATTTTTTCCTGAAAGAAAAAGTTCCTTATTACTCAGACAAGGTAACAAAGATATCTTCATACAGTTAAAGCAATTGGACTGTTTGCCATGATTATTTTTAGTTCATGAGCCTTTTCAAAAACAAGCTAATGATAACTGGACAAAAAGAACTATCACAAGAGATACGTTTAACAAAACAGTAATTGTATGACCTGTAGAACCAATGAACATGCACCAGTCAACACGGAAAAAATACTTGGCAAATAAACTATACAAGCCACTTTCGAAAAGGCGATTCTTTAGAAGCTTCCCCAGGGTGATGGTTTCTTGATATCAGGTCACTTATTTTAAGAGACTATATTACAGTAAACAAAACTGTCTGAAACTTTTATGGGAAATTTTTATTCTGCCAGTAAACATATTAACTCTGCTTTCCTCTTTCATAACTTCTTACTGTACTTTCAACAACTGGTAAAATATGAGCACAGCAGGAATAACAGCAGCTTATTGTTCCACAATGACTTTAAAAATCAACCTTTACTTTAGTCCGTTTTCCTCCCTATAGCTTTAGTAAAGTCTCCGTGCACATGTGCACACAGACCTGAGATTCCTCCCTGTCTCAGAAAAGGAATTGGAAAGGTTCTGATCCAAACATACATACACACACACAAAAAAAAATTAAAATGAAGGAAGAACCCTACGAGTTTGTACAGAAGCAAAAAGAAGTAATGCCATCATAGTTCTGTTGAACTACACAAGGCTTTCTGCATCAAGCTCAACAAAAGCGGAAAGAAATCAGATGGGAAAAACAGACATTTAAGTTCTCTAACACACTTTAATTTTACCCCCAAGGTAGGATCTGACCTTCCTATCAGCACCACTGTACTGGCAATAAAAAAACAATCATTTCTCCTCACCCTATTTGCTCTCACCTCCTCTTCCTAAGGGCATCATCTTTGATTATTATTGGCAGGCCAGCATTCTACATGCTGTCATTCTATGCAACAGGATGCACTGCTTATTCATTCATGTCAGCTCTTGTCTGCCAGTTTTTCCACACCAAAATTTAAGATTCTCTCTACTTGCGGCTGAACAGTGTAAAAATCTTTTTCTCCTTATTTTTAAAAAGCACATGCAAGAGCTGCTAATTCTTTATTTGCTCATGTATTTCTGTCTATATGTTGCTACATTTTTTCCAAATTAACAAAAGCTCAAAAATAGCTGCAGTAGCTGAGATAACGGGAAGTCCAAGTTATTACAGGCTAATGAGTCAATGATTCATTCAACTACAGCAGGTAAGCAATAGACACAAGAAGATAGAAACAAGCCAAACACAGAAAATCTGCCACTTCTGTGTGACAGATTTTGTGACAAACTGCAGTTCCTCGGTATTACATTTTTTGCATGTACATTCGCGCAAAATAAGAACAAGGTACCTCCTTCGCGATTTCAGAGTCGGAAGAAAAAGTGTTGAGATGAAAGTGAAAGCCATTCCGGGCTTCAGAGTACATCTGTTCCCGACTCTCCATACACATACGTACCAGCCAAGACTCCAATTCAGTACAGAGATGGCAGAAACCTCTGCCTGTGAGAGCACTGGCACCAGTTACGGCACTCCTAAAGTTCAGTGAAAGCACTAGGTTGCTACTCTCACAATCAACTTGGGATCACGTGCCTGGTTGAACTGTATAATGAGAATTCAACCTTCTAATTTTTTGCAGCTTTAGGACATAAATACAATACTGTTGCTCAAAGAACTTCTTTTCCCAGAGCTTACTGGCAGCAAAAATGAAAGATTATTTTTTTAAAATGAATAATGTTTTATTTTTCCTAGGAATATCATTTCCTTCCCAAACCTCACTCTGTTCTCTTTTCCAGGTCTCCAACACACTGAATGAGAATATTATTCTTCTCTGTAAATTCCCATGACATTTTGACAGAAATTACAGCTGTGACAAGTGTTGGATTGAAGGTCTTGCTTACTGATGTGTTTAGCTTTGTGACTGGCTGCTGCTGAAAGTTAAATAAACAAGCAATATTTCTTTCATAAAGTAACAAGTGACCTAAGGGAAGCCTCTCTGGGTGGGAATGGAAAAAGAGTCCCAATTTTGATGTTGTACAAGTTTCCATGATTTAAGAACTTTGGAAGATGTTGGCAATTTCATTTCTTTTCACCGCCCTCCACTTCATTCTCTCTAAAAATCTAAAGGTTTGTTTTTCCGCAAGTTACTGCAAAACATCCAGAATGCATCTGACACTCCACTCCTACTTGCAGTGTTTCAAGCAACACCAGATACTAGATTTACATTATGCTAACAATCAACAATAACATATTAACTGTCAGTCACACGCCTAGAACTCAACAGTCTTATGAAAAGGAAAAAAACGTGACTGCTGAGATACCCCATTACTTAAATTCTTTGCTCCAACAGAAACAAAGAAAAGTTACACATGCAGCCTCACACTAGGAGAGCTATCGGCTTCCAGCCCGGCAGCTCTCTCTCCCACAAAGCCAAGGAGGCATTTAGGCTTCTTGCTGAGGCAGGTGAGGCAGGGCATTCCGCCACGGACTGCACTGCAGTGAAGGCATAGTGCAGCCACGTACATGACCAAGTTTGTCCCACTGTGAAGAGTGGATTTTCTTTCAAGGCCTCTAGACAACATTAAGACCCTCTCCAATGGCTATGGCAGGGGTCTAGCTCCCCAAACCAGCCAGTGCACCTACAGAAACCCTCGAGCTTCGAGGCCGAGGGCCTTGATCAAACCTCCAGCAGCAATGGGAAGCCACACAGCTTCAAGGCACCGGCAGTGCTGGGGAGAGAGAAGACCCGCCTGGGATGGCGCTGACAGAGCCAGGCCGGGACAGGGGAGAGCCGGTACCTCTCCCCAGGTGAGCCTGCCCCGGTGCCCGGGGCATCCCGCTCTGCACCGGGCCTAAACCCTTCCCAGCCACCCGTCACCTACTGCACATGCAGACAGGGCGGGTGGGGAAGGAGATCCCCCTGAAATGCAAAACCAAACCCTCCGAGGGGCGGCCGCGCCGGGGGCGCCCAGGGCCTGAGCGAGAGCTGCGGGCGGCTGGGGACCGGGGACACGGCGAGGGCCGGCAACAGCCAGCGGCCGGGCCTCAGGCAGCCCGGGGGGAGGCCTGCAGGGCGCGGACGGGGGGCCGAGCGGCGCCTG